>OZ010577.1:18561788-18746788 GCA_963932145.1 Acanthosepion lycidas
AGTTAGTGAAGAGTGCAGGGATGATAAGATTCATGCCTGTTCTTTGGGTATTTGTACAAAATGAACATGAACATCTTCTCTTTCAGATGTCTTGATAAAGCATGTTTGTCTAGCAATGTTTTATTCCATTAGCCTTTTTTATTGCATGAATTTATGTCACCATCATTGTTTATTCAGTCTATAAAAAATGCTTCTTTCATAGACAATTATTAGCAAAATAAAGGCTGTATTCTAATTTCATTGCATATTAAGAGGTTAAATGGCAAAGTGGAAAAATTATGTGTAACATGTTTCATCATATAGAAGGACTTCATCAGACTAAAATAAAGTTCTTATTTATGAAATGTCAATGTCAGTTATAATTATGATAACAATAATAAAACAAAAATAATAATAGCAAAAACAAAGGCATATGAAATGAATGAGATTGGCTAGGCTTTGTGTCCACACACATCAGATGCAAAAAAAAAAATTAAACTTAAAAATTTAAGGCATTGGAGAACTTGGAGGGGGGAATTAACAGGAGATAACTGACATCCACTAAACATGGCATGTGGAACTAGAACAGTCTATCCCAGTGAGCGAAATAAAGGGTTCAGTTCGACATTCCAACCACTTGAAGAAGGCTGAAGCGTACAACGGCCAAAAAATATGGCGGCAAAGATGAGGATAATAGTTCGAATAATGTAAATAGTGTAAAAAATTTAAAGCTTTCACATCTTCAGTGTTTCTCCTCTCTGTATAATTATAATCAATGTTTACATATATATGGTTGAATTCTATGAGAAACTTACTTTCATCTGATGATGTCCTTTTACAGACTAAAATGTATTAGACAGAATTTTTACACTTTCTCATTCATTTGACTGACATTGTTTTCATATATAGAAATTTACATATCACATTCTCCTATTGTATATTATATCTTTTCTTAAATGATATCATAACAATTGTAAGTTGGAGTATTAATTAAGAATCAGTCAGTAATGTTTTTTAACAACTAAACACACAATGAGTGGATTTATTTTCACAGTTTAAGCTACAAGTATAGATTCACACAAAGATGAGGTTAGGTATTTGTTTATCATGATGCATCTTGTCAAAAATCCCTTTCTTCACATAAATGTGACATGGGCTCAGAATGTTCAGGTTTCTTTATACCTCTTTTGGGTCGTTAACACCTTTGGTATTGAATGTGCACAATTGATTTTTATCAAATAACACAGATTTTTCCAATAAAATTCACCTTTGTAGAAATTCTTTTGTCTGTATATTTAATAATATGTTTATTACATGCAGAAAATGTCATGCTATATCTAAAATATCCTCATTTCCCAACTCAAAATTCCATCCACTTTTCCTAAATCTGGATAATTATCTGGAGTTCAAGAGCCACTTTGTTAGGGAATAGATAGAGTCCAGGAAAGATCAGGTTCATGCCTTTTCCTTGTGCATTAGCACAAAATGCATAAGTAGCTGAAATTTTAACCCTTTTATGCACACTGTAAAATCTGTTATTAACTATAAGAATTAATATAAAATGTCCCAAATGTAGGACAGTGGTCATTATAGCTATAAACCTATAATAGTTATTACAGTTAAGGGGTCAACATGGTATGCTGTTTTTTGTACAGTAATTGTGATTTTTGCTTTGCTTCTCAATGGTAGTAAGATGTCATATATGGTCATTTTTAACATGGGGATTATCATCAGCCAATTCAAAAGCTGCCCTGACACAGTGGTCATTCATATTCAGCAGATTCTCACTTTTTTAGTACAGTGAGGGAGATACTGCTGCAGAGTTAGAAGCCCTGGGACTGGGTATCTTTTTCATTAATTAAAAAATGAATAGAGATTATGCATTGATCCTGGCCCAAAAATTGAGAAAGGATAAGCAGTAATGATATTTAATTGAAAAATACAATCCATGTAGCGAAAAGTGGGGACTTATTTTTTTTTTTTTTTTCACATTTTCAGTTTTGGCAGTTTTAAAATTTTTGAATCTTAAGTTTATGATTTTGTGTTTCTGACTTAATTCAGCTGCACTTTGTTTTTTGGGATTTTTTTTGCATATTATAGCAGCCCAAAATAAAAAAAATATAGCAGCCTAAAATAAAAAATATGTAATATTAAGACTAGAAACAACAAGAAAAACAAAGCCAGTCAATAAAACAAACATTCCAGTGAAACTCTGCTGAAGTGTCCTACATACATCAAACTAGAAATTGACAGCTTGCTTTCTCTCCTTGCTGTTTTTAGATGATGGATGATTTTTGGAAGAGAGTTTAAAATTAATTACATGTGCACTCAGAAAGTTTGCTCACATTGTTTCAGATAAGAAAGTGAATTGAAAACTCAAAAAATCAAAAACTCATGATACCATATTTTTGTTAATTTAGAAAAAAAAAATGATATACATGATTTCTTGAAAAAAATGTTTATAATCAATCATAAAAGAAAAGTTTATATGTAAAAGCAGTCTGATTATCTTTTTATGTCATAGTGTGCTTTTAAAAATATTCATTTATCATTTTTTTAAATCACTCATAGCTAACAGCTTCTCTGTTCAGTTGGTATTTAAAATAGAGTTCATGTGATAAAGACATTAATTGCTTGACAAGCTAGAAAGTTGTAAATAATTTTTATTTTATTTAAATTGTTCAATGCTTACAGTCAGTTCAATTTTCTTTTAATATGTGTTTCTTATGACAAAGAAATTGATTGTTTAAAAAACTAAAATTTTTTGCTGCAAATGATTTTATTTATCTGTCTATATCTCTGAGATGTGGTATTATGATTATTTACATTATTCGGGGGCTGTTATCCTCATCTTCATTACGATATTCACATCAGCCATTGTACACTCCGGCCTTCTTCATGTTATTGGAATTTCAAACAAAACCCTTTATTTTGTCCACCTGGGTAGATTGTCCTAGTTCCACGTGCCATGCCTCTTCTGAATGTCTCAGTCATTTCCCTTTAACTCAACTTTCCAATTTTTTTGGTTCACCATTGTTATAGCCTGATATTGAAATCACAACTCTTTGGGTCTAGTCACTGGATCTAACCGTCTTTATCCACTGGGCCATGTGTCTTTAAGAGTTGAGTTAAAGAGAAATATTTGAGACATCTGGAAGAGTCATGGTACGTGGAACTAGAGCAATCTACTTTAGTGGACAAAATAAAGGGTTCGGTTCAAATTCCAATCACCTGAAGGAGGCTGGAGTGTACGACAGCTGAAACATTGTGAATATTGGAATGAAGATGAGGATAACAGTCCGAATAATGTAAATAATGATTTTCTTTATTTTTTAATTTTTTTTTTTTCTACCTAAGAGTTTGTCTCTCTAATTTTTAGTCTGGTTCACATGATAAAGGCTTTGATTGCTTAAGCAGCTGAAATAATTATTTTCATATGTGCACCATTTCCCATATTCAACCAAACAAAATTAGAAAGGAAAGTAAAAGGTTTTTTTTTTTTGGTTTTTTTTCAGTTTTTGATGCTAGATTTAATTTCTATTGCCTGGATCTGAAAAAAAAATAAACTGTAGATGATGATTGGCATTGCATTTAAATTTTTGAAGATTGTAGGTAGCAGAGAAGCAAGACCTTGGAAGAGTTTTCCACAGGTTAGAAGTGCAAGAAAAGTAACTGTTAGGACAGAACTTAGGTAATGTCTAGCTATTTCAACAGTAAAACAATGAGACCTAGTTGCCAATCTAGTACTGTGCTTCAATTCATGTGGTCATGTTACAAATGAGGAGAGCTCGTTAAAACAACTAGGAATGCTATTTGTCAAGCTTCTTGTGATTAATGACAGAGATCATGTATGTGGCATGTCCCTTCTGGATATGTGCAATCATGGCTCTCCACAACATCCTATCCTTTGTAGCTCTTAGTAACGTTTGTCTTTTCACCATCCCTCTCACTCTCTGTTCTGCCAGTTATTGGTACTAGTTTGTTAGGTTGGTTATTCGCTGTATCCCTCTTGCCTTCAATATGTCCTTTGAGTATCCAATTCTCCAAGCACTCTTTTCACATCCTGGGTAAGACATTAAACTACAAGTGCATGCTGGGTAAGACATTAAACTACGTCCAACAGCAAGGCCTCTGATCACGAGTTTTTGAGGAGCATGGAACCACCTCTTAATTGCTGGTGTTCCCAGGTCCACCCTGACATGGGGTGGTAGCACTTGTTAGGGTCCCAGCTATAGGCAAATAGTTAACTATTACCAGCAATACAATTATGAAAGAAATATATTACCAGAAACAGATTTTTGACAAAACAAAATATTACCAGCAATAAAAATTTTTGTCAGCATTAAATAACCCATTGAGGTTGATATGCCATTAAACAAAATAAACCAACCCAATCTAAACCAAAGAATACATACTCTATTCATACGAATCTATCCTAAAAATGTTGTCGGCATTAAATAACCCATTGAGGTTGATATGCCATAAAACAAAATAAACCAAGATCAAGCCCTCTTTTTTTCATTATATATCCTAATAATTTCATCTGTCTCTTTCTGATTCTAAGTATAATCATCCTTTTTGTTTCCATTTTCCTTACAATTTCCTCATTGCTCACATGTTCAGCCCATGGTATTCTCAGCATCTTTCTATAGAACTTTTCTGTTGACTCATATCTCTTTATTTGTGAGGAAAAGATAATGAGCATAAAACAGATGAGACTTATTTTTGTTTAAATTTCTGGGAGGATAACTTATCATTATTTACATTTGGACTAATATCTTCATCTTTGTTGTTATTGTCACAGTTTTTTGAATTTTGTCTCCTTCAGGCTTCTTCAGGTTCTTGTTAACCTGGAAAAGCCTTCAAGGAATTTTGAATTTAATCCTTTATTTGATTTATGGGAGTAGATAGTTCTCATTCTACTGTTCATGTCTTGTTCTTATAGATGCAAACAAAACAGGAATAATGATAAGAGTAGTACTAAAAAAAACATATACCTCAACATTGTCCTTGTTCTGCTGTCAATTTAACTGTATAGATTAAATAAAGTTGATTCACTGTGTCAGAATCTTACACATAAATTAACCATGGACTGAATTTTGCTGTCACATGTGGCCAGGTGCTTCTGCTATGTCTTCAGTTTCTTGATAAAATCTAAAGCAGAATCTTCAATGTTATCCATCCTGACCTGGCATCTCAGCTTGACACTTTCATACCAACATAACATCCCTTTGCCTTTTATGTAAATATTTTCATGATAATTGTTCTGATGAACTTTCCTTTTTAGTATCTAGACTTTACAAATTTAAGTTCAAAATTGGCAACTCGGTCTTTGCAGTTGAAAATGGTTAAATGTAATCCTAATTTCTTTGCTAACAGTTTCTTGTCTCACATTTTTCACTTATCGAACTTTTTTGGGCTTCTTACTTTGCAGTCAACTTTAATTGTTATCTTCAGTTTTCTTAATTCCTGTTCTTTTATTGTTCTCTCTCCTTAATAATATTTGTTTTTCTCAGTAACCCTTTTGCATCAGTGTTTTTTTTTTTTTTTTTTTAAAAAAAAAAAAAGGAAAGGGGATTCAGTTAAACATTCCCTGAATTACATCTGGAGAAGGTCAGAGGGCATAACGAACACTAAACATTGTGATGATAACAACAAAGATGAAGATATTATCTAAATATAAATAATCTAAGTAAATGAGATTTACGTTTTAAAATTTTGAGTTTTTATAATTTCAACAATCATCTTCAAATTCTATTGTGAAAAGTACATGCATAAAAATAAACTTTTCAAAAAATCAGTCAGTTTTTATCTTGCTTTCTCATTGTTACAATTCCACAATAAACCTTCAATTTCTCAGGCTGAGGAAGAGAAGATTTGTTTATTAATGCCAAATGTCCTTTAAATTCAAATGTTACCCGAAAGACCATTTTAATCCCTTATATGTTACTGTAAATATAAAATTATTCAGTAAAAATAAAGACTATATGATATTAACTCGTCTTTCTAACTGAATAGTAGTCCAGGTTATGATGGTAAACGACATCCAGCAGCAAGGCCTCTGACTGAGAGATCAAAGGTTTTGAGAAGTGTGGAACCATCTCTTAATTACTGTTGTTCTTAGGTCTACCCTGATCCAGGATGGTAGCACTTATTAGAGTCCCAGCTATGGGAAAATAGTGTTTCAATTTTTATTTGCTCCACAAAATACAAAAATACATTATGGTAAAAATACCAGCTATATATTTATAAAAAAATAAAAAATATGACCGGTTGTAATACATTTTATAGCAAAATGGCAGTCAATACAGCACTAAAGTATAAAAATACATTTTTATAGTAAAATTACTGACAATAAACTATAAATGTAAATATTTGTTTGTCCTGAAAGTATAAAAATTATGTACCAAATATTTAGATTTTGGCATTAAATAACCCATAGAGGTGTTGATATGCCACTAAACAAAAACACCCAATCTGACTGAATAGTTCAGTGATTCTTAATCTTTGTGGAAGATGACTCAAAATCTTATCTAAAACTTATCATGAAGATTCTTGCTCTCATAAATAATGCTTATTTTCACTCTACTCTATCAGTGGGTCCAAAAAAAGGATCTCAATCCTCTTCAAAGTAGATGCTTTACAGATTCAAATATAAATAACAAATATTTACCTCTGCCTGGAACAAATAAATTTTTTTATACTCAAATAAAAAAAACAAAAAAAAAAAACAATATTTACCTCTCTCTGAGCCAACTGCTCTGTTCACAGGATTTAGAATATGCCTACCACATTCCTTGCAGAATGGTAACCTCCTCTACAAGAGTCTGCCTACCAAGTAAACGCTTATAGACTCAAATATCATAACAAAAGAAAACTGATTTCAACATAAAATAAGTTTCATCAATCTCAATTCTTGCTTATGGAATTTTCTTCCAGCTTTTTGGATCCCTATCAACTTTAATCTTCAAAAATTTAAATGCAATGTCAATCGTTATCTTCTATCTTCTTAATTCTTATTCTTTTATTATTCTCTCTCTTTAATAGTGTGTTTTTCTGATATTCTTCAACATTCAGTAACCCCTTGCATCTTAGTAGCTTTATTGCCTTGCTTGGGGTGAAATTATCAAAAAAACAAACAAATAAATAACCTAACAAGTTTTGATATGTGAGGAAATCAACTAACCCAAAAGTTATATTAGATATAATTTTTAAACATTTTTTATTCTAAAACCCCAGTCCAAGTTTGGATATATATAATTTTTTTTTAATTTGATCCAGTCCAAGTGTGACCTAGGCCTGGATGCAAACTCATCTCTGAAATAAACCAGTTCATTATACCAAGGGTCATTGTATCAAGGGTTTATTGTACTTTGATTCATTCCCATACTTACACTTTATTTGATTGCCTTTGTGGAGGAAAGACAAAAGTAAACACTAAAATAGTCAATCATTAAATGACAGAAGAATGGTTTCTGAGTTGGAGGATCTGTGAATACATCCACTTAAAAAAATAATCCATTGAAAATATATCTTTAACATTTTTCAACTAATGGGTTACATTTTCGCCAGCAATAAAAAACATGCTTTGCGATCCCTTTGAAGAGTATTTAAGTAAAGTCTCTAGATGGACAAAAGTAGTAAGGAGGAGCAGCAAAATACTGCAACAGATTCACAACACCACAACTTAACAAAGACTCCCTTACTCCTTCAATCGTCTTCCTGACCAAGCAACGTGACGCTCACAATCTTCCTCACCAAGCTATGGGACACTCATGCTCTTCCTCGCCAAGCTATGTGACGCTCATGCTCTTCCTCACCAAGCTACATGAAGCTGACGCTCTTCCTCACCAAGATGACGCTGACGCTCTTCCTCGCCAAGCTACGTGACGCTGACGCTCTTCCTCGCCAAGTTACATGACACTGACACTCTTCCTCACAAAGCTACATGACGCTGACGCTCTTCCTCGCCAAGCTACGTGACGCTCACACTCTTCCCCGCCAAGCTACGGGACACTTATGCTCTTACTCCTCACTTTCTCCTTTTCCTTTTTTTCATACATACACATGATGAAATCACATTTCTTTTCCACTTAACAAATACAAACAAGGAACTTTAACACAACTTTAATACTTGTATTCACTGAGAAAAAGTTAGTTGTAGAAATAAAAAAATATTTTATATTTAAAAACCTTTCTTACCTTTATTTTTGTGGGTTGATTCAAATAAGTAACATTTATAACAAAACTTTCATTGTTGCATTCTTTGTTTTCAAATCTGACTGAACTTCTCATCTTTTGTTATTTTTATTGATCAATTCAAACTAGTTTTTCTTGCTTTTGTTGTTTTTATGACAATACATTAATCTGTTGTAGGTTTCTTCATGTTGCAATTTCTTGACAGGGTTTTTTTGTTTTTTTTTATTACACATTGTTTCATTTCAACCAATTCTTTATTCTTTTCTTTGATAAAACATTTTGGCAACCGTACCCTTTCAGTTGCTTTTCATTCTTGCTGCATTCAGTATCCTTCCATTACTTCAGTGTCATCTTAAACATGATTTAGAAGATAAAAATACTGTTATTCACCTGCACCTCTTAAGTCCAGAGATTGAGTCCTACACAAATGCTCAGAAGAAAGGCAGTTTGTCCTCTTAAGGAAGAATAGCTGGATATTAATCAAAGTCGTCTCTTTGGTATTTCTGGAAATTCACTGTAAAGGATTAAGTATAAGAATTCAGTGGTCAGGAATTAATACAAGCATTACTAAAAGAATAGGACTATTATATGTATAATTATCATTTTGTAGCAGTGTTTTACTATAGGAATGTATTGTGAATGAGGAAAATAGGGATTGTCAGTGGTCAGGAATGTATGCAAGAATAAGAAAAGAATAAGGCTATATATATTTTTTTCTTGCAATATTTTACTATAGATATGAATGTGCCTGTAATTATTAATTTGTGTAGGTATATAAGATGGAAAAAATTTCTTAGTAATATGTTTCATCATTACCATGTACTTCTTCAGACTAATAATGCTGGGATCAGCCTCGTATATAAAAGTGGAAAAAAGGATGAGGAGTGAAATTTAACAAATTTCGTTTACAGTTTACATTGATTCATTATAAATGCAAAGTCAGTCGGGCTTTAAATTTCAATTTTGACATCTGATAAATGAAGATGTTACCCTATCTCATTCAGGTTTCTATTTCTTTCATTTTTATTGTAATTGTTTTTAATTAGCCCACATTGTATTTTTAGTAATTTTATGAGAAAAGGAAATGATCCTGTATTGAAATTTACGATAGCTGATTGGGAAATCACTGCACTTCCTGAGCATTTATGCTTTAATAAATTACTTTTTTTTTTTTTACTCAAAACTGCATTCTTTAAGTCAAAATTATGACCTATCATAATGAATAACTTCCTGTCTTCAATGTATTGTTTTTTTTAAATGTATTTCACCCCTAACAAGACAGTAAATCCACTAAGACACAAGGCATCACTAAATTAGAAATGGAAACATTGGACTGAGAACAAAAGAAGGATAATCAGAAGGACAGTAAATAGAGATTGACATGGCATTTAAATTTTTGCAGATTAAAGTTGGCTGGAAGGCATGGAGCTGGAAGAGAGTTCCATAAGCAAGAAGTATGAGAAATGAAACTGTTAGCATAGAACTTATGGCTACATCTAGCCAGTTCAATTGTAAATCAATGAGATCTAGATGTCAGTCTATTACTGCACTTAAATTCACAGAGTGTAGGCACCATAATGCAGAGCTCATCCAAACAATTACCATGAAAGTATTTATAGAAATGGCACAAGGAGATAACCTTACTAAAGCCTAGATGCCAGAACAGGGCCAATAATATTGCTGGTCCTCCTTTATAAAGTATTCTTTATCTGTTGTCATTTATTCCCTTTTTAATGTAACACTCAATTTTAATGCCTCCAAAACAAAACTTTTCTCCATTAATCATCTGAGAGACCCCTTGCTGCCTTCCAGCAACATGGCTGATGCTAACCCCTGCCAACATGAAACTGAAAGACTATATTGAATGAATTGCTAGGTCAGCTGCTAAGAAAGTTGGTTCACTGTTATATGAGACACTTTTTCTCTCCTGAATCTATCTTACATATCTATAAATCTACCATTCATCCATGCTTAGAATATTGTTGCCACATATAGCCCAGTGCTCCTGCTATTTACCTTGAGCTCCTTGATAATATCCAAAGGATCAGTAATATTATTGATCCTGATCTGGCAGCTTGGCTTCAGTCACTTTCCCACCATTGTAGAGTTGCCTTTTCGTTAAAGACTTTTATGGTAATTGTTCAGATGAGCTCTTCGCTATGTTACCATGTACATTTTGAATTTAAGTTCAGTACTATGCTGATGTTGAGATCTTATCAATTTAAAGTTGAGCTGGCTAAATACAGCCATAAGTTCTATGCTAACATTTTTTTCTTGCACTTCTATCTCCATGCTTTTTTCTGGACAACTTTAATCTATAAAAATTTAAATGCAATGTCAATCACTATTTACCATCCACCAGATTACTCTCTTCTCTTTTGGCTCATTATTAATGTTTCTGTTCCTAATTCTTCCACACTCTGTAACCCGTTGTGTCTTAGTGGCTTTACAGCCTTGCCTTTCCTGACTTTGATTATTCCCTGTTCTTAAATAAAATCCCAAATATTGAATTTACAAACTTTCTTTCAACATTTTTTGTTTATTTATGTTATAACATGGACATACACATTCACCAAAATAAATTCTTAGACTAAAGCATATTGCTGGAGTAATTAAAAATACAATGATAAAAGCTAAAACTTTGCCTTTATATCTCCTCTTCATCTGTTATGTCTTTTTAGACTGTAGACAATTATAGCTATCTAGAGTTTCCTTTTCTTTAATATCTGTAAAATCAGGACTGTGGTGATTGTTCTTGGGCAAAATAGTGGAGTGGTTTTCTGTTGCGTTCTCTATGGTTTTGAATTCAGAGTTACTATGTCTAGAGAGCCCAGTCTACTCTGTTATTCTCAGCCATAGCTGGCAAAAAGATGGATTCCTGCTTTTCTAAAGGTATTTAGTACAAATTGAACACACTGTCATATCTGGACTCTATTCGTTGACTGCATTTATTTTTGACAATAAATGTTAGACCCACCCTCACATCTCCTGCAAATGCAGTCAACACGATTATTGTTTAATTTCTTCTACCACCAGAATTTCCTTGCTACTATAATATGTAAAGATTAGAGAGAATTGAAGTTGTAATGAATTCAATTAATAAATCCTACCTGTGATAACAAGGGTTCGATAAACAGTGATAGATAGATTTTCTGGCAAAATCTATGCAAAAACATCAATGATTCTATATTCTAATGATGAAAAGGCATGTATTTTACACAGTAAATATGTTCTTTTCCTGTCAATGCACTTAACTGATATAGATCAAAATTCAGCTATTTATTCATTATTTACATGTGGACTTCGGTCCATATCTTTGTTGTTGTTATGTTTCAATCCATGTGCCTTCAAGATTTCATCAGATGTTTTTGATCCAGTAAATTTCAAGGGATTTAGAATTGAACCCTTTATGTACTCTATACAGGTAGGGTTAGTTCCTGTCTAGTTATTATTTAGAATTGTTCAGTTATCACATGACCTTTTTCCACTGAGTTTCAATATACACTACCAGGCTCAAGGATTGAACTCACATACTCTATCACCAAATTCACAAACCAATGATTTAATCCACTAGGCTATTGTCTTGTTTGAGAACTTGGAGACCTAAACCTAGCTTGCCTGCTTATGTGACTCCTTTATTGTTATTAACACAATTGCTGAAACAATATAGATGAAGACAATAGTTCACATTTAAATAACTCCTCATCTGAGAAATTCAGCTAATGCTTTTCAGGTTACAGACTTACTGATCCAGCCCCATATATTATATATTTCATTGTAGTGTAATTCAGGGTTATTCTGACAGTCAGTCTCCTTACCCTTTGACCTTCCTAAAGAAAAGCATGGCCTTTGTAATCTAATACGCAATTTGATTTCAGATCAAAATTCAACTAATAACTACATTTCAGGCTACAAAATAACTGATCTAGCCTGATACATTATATATTTCATTCTAGTGTCATTCCGGGTCACTCTGACAAATAGTCATCTTACCCTTTGACCTTACTAAAAAAAAAAATCATGGCCTTTGTAGTCTAATGCATGATGTGATTTCTGAACCAATGTTTGGGGAGCAAAGTGTAAATTATATGATGGGAAATAAAATAATTATATATTCCTTTCACCCATTGAAAATACAAATTACATCAGTTGTGAATCCATGGTGAATGTTATGCATGCCATAAGCTATGAATATTGGACCACAAAATGGTTTCCGCCACGTCATAGGTGGCATCTGATGGAACGGAATCATGAATATAACCATGTTTTCTTTTATGTGACATTTGATGTTAATTGCCTCTATTCATAGCTGGCAGTGTTTTTATAATTTTATGCTTGATAATTGTGACTGGCACGTGTTTGATAGGTTACAAAGGCTTTTTTCCTATTCTGTACTCAAGTGTGAGCCTGTATACATATATATATATATATATATATATATATATGTAATAAAAAGAAAGAACAGTAAGATATATAATCCAGTGTTATTGATATTTTTATTTTTACAAAACAGTGCTCAATGTAAATTTACAGAGCATAAATATTATAAATTAACTGAAATATGATTTCTTCACTACACAGGAATTACAATGTTTCAAAAAACAAAACTAAAATCTTCAAATTTAATTTTATAATTAAATTAAAATCATTAGTTCTGTTTCATCTTCAAATGAATTTTGGAATCCCAAATTCGCTTGACGATGAAACAGAACTAATGCTTCTAACTATAAAATTAAATTTGAAGTTTTTAGCTTTGGTTTTTGAAACATGGTAATCCCTGTGTAGCAAAAAACCATATTTTGAATCAGTTAATTTATAATTTTATATATATATATATATATATATATATATATATATATATATATATAATTGTAAAAGCTACAATTTATCTCAAAGTTCCTCAAGTTTGACATGCAGTGGTAAAGAAAAGTTTTCCTCCTTTTTCTTTTATTTATATTTTCTTCCTATATATATTTTATTTATATCTGAATTTTTACAATTGTATGATCTTTGTTAAAAACTTTGGCGATGTTTATCTTCATACCTGTAAAAAAAAAAACAGTGTGTCAAAATTATAAGTATTTCTTTGACACTACTATTACTGTATACAGTTTTCATGCCCTTTGCAGTGTTTATTTGCAAGATTATAAAATATATGAACCAAGGACAATTTTTATGAAGAAATAAATTTGAAAAGAAACTCTTTTATTCAAAAATGTATAAAAAAAATTAAAAAATTATCAAAATACATCAGGAAGAAATGCTTTCAACCTAGTGAATTTATGTGGTGAGAGCAAATAAAAGAAATGCCAGGAAAATGCATTTTTTCATAATATATAATTACAGAAACTCGTCATTATGGATTTATTCAATTTTCTTATTCAGACATTATTTTTTAAGTTTGTGAATAAAAACATTGTTTTTTCATTTATTTTTTATAAAATGGTAAATAATAAATATTTTATTATAGCTGGTTCGCATTTTTATAATCTTGTAAATATAAAATTGTTTATGTAAAAAAGCAATCTAATGAATAGACAGTGTTTAATATCTGTTTTAAAAATAATTTCTTTTCTTACACTTTCTACCTGTGGAACTTCTTTCCATTTACTTGCTTTCTGGATAGTTACAATCTTTAAAAATTTAAATGCAACATCAATCTTCTATCTTATTGAATCCCATTCATCTTTTATCCATTCCTCAATCCACCCTATCCGCTGTCTTTTCTCTCACTTTCACTCTCTATAACCCCCTGCGTACTAATGGCATTCCTGCCTTGCTTGGGGTGAAATAATTAAAAAATAAAAGATATAAATACATTTTCATATGTTTTTGTTTTATTAAAATTCTTATTACTTTTTAAAAGAATAAACATTGTCAAGGGAGAGAGGGAAAAGTCTATGCAGTAAAAATAGTGTCAGGCCAATAACTGTCCTTTTGACACACCATTGTTTTTTTTTTTTTACAGGTATGAAGGCTAAACATTGCTAAAACTTTTTCTTTATTATATTTTGAACCCTTTTATAGTTTATGGTTCATATTTAAATAAAAATTGTCCAATATCTGAGTACTTTTGTCTTTCATAGTCCACCTTTCTTTGTATTTTTTTGTTTTTGGGGGGTTTTTTTATGAAATATACTTAGAAAATGGTGTGAAATATAAAGAATAAATTTTTTAAAATTTATTTGGTCTTTAACCAAACTCTGATGTGTGATGGAGAGAAGATGATGTTTTGTTCTCCATGTGGGTTCCAAGAAATAATGACTGCTCAGTTCTTGCAGGTATGACTATCTTTCTTTTTGGAAGTGTGTGCAAGGGGAATAACTTGTGTATGTTAACATATAAGTCTTTAATAATAATATTTTACAAATATAAGTAAGACCTGAAAACTTAATATAAATGTCCTCAAAGACTGATGTGTTAGATGATTATTTTCTTAATTTGGCCACTGTTCACCTAAATTTTGTGGGTGGAAAACAGAAAAGTAAGCATGTTTTAGTTTAGTATTACGTTTCATCAGAAAGAATTAAAATGTTAAATATGACTTTAAATTAGAGATTGGACATAGCAATAAACATCTTTGGACATAACTGGGATATATAGGATTCAGTATTATTCCTATCTAATATAACACAAGTCTTTACTCATAATAGCATCAGGAAAATATAAAACAGTTAATTGATTTAAATGTCCTCAAATTCATATGCAGTCTAAGTTCACAGATCCTGAGGGGAAAAGTTAAATTAATGAACAAAAAAGTTTAATTTATTGATGACTGAAATGTTTTTGTCTCATTTCATTTTTACAATTGATTATATTGCTAAATATATTTCTTTCTAATAGATGAAACACTGAGGTTTCATTAAATGCGTTTACAGTGTATAGGCAAATTGGGGCATACTTAGTTTGCTGTCATCTGCAGATACTTCATGTTCTATAGTTGAGAGAAAAAGTTTTTGTTGAGAGACAAAGATGTGATAATTTTTCTGGTGAATTAATGTAGTCTTTGCTTATGTTCTGTGTGTGTCTGTGTGTGTATATAGGTATGTGTGTGCACACATGTGCGTGCATATATTAGGTTGGTGCAAAAATAATGACGTAATAATGTCGTTTTTTGACGTATTTTTAACGTCAAAAAACGACATTATTACGTCATTATTTTTGCACCAACCTAATATATATGTGTGTGTGTGTGTGTGTGCATATTGGACTCTCACTTTGTTTTTGATCTATGAGTGAACAGTAATTGAGTTCTTAGAACTGAACAGCCAGACTACTCACACACACACGTGTGATTTGATTATAGTGGTGAAGGCTTGTGCAGAGGCAACCACATTTTTTGAAAGAGGCAAATACAGAGAAATAGTGCACATAGTTGGCCACAACATAATTCCTAATTGATAGTTGTCCTTCACCCAGACCAGTTGCTACCCAATGCTATAGAACCTATTATACCTGCTATTTTCCCATACCTGATGGATGAAGAGAGGGATTCATACTTTTTTCAATGGTATTTGCACATAAGTGAATCTAACATACTTGACTCAATGCACAGTGAAAGAATCAGAACTGAGTTTGAATATATATATATATATATATATATATATATATATATATATATATATTTTCAAAGTGATCATTGAAGTTTACATTTAGAGGTGACAGTCTGTTTCATGCTAGACACAATCGTCAGGCCACGAGTGCTATTTATTTTTTATCGGCTATTTATATATACGGATCACCGGTGCATTGTGGGTAGTCTATTTTGGAGATTATTTTGCCAGAAGTCATTTATTTATTCATTTATTTGGGTTAAATTATTTTGCTTGTATTTATTTATTTTCATTTCTTATCTTATATATGTATTTTTATTTTAATCGGTGTTTTATTAACGTAGTAAAAATTTGTTTATATTGCTCATTTAATAGTTTTGGTTTGGTTTGGGAAGATAATTAAAGCTAGTCTGTTGGCTTTCAAAGGAAACTCCCTGGACAGATTTGTAAACCTATTTGCTACAATAGTTAATTTCTTAGAAAATGTCGGCAAGAAAAATTTGACAGAGGAAATTGGGCATCACAAATGTGACATTTATTTTTTAGCATGGATTTTACTAGTAAAAAGTATGCAGAATATTCAGTGAAATTGAAAGAACTAAGTAGCCAATTTTCATTTCTGTTAGAGATCCATCCATGGATGATGGATCCCTTTGGTTGTGACATAGACACTGTCAATGAAAATATGCAGGAAGAACTTATTGGATTGAAACACAATGATGAACACAAATACAAATCTGAAAGCGGTGGAATAAAAGAATTATGGCTGTCAAAAACAGCAAAACAGTTCTGTCCGAATATGTGGTCCAAAATGGCTAAAATATTGCTATAGTTTTCAACCTCTTATTTGGTTGAATGTAGATTCAGTTCACTCAATAAAATCTTGACCAAAGCAAGAAATAAAATTGATATATGTATTCAAGGAGACATAAGACTAAAACTTAAAAATTTCAAACCAATTATTAAATTTCTAGCAGCAAAGAATTAATCAAAAGGATCACATTAAAAAGTAATGGAAGTAAAATATTTTAATTTATATTTTTTACAAATGGACATGGGCAATTACCTTGAAAAATTAGTGAAAAGGGGTAATAGGGAGAAAAAGGTTGTGAACTCCTAGCCTTCCTGGGCTGATGAGCTCCATCTACCAAAGCAGGTGGTTATGAGGTACCAGTGGTCTACCTTTACCCCTTCTCCAGCTTGGAGATGGACTTAGTTGTCTGAGGTTGTTTGAAATGCTTGCCATGAGTGTATTTTATCAACTATGGGAGTTTGTCCCCACTACCATCCTTGGCTATGGCAATTTTTAAAACATAATGTACATATATAAACTACATTATAGTACATATGTACATTATGTATATTAATGTACATAATGTACATATATATAAACATTTTCAGAAGCTCTCAAAAAATGGATTTTTAAAAATGATGTTAGTTAAACACTAGAAAGCAAGGTAACTTACAAAAGTCATATATGAATAAACACAAATACAAAAATTCAGTAACTATGGAAAAAGATAGCAGAAAGAAAAAATATTTGGAAAAGTCATTGCTTATAACATACAATAAAACTAATGTATACTAATTTTTTGACAGTAATAACACCTAAACTATCAATGATAAAAAAAAATAAATGAAAGTAGAAAAGCAATTTTCATAAATATAACTTTGTCAGATAAACAGAAAGTAAAAATAAGACGAAAAATTTTCAGTTTAGTTATACAAAAACAAACAAATGCTAATACAGAAATAACCAGCAACTGTGGAAAAAGTTGAATGAAATATTTGATACATGCAAGGCAATGCAAAAGTAGGTATATAGTAATGAAAAATAAAATGTATTGTATTGATTCTACAAACATATTAATAATAATGTCTTCCATTACTGTTTCAAAGTCCATTTGTACTCTTCATCTGTTAAATTACCAGCCATCATCAAATTACCACTTTACCTGAAAAACATAGATTATTATTTATTAAAAAAATAAATTTATTATCATAAAAATTATGAAAATAAAAATATTAAAAATGATTTTAATGAATTTTAATATTAAATGAATACTAGAACCATTATTATAATACTAGCATAATATTTACAGTATACCTACTTTTACAGACCTCTATATATAGATATATAGAAATACAAATGAAGACCGAATGCATGGTCATCAGTAAAAGGATAGGCCTGAAATGTGATTTGCAGGCTGGGGACACTAAAATCAAGCATGTGTGAAAGTTTAAATATCTGGTAAGTATTTTGACAGAGGATGGTAGGTGTGACACTGAGATCCAAAGACGGATTGGGATGGCCAAGGATGCATTCCAAAAGCTAGGCAGTGTACTGCAAGACAGGAGGATTTCTTTGGTGACAAAGAAGAAAAATAGTGAGCTATGTGATATCTGTTCTCCTATACAGCAGTGAATGTTGGACAGTCTCCTCAAAGATGAAGAAGAAACTCGAGGCAGCAGAGATGTGATTCTACAGAAGGATGATAAGGATATCATGGAGCGAGCGTGTGAGCAACTATAAGGTTTTGGAGAGGATGCAAACAAGAAGGAAGCTTATACTTAGCATAAGGAATCTGATATTCACAGGTCAAATAGAGGGAAAAAGAGACGAAGGAGAGTAACGCATGACATACCAGCGTGCTTAAGCAAATGGATGACAGAACATGATCTGGGGAAGTTGGCAGAGGCACAAAACTTATTGAGAGCTATATAGGGAGAAGTGGAGAACCATGATTGCCTATGTCCTGAAAGGATATGACACATAAAAAGAAGGAAAGAATATATATATATATATAATGAAATAAAAGAAATAATAAATGGGAAAATTATACTGAATTATATTACTTTTATTTAATATTTAAAGGTTTTTTTTTACTTTAATTTAGGATCCATTAATTTTTTGATACCTTGAAGAAATGTGTCAGTTCCACTTTGAGTTCCAAATGCTACAGTTAATGTGTGGATACTTGTCTGAATACTGCAATATTTACATCTTCAAGTCAAGTGTCAATAATTATCATATTGGATTAATAAATAATAAATCCATTACTTCTTTAGAAATTGATTTGTTTACATTTGCCTGATCAATGAGAACCTATATGGTTAGGAGTATGTTGGATCTAATGAGAATTTCTCCCACTAGGGGGATGCAGGTTTGAATCCTGACGGAATTTGTATTTTTTCTTTAATAAGATTTCTTGAATATTCAGGTTGTAGATGAAAATAAATATGTGGTTTAATAAATAAATGGGATCATCTACTCAAATATGGGTATCCACTAAAAATAATATTTAAAGTGATAAAATCTGTCAGAATAATAAATAAAAAATCCACCACATCTTTAGAAATATATATATATATATATATATATATATATATATATATATATATATATATAGAGAGAGAGAGAGAGAGAGAGAGAGAATATAGAGTTAAGGTATGCTATATTTATGGGAAAAAGTGTTCAATATCAGAGAGAGAGAGAGAGAGAGAGAGAGAAATATAGTTTTAAGGTATGCTATATTTATGGGAAAAAGTGTTCAATATCAGAGAGAGAGAGAGAAATATAGTTTTAAGGTATGCTATATTTATGGGAAAAAGTGTTCAATATCAGAGATAGAGAGAGAATATGTAAATATAAAAGTGAACATTGCAATCAACACTCAGAGGCGACAGGCTGTTTCATGCTGCATGTGGCCTGATGATTGCATTTAGCATGAAACAGTCTGTCACCTCTGAGTGTTGATTGCAATGTTCACACACACACATATATATAAGTGGAAACAGTCTGTTTCATGCATGAACACAATCTTCAAGGCATAAAGTTTCGAGCATGAAACAGACTGCTTGATGAAACTGCTTGATGTTGACCTCAATGTACACTTATATTTATTTATGCTTCATCTCTGGTATTGAGCTCTTTTATCTATAAATATAACATGCCTTAAAACTATATTTTCATCATATATATATATATATATATATATATATATATATATATAGAGAGAGAGAGAGAGAGAGGAGCAGGATATAATGTATTTAATTTTCTACCCTTCATTCCACAATGTCATAAAGCAGTGATAATTTAAAAAAAAATCTCAGCAGTAGAAATGTAATACAGCGGTTTTTATTTTTTTAATAAAAAATAAAACTTTTCAATAAGCAGTTCAAGAGAGATGGGAATTTTTCATCTTTTCTCTCAATGGAAAATTAACTTCCAAATAGTTTGAAATTAGTGTCTGCAGAACAAGGAAATAAAACCCAGTGGAATCGATATTTTTATTACTGACAATTTCAAACGACTGGCTGTTTTCGATATTAAATTTGGCATTTCGATTAAAGACAACATTTTTTTCAAGAATATTCTGATGAGCAATGTTAGTCTGCAACATGATGCACCTGCTCTCTTAGAATTACTGCAGGTTTGAAAGCAAGGTGTGAACTCTCTTGATAGAATCCTCTTGAAACAAATAAGAAATTTTTGCTCTTATTTTTATAAACTTATAGCATATCATCCATTTTATTCCATCTTTCAATCTTGAAATTGGTAAGTTGTAGATGGTTGGATGAAGCGATAAGATGCAGACAGACAGAAATCAATAAATAGATATCAACAGTAGTAATTCTAAACAGACTAAAACAATGAACATGTGGTGATATTTATGCCATGTGGGTATTACAAATTTCCCAAATGTACATGTATACATATTACCTGCAATATGAGAACATTGTTATGTTAATATTCTTGATGGAATGAACTATCCAAATCAACTTGAAAAATCAATATTTAAAATGCTGGTATATAGAAATAAAAGTTTAGTGAATTTTACCGAACACAAGGCCCAAGAGCCTCTTAAAGTAGAGGGTATAGTCTAGATCTATGGTTTCCAAACCAGCTTTCTCTGTGCCGCATTTTCAGAATTAAAATTTGTCTGCACTTCACCAAATTTTATGTGATAAAAAGTACATTTAAAAATAAAAAACAGAGATAGGGTTAATGTTGAATTAACTGTGGATTCAAAATCAGTAGATTATCATTGATAACTCTCTCAACCAATTTGCGGACTCTAGTTACTATATTCTTAATACTAGATATAATGCTAAGATATTGCAGTAATAAAATCGGTCAATAATTATTTTTTATTTTTGGCATATGAATTTTTTTTTAAACTGTTTCTAAATCTGATTGTCTTTCAATCATTCTGTCTCACCTGCTATTCTCTTCTGCCACACCTATCAGGTGTGCTGCACCATTTGTGAATCACTGGTCTAAATGGTAATGTTGAATATGAATGGAAGAGAATGTGGCAGGAAGTAAAGATGATGTGGCTAAGGAGAAAAGATGATTGGTCCTTGGATCAGACTAAAGTGTTTAGGGAGCCTGTTCCACAAATTGGCAGTTCTTATATTTAGGAAGAATGGGGAGAAATGTGGATGGTTCATCTCCATGGAAGTCACATGGTGCATTCTAGCTATACAAGTCTGGATTGATGGAAATAAAGAGTGGAGTTCATCTGAACATTTGCCATGGAAATAGCAGAGATAGAATAGTGACAGGCTTGCAGAATTGCATCTCTCAGCAAGAGGATGCAGAGTGGAAAATAAATTTTCCCCCACAAAACCATGTAAATAATTTTGAACTCTGTCAAGGCTGGAAAATAAGGATTGTGTAGCTTCAGCCAAGATATAGCAGCAATACTCCATTTTTGGTCTAATCTAACTCTTGTAAATATGAAGTGTGGTAGAAGGACTTTATCAAGTCTGGAAAGTAATGATTGGGTAACTCCAGTCCAAATATGGTAGTAATACTTTAATTTGAGTCTGATATGACTCTTGTAAAAATAAAGCTTAGCAGAAGCTAGATACTTCCATGGTGAGATATATATATATATATATATATATATATATATATATATATATATATATATAAAGAAATATAGTCTTAAGGTGTGCTATATTTATGGAATAAAGTGCTCAATATCAGAGATAGAGCGTGTGTAAATATAAAAGTGAACATAGAAGTCAACACTTAGAGGCGACAGTCTGTTTCATGCTATATGCAATCGTCAAGCCACGTGTGCTGTTATTTTTCTCGGCTATTTATATATATACGGGTATATAACCCGTATATATATAAATAGCCGAGAAAAATAACAGCACACGTGGCTTGACGATTGCATATAGCATGAAACAGACTGTCGCCTCTAAGTGTTGACTTCTATGTTCACTTTATATATATATATATATATATATATATATGTATTTCCAACATCTTTACTAATATTGCATACACAGGGTGTGATGGGTAAATTGTCACCATTTTATATTTTTAATTTCACGCGTGTGCACTGTCTGTTTTTCATTTTGTTGATTGCACAGTATAGTAGGGTCAGTTGGGCACCATCTGTGAGAAAAAGAGCACCATGATGCAATTCATGCTGCTAGAAATTTTGAAACGGCATACTGCTTGGCGTTTGTGTTGGAAGCTCCAATATGAACATTTCAGGGTGTTTGGTTATTAATCTGAGGACAGGTTTGCAAAGAGTTGGATGAGTCTGATGGTGATTACAAAGGTGTTTGGAGTGATCACTAGTGATGGTGATGTTATGCCTCCATTCATCTTCCCACAGGGCCTCACTGAACATGGAGGCCTACATTAAGTGCTGCCTTAAGAAGAAAGTGCTGCTCTGGGTCAAGAAGACTCTATGGAAGACTCTATGTCTGGCAACAGGACTCTACACCATGCCACACAAGCAGGAGAAACCAGTCATGGCTGCCAGACAATTTCTGCATCCACATCAACCCTTACATCTGGCCACCTAACTCTCCAGACTGCAACTCCCTTGATGTAGGGACACAGTTGAGAGAGAGACCAACAAATATCCTTGTAACATCAAAGATGAACTGAAGGCAAGGATTATGACAGCATTCACCAACTTAAACAAGGAGACTGTCCAGAAGAGATGCAGGAGATTCTATAGTTGTCTGGAGACTATGCTCAAAGCCAATGGCGATTTTATTGGATAAATTTACTCTTTAGTATTTGAAGATATTTTTGTGCAATTTTGGTAAATATGTTAAAATGAGATGTCAGTATTATTTTCATTTTTATGTAATTTAAACGACAATTTATCCATCACACCCTGTAGATGTTTCATTTCATGTTTTTTTAATTAAATGTTCATCCAATCCAAGACCCAAGAGCCACTCAAGGTAGTGTGTTACTAAGGGATCAGGTTGTAGAGACATAAGAGGAGGAAGAAAGTGTAGATTATGAGGATATGTAGGATAGATAACAAAGTTTATCCTAGAAAAGGTTAATATTGTAGTGATTAGAGAAACATCTTTCAGGAGTTTGTTCCACAATATAATATGTCTGGGGAAGAATCTGTTTGAGTGAAACTTCCTCTTTACAAATGGAATACAGAAGGAATGAGGATGAGTTGACCCTGTGTACATGGTTTGGCATCCTGTAGATGTAAAGGTCTGCACTTTTGAAACTAAGGAATCTAGCTTACCCAAACATTTCCAATGGAAATAATGATCTTCTTGAAACATTTTGTTTGTGGGAAAAGGAGTTGTAAGGTTGAAAATAATTAATTTCCCACATTGAGATCTACTAATTATTTGAAGTATGGAGCCTCATCAAGATTAAAACCCTTCAGGATGTGAATAGTAAACCCAATGCTATTACTTGTAGCAGATACCCAACTAACAATCTCATCACAGATGAAGAAGAGACTTGAAGCAACAGAAATTTGGTTCTACAGAAGGATGCTGAGAATACAATGGACTGAACATTTGAGTAACAAGAAGAAACAATGAAAACAAAAAGAAGTCAATGTTCTAAAGACAATGAAAACAAAAAGGATACTTATACTTAACATTAGAAAGAGATAATTGAAATGTTTAGGGCACATAATGAGGAAAGAGTCTTGGAAAATGTAATACCCACAGAACATATTGAAAGCAAGAGGGATAGATCAAAACAACACACAACCTCACTGGCAAGCTTGAGTGAATGGATGGTAGAGCAGGTTTTGAAATGGCCAAAAGATGATAAAACTTATTAAGAAATACAAAGGACTGGAAGTTATGGAGAGCCATGATTGCCAACATACTAAAGGGATACAGAAAACAACAATAAGTAGATTTTCTTGCACTAATCTGTCATATGGGGAGAGCCTGGTTGCCTTACAAATTAAATTTTGACTCAAATATAATGCTTGTTCTAAATACATAATTATCTAAGTCAAGAGTCAGACTTGGAGATATTTTTTACAAATTATAACAATTTATGAATGAAGCATAATTAGAAAAAGATAGACATTAGATGAAACAAAACAATCATAACCTTATTATCTTGACCAAGCAGATAAAATGTATTGGACATTTGGTCTACTAGAGGTCCTGGGTTCAATTCTTGATCAGGTCGTACATAAATTTATGTAGAAAGACTGATCAACATTATAAAAAACAAACTAATGATTATGAGTTCTGATAACATTAGACAATAGAATGCTTGATGAAATTAATATGCACCATATGCTTAGATAAGCCAATCAATTCACAGAGTATAAAGATGAGCATTTCTAATTAAAAGAAAATAGACGTAAAGTTTGAATCTGTCAATATTTCTGAGATGAGGTATTATATACAATATTTACATTATTCAGACTATTATCCACATCTTTGTTGCCATATTTATTACAACATTTTGGCTATTGTACACTCCGGCCTTCTTCAGGTTGTTGGAATGCCGAACTGAACCTTTTATTTCACTCACTGGGGTAGTTTGTTCTAGTTCCATGTGCCATGTCTAATGGATGTCAATTATCAGTTATCTCCTGTTAATTCCCCTCTCCAAGTTCTCCACTGCTTAACCAGGTATTGAACTCACACTCATTGGATTTATCCACTGTGCCATGTGTACTCCCATTCTGTGTTTAGCCAGCCATTTACACAAACTTGTTACATGTGTTACACACCATTTCTCTCTGTCCCTCTCTCATTCAGTATTGTCCTTTTAAGTATTAAATTCTCCATGGTCTCTTTCCTCCTTATGTGCCCTAGAAATTTCAATCATCTCTCTATTATTTATGTATAATTAACCTTCTTGTCTCTATTTTCCTTAAAGCTTACTTGTTGTATACATGTTCCATGGCATACACAGCATTTTACTGTAGAACTAAGTTTTTGTAGTGTACTTCATGGAAAGCAGATGATGCATTACTGATATTTTGAAATGGCAAGTTGTGTTGGTGTGCTTAGACTTGAGTTCCTAGGTAGGCGTTGGTCCCTTGGTTTATCATTAGTCATGTTTATACACAAATCCCTAGGTTCATCATTGGTCATGCTTATACACGAGTCCCTAGGCTCAGCATTGGTCATGTTTATACACGAGTCCCTAGGCTCAGCATTGGTCATGTTTATACACGAGTCCCTAGGCTCAGCATTGGTCATGTTTATACATAGGTTGACATTTTAAGTTATAAGTTGCAATGTGACCTATACATTTTTACATGTGACCATCTCTTCACTAAGCTACAACACTCTTATTATTGGTAGGAGTGACAAGGACAGTCACTTTAATCCAAAAAAGCAAACAGATACTGCACTCTGTTTCTTGTATTTATTTAGCGTTTTAATGTATAGGACTTTACATGTACATGGATGCAAGGACAAAAATTGCTGAGTCCCAGTGACCAGTAATACACAGGTTTCAGCATAGAATTCTATCAAACAAGTTTTATTGAAATTAACTGAGAAATCTGCCTGTTTAATTTTTCACAAAGTTGTGTATAATTATTATATATCTGGGTCAAATTTATTGAGAAACTATCTAAAGTTCAGAATTTTTCTGTTGGGGTTATCTTTTCCTAGGTAGATAACCAAAAATTGATCTGCTGCTTTTCCAAAGGAATATTCACTCCACAGAACCAGTAACAGACGCAGAGCTTGAACTCACAATTCCAAAGATCAGTGCTCAATAATAGCAAAAACCTAATCTGAGAAATTCAGAAATTACCAATATTGTATTTTTTTTCAAAAATATATTTTAAGTAGACAATTTTGTATCTAATAAATCAATAAATATTCAATAGCCTTATCTCATTGACCAGCTGCAGAGTTTTGAATCAAATTGCTCATCAGAATCAAATGCTTAATATCTTTGTTGAATATTGAAGCTTAACAAGTGATTTGATGTAAAAAAAAATCTAGAGTCAATCAATGAGATAAGGCCATTGAACTTTTCTTGATTTATTGAATATTAAAGCTTTAGTTATCTACTGCTTGTGTGAATTTTCTTACTATTATTAATGATAAACATGTATGCAAAGTATTTTTTTGTTTCATTTTTAATAAATTAAGGAATAGACGTTTATCCCTTGTTTCTTGTTTAGGATTGGGTTTCCAGTTCCTTTTCTTTCACTTCCAGCCCCTTGCTTCTTTGTGGCATTATTGCCTTGCTAGGGGTGAATTGATTAAGAAAAAAAAAGAAGAATTATACATGTTTTGAAACTTGTGTAACATTCTATATATATATTATCTTCAACTACTTATGGTTGTCCACTTATCGATTTTATTTAAAGGGACAGATTGAGAAACAATACATTATATTTTTTTAAATGGTACAGCTGAATAGTATTCAAAAATACAATATGTATAATGATAACAACCTTAATAATATAATGGAATCATTGATAGTCTTTAAATGTTTACAAAAAATAAGCTTTGGAGTAAAGGTCTGTAAAAAAAAAAAAATTTCATTTGAGACACCATCTTTTTACTAATACTTATGTTATTTTGTGGTGCTAGCAATGATGATAATGATAGTTTTTAGAAATTAAAATAAATATTCAAATAGTTATATGACATACATGATACAGGCTTAGGCGATCATGTATCTTTTGATACATAACTGACAAGGCAGATTTTTTCCTGCAGTAGGTTGGCATTTCTTTTTGCAGTAGATCAGTTGCCATCCAACGCTATAGAACCTGGTCTGTCCTGCTATTTGCCCATAGCTGGTGGGAGAAGAGGAGGATTCATACCTTTCCCAAGGGTATTAGCACATAAGTGAATGTAATGAATACAACTGGAATTCAAACTCTGCTCTCCGATTCCTCAATCCATCGTGCTATATATTAGCGTGTTTCTCATTTCATGTAGAAGATTATCCTTTTGACTTGTTTCTTCTCAGGCAATCAGTGCCATGTGTGATACACACTTAGGTGACCATGTATCTTTTCACACATGACTGACGAGGCAGATTTTTTTCCCGCAGTATGTTGCCATTTCTTTCTGTGGTAGACCAGTTGCCATCCAAGGCTATAGAAGCTTGTCCATCCTGATTTTTACCCATAGCTGGGGGGAGAAGAAAAGGATTCATACTTTTCCCAAGGGTATTAGCATGTAAGTGAATGTAATGGATTTGAGTGGAATTCAAACTCAGCTCTCTGATTCCTCAATTTAAACTGCTATCCATTACTCCACTGTGCCTCCTGAAATAAGCATCTCCTAAAGAATGAAAATTCTTTTGATACACCATAATATATAATAATATCAATATAGCTTGAATTCCAGTTAAGTTCATTACATTTACTTACATGCTAATAGCCTTGTGAAAAGTATGAATCCATCTCTTCTCACTCTATGAGTAAATAACATGACAGACTGAGTTCTACAGCCTTTGGCAGTAATGGGTATAAGAAAAGGAAAACTCTGAATTCAAAAAATATATGTAGTCCTGGCAAAGCACATACTATACAGCTAAGAAAAG
The DNA here is from genome assembly GCA_963932145.1 of Acanthosepion lycidas. NCBI lineage: Eukaryota > Metazoa > Mollusca > Cephalopoda > Sepiida > Sepiidae > Acanthosepion > Acanthosepion lycidas. The sequence continues at coordinate 18,589,314 of OZ010577.1, forward strand.
GATTATTTGCATTCACTTGATGATCCCAACTATTTTCAACTCCATTTTTTTTTTTTAATATAATGGAATTTTAGTCATCAGATGCATCCACAAAATAAACTTTAGAAGAAAGGTCGATAAAAAAAAATGAAAATTGCTTTGATATACATTAAAATAGTGTAATAATAATGTTGACTTCTATATTCACTTTAGTAGTTTACATGAAATACTGTATTTTCTGGCTTGGAGGAACACCCTAATATTGGAAAGAAATTTGTAAAAAAAAAAAAAAAAAAAAAAAAGTCATTATCATACAACAACACATTCACCATGCATCCCACGCATACTGGTGCCATGTATTGTTTACATTAATCAGTCGTCCAATTTTGTTCATATGGCAATGACATACTAGTAAAGAGCAGAAAGGCTCTTGCCACTGCTAGTAAACAGCATGTTTAAGTTTGTGGCTCAGCTCCAGGAAGGTTTACAGTGTTTAAATACTTGTAACAGCTAAGTACTGAGATTACATCATATAAAAGAGTGAGTTAAGATAGATATTTAACATTACAGTGTAATGACTGAACATATAAATCCATGTCCTTATCAATCAAGCCAATTAGGTGATCATTCAAGCTTACTTGAGGTTGGGTGTTGCCTAACATTTGTCTTGGAAGATGCACAGGTATTTTTCAGGGAAAAAAGTGTTTCTTGTAAGCTGAAAAATATGGTAATCTTTAGAGTAAAGGCTATAAAGAAATGAAAATCCTTTTGATGCACCATAATATATGTTAATTCCACTCCACAATATATTCTTATTAGCTAACATGCTACTTGATGCCAAAACAGAAAAGCTTTGCTTCCAAGGAAAACAACTGATAAGCATTTGTTCAAATATAAAGAGCATAAAAAGGAAAAAATCTTATCCAATCGAGAATGCCAGCTGCAAATATTAAGTTTTATGTTAAATCTCAAATCTGAACATTTACAACCACTTTCATTTCTATTTACAGGACGAGACAAGAAAATGACCTGACATTTTTAAACAATCAATAATAATTATTTTTCTTATTAGTGTTCTATTTAATTAATTATTAGTGCTCTGTTTCATTGATTTTGTTGATATTTTAGAAAAAAAATACAATCATTTTATATTAGCCATAAGGTCACATACAGGATTTCAAAAACCATATATGTAAAAATGTTTAATTTTTCCTTTTTTTTTTTAATTCTTGAAACATAAATTTATCAGATGAAATCAAAATGAGTCAAAAATTTGTGATTTTACATCTTTTACATGCTGTATCTCTTTAGGGTGTGGCAGATTCTGACTCTACACAAACTTCTTGTCCCTAAGCAACATTTGATTCTTTATCATCCTTCTTTGTTCTGCTCTACAATCCATTAGGTGGGTTACTTGCTGTTTCCCTTTGCCTCTTCTGCCTTCACTATATCCTGTGAGTGTTAAATTTTTCAAACCCTCTTTCCTCAGAATGTGTCCTAAAAATTCAACTCTCTTTCTGATTGTAAGTATAACTGTTGTTTTTGTTTCTATTTTCCTTAAAACTTCCTCATCACTCACATGCTCTGTTTATGTTATTCTCAGTATTTTTCTTTCTAGCCACATGACTGTTTCCTCTTCATCTGTGATAAAAATGGCCCAGCATTCAATGCCATATCATATATTACTTAACTGTTTGACATTTTTTCTCCATTTCTAATCAAATAAATTAAAAAAGACGTTATTAAATATCTTGATTCTTCTTCTGTGTACTGTGTTCTTTCTTGACATGTGCAATCATGGCTCTCCACAATTTCCTGTCCTTTGTAGCTCTTAGTAAGTTTTGTCATTTCATTAACTTACCCAGTCCCCATCTTGCCATCCATTTACACAAGCTCATTGGGTAGGCTACTTACTGTTTCCTTCTGTTTCCTTCAATGTGTTTTATGAGTGTCAGATTCTCCAAACACTCTTTCTTCATTGTGCCCTTGAAATTACAACTGTTACTTTCTGATTCTAAATATAAGCATCCTTTTTGTTTCCATTTTACTATAGCTGTTTTTGACTTACCATTATGATATGTTAGTGTAGGGATACAGAAGGCACTGATCTCCCTTTACAAGTCACATGGGGGGTCACATGACAGATGCTTAATGACGTCACTCCATACAGTAACAAGCACAGCAGTCAAATTCAGTTTTGTTTACAGCAGCCAAACAAAACAGTTGGTTTCTTTAGCCTCCCCCCCAGGCAGAGGATAAATCTGCCTCACCAGCAGCTTACAAGTCCATGGTGCCATTTCCCTTTAGGAATATATCTTTCCTAGATATAGAAAGAAACTCCAGCTCACAGTCCTCAATTTGGGAAAACACAAGACTTGCTGTATCCCTTTCATGGAATATGTCTTCACCTGGTACATAGATGAATCTGGCCTGTTTGAATCTGGAGTCCTAAGTATGGCTTCTCTATATTGTGTAACACCCTTCCTTTTTGTTTCTCCTTGCACTATGCTTTGCTGTCTAGATATATGTGATATATTATTCTCTGCATGGGACATATCTCTCTCTCTCTCTCTCTCTCTCTATATATATATATATATATATATATATATATATATATATATAACCTAGAGAGCCAGACAAACCTACCAAGGTTTCACCTAAGTGGATCATCACAAAAAGCTTCCCTGACAATCCACTTAGTTGAAACTTTGGTATGTGTGTTTGGCTCTCTAGGTTTAACTAGGTCTGCTCTACTTACTGTATTGAACACTTTATTTAGTTATTTTGCTTACTCGTATCAGAGTTTTTTGGTGGGGGCTTTGGACTTGCATGCTAGACGATTGCTTTCGGCTAATGTACATGTTCTTGGCTCTTTCTTTTTTTATCCTTTTTTTCTCTTTGGTATTGGTTTGATTATTTGCAAATCAAGACACTGAAGGTTTTCCGAACGAATATAATTTCTTATACTTGTAAGAGTATTACTACTATTAATATATATATATATATATATATAGTTTTGTGTATTTCTTAGTGATATCAAAGTCTCTCTGAGAACAAAGCATGTTTGTCATTTCTTTTCCTTTCAACCATTCTGTTTCAGAAATATATCTGTTATGAAATATTGGTGTTAATTAAATCATGGACATAATAATGGCCATAACAGTGCAAAGGCAAATGGGAGAATAAATCTTTTTTCTACATTTACATTAATTATTTTTATATCTGCTTTTTTCACTTCATATGTTTATTCTTTTATTTAATATTATTATAATATTTGGTTTTTATTCGATATTATTATGAGATTTGTTTTGTTTTTTATTTAATATTCTATATTTTCCCCTCAATATTATTATGATTATATATTATCAAAGGAGCAAAGCCTGGCTAGACTTATGAATATCTGAAATAAATTCAATTGCAAAAATTCACTAAACTTTCTACAAAATGTTTTAAAAAGACACTGACAATCTTCAGCTGGTTAAGGAATTCAGAATTGTTGTCCCCAATCAAGAAAATAGTTCCATTTTAAATTTATAAGAATTCACAAAAAATAAACAAACATTTTATTTTTATGATCTTTAAGATATTTTCTATAGAAAAAAATCCTTTTTAACAAAATACTCTATGAATTTGCACAATTACTGTTTATGAATTTAAAAAAAAATCTTTTTCAATGTTAAATATTTCATTTTTTTATTTTTGCCTATTCCAAGGGCATAGTGAAAAAGTGAAATACAGATACAGTATTTAAGCTCATCTGACACATTTTCAAAGCTGTAGGCAATTTAGAAAAATAAATGTTTAGACAGATGCTTCTTTGTGTCTGCTTGTAATAATTGTTAACATATTCTCAAAGAAGCTAAGTCTTTGTTCACTGATAGAATGAGGGACTATTTCACTTATAGATTTGGAAGAGAATTTATGAGCAAAACATTCCACTTTATCAACAGAAAATGATGACACCTCAAATTGAGTGAAAAGATAAGGGAATAGAAGACTTACCTTTATTTAACACACTATTACAGATCTACTGGTAGTTACATCAACCAAACATATTAAACTTAATAGACAAACTAGTTGGTCTTGAACTGGCATTTCGGCTTCAGTCAATTTCCCACTAAGTCAGTTTCGCTGTGCCTTTTCTATAAATATTTTCATGGTAAATTTCTGATGAGCTTTCTTCTTTGTTACCTCTACTTTATGAATTTAAGTGCATACTAGATTGGGAGTTAGGTCTTATTATTTTACAGTTGGAATGACTAACCATAGGTTTTATGTTAACAGTTTCTTCTCTTGAACTTGTCACATGTTGAACTTGCTTCCAGATTCTTGATTTCCAGTCAGCTTTGTATTTCAATTTTCAAAGATCAAATGTCAGTCATTATCTTTTATCTTCTTAATTTCTGTACTTGTGTTGTTTCTCACTCTTTAATAATGTTTTTTTTCTCATATTCTCTTACTTGGTAGCTTAATTGCCTTTCTTGCATTGAAATGATATGAAAAAAGAAGAAATGTTTAAGTTTCCAGCCCCTTATTATGATAAGGAGCTGGAAACTTAAACATTTTCTTCTTTTTTCAAAGCTCAAAGGGTTAAGAAATGCCCATGAACAGAAGTCATTCTGCTGTCTGTAGAACTGTATAAATTAAAGGTTACCATTCGTCCATCCTTTGAATATTGCTGCCATATCTGGTCTAGTGCTTCTGTCATATATTTAGAGATTCTTGATAAAATCTAAAGAAAAATTTGCAATGTTATTGAACCTGATCTGGCATCTCGGTTGTAGTCAGTTTACCACAACCATAACATAGCTTCCCTGTGCCTTTTCTATATATACTTTCATGGTAATTGTTTGGCTGAACTTTCCTCTATGGTAACTAGACTTTATGAATATAAGCACAGTAGTAAATTGGTTGCAAGGTCTGATCCTTTTACAGTTGAAATACTAAATGAAACTGTAAGTTCTATGCTAATAGTTTCTTCTATAGCACTTCTCACTTATGGAACTCTATTCCAGCTTCTTGCTTTCTAGTCAACTTTGATCTTCAAAAATTGAAATGCAATATCAGTTGTTATCTTCTGTCTTCTTAATTTCTGTTCTTTTATTGTTGCTCCCACTTCCTTAATAATATTTCTTTTTCTCTTTCTTTCACATTCAGTAAACCCTTGCATCTTATTTTCCTAATTGCCTTGCTTGAGGTGAATTGATAAAAAAAAAAAACATTTATCAAAATTATAGATTTGATGTTATATTAAAAGATGTCACTTTTTACAGCTCAGAAGAGAACCAATTTCTGACCATCAAGAGTTTTAGTTTAAAAATTAAAATATATATAGACAATTCCTCATCACAGAAGTGAAATACAAAATTATCAGTGAGCTGTAGGAACTGGCCATGATGACCAAATGTTGAAAACTCTCTGAATATGCTCAAAAAATGAACTACTGATGTCCTTTATGATGGCAGCATAGTGGATAATGTAGTTGGTTAAAATATGTAAATGTCTTCCAGTCATTGTGAGTTCAATCCCTGGATCTGATAGTGAAACAGTTTATACATGGATTTTATCAGAAAAGAGCAAGAACAGGGACAAAATAACAAAATAAATAAAAATTACCAAATATTGCATACCAGCCAAACAATGGAGACCTGAAGATAGAGTGTACCTGGCTGAAACATTGTGGCTATTATAACATCTATAATAATACATTGTTCAAAATATTAAACTGTAACTTCCATTTTTAGAAAATATAAAATGTATAATCCCATTAAAAATACGTTTGTTTTTATTTTTTGCTTATTTGTTTCTGGCTTCTTACAAAAGAATTTTTTTTTTGTTTTTTCAATAAAAGTATATTATCTGTCATTATTAATTCTTTGGCTAGTAATATCTTTTTATCTTAATTCAAGTGGCTATATATGTAGAAAAATAAGGCAAGGGTTTGTTGAGGCTGGAGAAAACACTTAGCAGGTATAAGGGGATTGTTCTCTTGACAGTTAAGAGGGAATTGGCAGAGAAGGGAAAGAGAACAGGAAGAAATAAAAAAACAGATTTTAATGACAAGCGAAGCCACTGCCTCAGAAACCACATCTCAGCAGGCGATGCATAGCAAATCTCTGGTGATAACAGAGTGGGTCTCATCAAAAGTAGACTGCTGACTGCTGTTTTTCCCATTACTTTTATTGACAGGAGACAGTTGTACCCTGATCTTCACAAGTTGTGTTGAGACCTGTATCTGGATATGCCAAATTGTTCTGCTGCTAACCAAGAAACCCAGATATGACTATCCTGGACGGCCATCTCTGCATGCAATTTGGGACCCTCTTTTGTATCTGTACTGATACATGTTCACCATATACACGTCACAAATGTGTGAGCAGTGTATTGGTGTGGAAAATGAAATTGGTGAGCAAGGTTCAAATTCCTGCCTTGTCTGTTCCATTCACTCTCACATTAATTCTTATCTCTTCTCCATCTTGAATGAAAAAAACAGGGTAGACTGGGCTCTCTTACTTTGAATGGCATGCAGTCTAAGAGAAGAGAAATAAAATTCCAAACTGTGGAGTAGACAATGGAAAAATGTACCACTATATTTACTGAGAATGCATGTCAATTTACTGATAAGAAAGATAAGGAATCTGTGGAGGTTCATGATTGCCTATGGCCAGGAAGAACATGGTATTTGGAAAATTAATATTATGAGTCTCTGTTAAAAAACAATTGCAACATATTAGATGATGAGGAAAAATAAGAGGTGGCAAAATAGATAAATTTGAAGTATATGGGTCCCTGTAGCTGTCATGTTAAGCCATACTTCACAAGAAAAAGGGATGTGAGTTTTTCATAAGACTTCTTCTTTAATTCTGTTTACTAATGGCTACAAAATGATATTCAAGTTGTTGGTGCCATATTTGAGAAATTTATTAATTATGTCATACATAGCAAATAAGCTTTTACACTTAAATCCCTAAAACAAATTCTGCACTTAAACTTGCAGTAAGTGATGTATCCATGCTAAAAAAAGCCTCAAATGTGATAAATTGACTACATGGCAAGAAGACAATCATCTTCCAAAGACACTCCTATTTGTGGAACTAACCACTGGCTAATGAGAAAGAACTTCTTCACTGAAGAGATACAAGAATTTCTTTAAAAAGACTCTTGTCTCCTGTAGAAGTAATTATCATCAGTGAGAAAATAGAAACCACTATGGAAATACAAGATCTACCAGACAAGCTACTTTGCAGAATCATGCTGACAAAAAAAAAATGACCAGAAGGAACAAGGTAGTTGCACAAAGCCTGGGGCTCTACTAGCTGTCAAACAATCTCCTGCAGTCAGTGGGGAGAAATAAGCCTCTCCTGTATGGGGTGTATTGAGAACCTACAGCATGGAAAATATTTCCCAGTCTTTGTTTGTGAAGCTGAGCCATGAGATAATCAGCTTGAAAATAGGCAAGAAGCTAAAATCTCTTGAGATCAGCATCAACTAATCATGATGAGAAATATCTAGTGTTTCTTTTTCTAAAGAGCACTTGAAATACTTCATGATAAACAGTCAACATTTTTTTTCTTCATTTCTTAAATAATCCTCTTTATTAAACAAATGCTGTCTCATCTTTTTGTCTGGTTCTTCTTTCCATTTATTTACTCATTGTTCTGTTATCTAAAAATGGAAAAAATGCACAGTTCATAAACTCTAAATGTTGGCCCTACCATACTTGTGTAAAGTCAATACTGAGACTTATTTAGCACCCTATTTTTGCAGAATTTGACCTATGACATTTCCTTTTTTTCAATATGGGAGACATCCATCTAATTCTGTACACATCCCAGAGATGCATTTTATAATGGGTCATCCAGAAATCAGATATTGCCATGAACATCAATGTATGCTATCGTTCAACAATACAAAGGGAAATGTTCCCTAGCAAATGGACCACCAGTTAACTGTTATTTAAACCTTGTTTTTTTTAATCATTTAATCCCAAAGCAAGGCAATAAAGCCACTAAGACACAGTCTAAAAAGTAGATGCTGTTTCTACATGTAGCAGATTGTGTGACTCACATGACTTAAAAATTTCAGTCATTAACACATTCATGAGTTGTCAAGACTATTGAAGGATGGGTGTTTTTACTGAGTTAGCATGTTTGAATTGGCTGTCAACCGAGGTTAGAGAAACTAGAGTCTACCCTGCTCACCCATAACTCTGGGGTGGAGCAGTTATAGATTCATATCTTTCCTAAGTGTATTTTTGCAAAAGTGAATCTAACAAACTCGGACAGAATTCAAATTCAGTTTGCCAATTTCTCTTTCTAAAAGCTGATAACTGATACCCTACCCACACATCCTATAAATGGACATTGAATGTCTCCCAAATTAATTTTTGTTTTTTCAGTATTAACTGTAATATTCAGGAGTGGCAAAGTTTAAGTTTGCTCCACATAAATGTAATCACTATTAGCCATTTCAAAAAACCTGCTGTGAAACTAATTCAATGTTGAAACTTGTAAGAAAAACACTCAATAAGGTTGAATGCGGTTTATTGACCAGCCAAGAAATTAGAAATGGAACTTCCTTTTTTCTTTTTAAATACACATTTTCTATTTGATCTTACATCATTTGGCCAGCACTAAGATTACTAATAGATGTGAAGACATTGCATAGGATGAACACTTTTATGTATATCTTTCCTACACTTTAGTTCTTAGTGTGGGATTTTCAGGAAGTATAATCAGTAGTATCTCGGAATGAGAAATCAGAGAGCTAAGTTTGAATTTCTAGTTGGGCTTGTTACATTAACTGACATTCAAATGCCTTTGGACCACCAGTTAACTGTTATTTGAATCTTGTTTTTTCAATCATTTAATCCCAAAGCAAGGCAATAAAGCCACTAAGACACAGTCTAAAAAGTAGATGCTGTCTCCACATGTGGCAGATTGTGTAACTCACATGACTTAAAAATTTCAGTCATTGACACATTCATGAGTTGTCAAGACTCCCTCCAGCTATGGGTTAAATAGCAAGATTTGTATCTTGAAAAATCATTGTTATTCTCAAAAAATGTTAATGGAATAGTCACTCACAAATAAAAAAATGGATTATTATTACAATTTAAAATATGTTTCAGCTTTAAATAATCAATGAAGTGTTGACAAACCATAAAAACAAATTAATCAATAGTTCTTAGTGTACCAAATAGGAGTATGGATAATTTGTCCACTGTGGATTATACTGGTATTCTGTTGTTGGGGTGCAAGTTTGACTTAATGAACCTGAGGATTCATTGGTAGCAGGTGGTCATCCTGGAGTATTTGAACTGACAGGAGTCTTGGGAATATTTAGTGGATCAGTCTTGGGAATATCTAGTAGATTGGAAGTCATGATGTTTGAAAGCTGGAAGAAAGCATAGTCTGTCGAATTTCTGAGGCCACTCTGAAGATTGAATGCACCATAGGACAGGTGAAAGGGTTTTTTTTTGCCTAGATCATATGCCATCTTAATTCAGCAGCAAAAAGGAACAAGGTAAGGCCCTGGCTCAATACTGTCACTGGTTTCAACAACTGACACATGTGACCCAACTTCTGAAGAATGGTATTGCAAGGTCTGAGCCTTGATAGGTTGCATGCACCATGATACCTGTTAAAATATTTCTTGTAGCCATTCTTTGCTCTGGTGTTGTACTGGCAGATTAGATTCTTATCAATCTTCTGTGGGTCATGTTTAACCACAGTGCAGGCATCATTGTCTGTAGTTGACACCAAAAACCAAGTTGATAGTTGATTGAACTCAGTCCAATTGGTGAGGGTTGCCATGGCTTTGTATATAAGTAGAGCCCAAAACAGGTTCCTCTGCTGCAGGATGCACCACTTTTTTTCATAATTTAAAAGTTACTTGACATAAAATGTCAAAATCTCACCAATTTACAGTTGAGCTGGCTAGATGTAGCCGTATGTTCTATGCTAACAGCTTCTTTTCTTATCTTTGTCACTTATATAACTCCCTTCCATCTCCATGCTTTCCAGCAAACTTTAACTACAATAACAATCACTATCTACTATCCTCCTAATTACTCTTTCCTCTTCCCATTTATTATTAATGTTTCTGTTTCTAATTCTTCCACACTCAGTAACCCCTTGTGTCTTAGTGGCTTTTCTGCCTATTTTTAAATATCTAGAGAAATAGTCCACCAGTACAAGGTACAAACTATCTTTTACTTCACATATGTCTGCATTAAACATTTGAAATGATCATTCAGGGAAAGGAGTTTTTCTCAGAGTTTTCCTGTTTTCTTCAAATACATGATTGGGACCCTCTTAATTATATCTCTGGCTACCATACTGAACATCTTGAACAATACCAACATTTCATTATATCTTGTCCATCATGAATGGCTTTCAGAATTTCATTCCACAAAGAGGCCAGTAATCTTGTTACTCTTTTTAAGCATTCCTTTATATATACTCTGTTGTAGAACTCTCACAGGTTAGAGTTTATAATTTTCTATTGGTTGGCCAGTTAACATTTGTCTTAAGATCTCATCCTCTTGTATCAGTGGCAAATAGGGGTGCAGGTATTGCATTGGGTTAACTCTTTAAAAACTGATTAATAACAGCATTTTCTGTTTTACTTGATCATGACAGTAAGCAACTTTGGTGATTGTTATACCTTGTGCTAAAAGGTCACAAAAGATAAAACTTTGTACATTTCACTAACTGCTCATCATGACCTTATAGGAACACAACTTTGCTTTTCATGCTGACAAAACTTTCTTTAAACAAAATATAACACAATAAAAATGATCAACTACATTCCTTACTTTCATCAGTTTGAACCTTTATAATTTATATCCTCTATGCAGCAAACACAGAGCCAAATCATCTTTATTTTCTTTGTATTCCATTGGTAAGGAGGAAGTCCTACTCAGTCATCTTCTTAAGAACCACTACTTTGTGGAACAGACTCTGAAGAGAACCCTTCTCCAGTCACTACAGTGTTAAGCAAGCTGTAAGTGAATCCTCATAATCTGCATTTACATCCTCCTCTTACATCCATATAACCTCATTCGGTGTATCTTGGGAAAGATGAACTGAAGGCAAGGATTATAGCAGCATTTACCAACTTAAACTAGGAGACGGCAGAAAAGTTGCAGGAGATTCCAAAGTCGTCTGGAGGCTGTGGCTGAAGTGAATGGTAATTTTATTGACTAAATATACTCTTTAGTATTTCAAGATATTTTTGTGTAATTTTGGTAAATATATGTGTTAAAATGAGATGTTAGTATTATTTTCATTTTTGTACAATTTAGGCAATAATTTATCCATTGCTCTCTCTCTCTCTCTCTCTCTATATATATATATATATATATATATATATAATGTTAATCTGTCATTTTTTTGTAAATCAATATACTTGCATTTAAAATGTGTCCCATCATTATGGTTCACACTATATATATATATTTATATACACACACACACACTTACATCTCCTCAAAATGACATTGCATGTTGTCAATGTATATATAAGTTTTAAGATCCACTTATGTCACTACCAAAATTACATGCATTTTATCTATCTATCTATATATATATATATATATATATATATATATATGTATATAAAATGTATGTGTGTGTATTTTCAAGATGTCCTTATATGTCTCCTCAAAAATTACATTACCTGCTGTCAGTATGTGTGAGTGTATATATATATATATATATATATATATTCAAGTTGTACTTACATCTCTCCACAAACATTCTATTGCCTGTTGTTAATCATGACAGCTTTGAGAAAACACTGTCAGCATATTTATAATCATATTTTCTAGAAAGGGCCTGTACATCCAGGCAACAATCCTATAACACTGCTGCATTTAAATTGTTAATAATTGATAAAGTTTAATCCCTGATAAGATATTGTTAAATAATAGTTTCAGACTATTATTTTTTAGTGGCAGTGTATTTTTACTTGAACCTCCTGGTAGACAAAATAGGGATGTCAATTTTGATTGGCTGAGCCAAACATAGGAATGTTAGAGAGATAGAGAGTTATTTTGTGGAGTTAGGTTTTATACACATACACATTAGTCGTAGGTTTTTTTGTGTCTCGGGAACATGCTTCTCAGTGGGGTGGGATAGCAACTGGCTAGTTAGAAGATATATACATCAACATGTTTAATAAAATAGATAAGCTTAAAAATCCTTTTTGTCGAAGTTCTCATTTTACCTCTGAACAAACCAACTAGCAATTACCAGCCAGGAGATGCCAGAAAGAAGGTAACATATGAGTGAATCAAGACCGTCACCCTAAGACCATCACCCTAAGACCATCCCCAGAACGAAGTGAGTATACAACAATATAGTTTCATGCTAAATATAGTTGGTTCATGTTGGCTAATCTTTCATATATGGTGCCTATTCTGTTAATGTGCTTTTCAGCTTTTAGTCTGTGGTCAAATGATTTCTAAAGTTAACCAGCAACATGCCTTGTTAGTACTGTTACGCCCCGGGTTTTGTTGGCACTACAATAACTGGGAAACAACGAGAAAATGAAAAAAATTAAACACGAGTATCCCAGGGTTCAATGTAAAATTAAAGAAAAGAACGATGGGAGTGAAATTCTCCAATTCCAGACGTCGGTGAACGCAGTGAGAAAACGAACAATATGCAGAAACAGGACAACAGAAGATGACACGAGAGTATACAATACAAATATTTTATTTATGAAATATACAAGGTATGAAATTAAGGAAAACAAAACTAAATAATACAAGTGATGGGGAGATAATTTATCAGTGAAATATATACCAATGCGACAAAATATATACGAAAATAGAGACAGCAGATTATAGAATATATGTAAACATGCAAAAACTTACATAACGTCGGGATCAATGTCGATCGATTATTATCAGGGGTACTGTTCGATAGAAAAGATGTTCATACACTTCTCCGAAAGTAAAGGATGGAATTGCTAATGTCCTATAAGTTTTGATTGACGCTGTCCAATCCTTGTTGATGGTGAGAACTACATGCAGATAAATCACTGGAATATAGCTGACTTGAGTTGAGGATACTGTTCAAGATTCTCTAATTGTTCATTTGGTGTTCCTCTGAAAACAAACAGCAAAATCTGGATTTGGTGACACCCTCTTCTTCCAACTGCAAACAACTAAGACTAATTCTGGTGATGTTCGCTTCCTCTGATGGCAAAAAACTAAGTGAAGTTTTTTGGCCTAATTGAACTGGATACAAAAAAAATATCTCCATAATCTGCATATTCAAAGAAATAAAAAATTTAATATTCCTATGTCTTGTCACATATACACAATGTACTAAAAGTATACTTATAAAATCTGAGGTGGGGGTACAATTATTGGGTTAACGTAAAAGTACTTAGATGAGAGACTCCTCCCACTTTTAGAATGCAGAGAGGTGATAAAATATGGAGGTACATAGAATGATAAACTGTTGTTTTGGATCATATCTTGGTGGAGGAACATCACTGTCAACAGCAAGGAGATCACATCTCTAAAAAATGAGAGACTGCAACCTCTAGTAAGATTTGCAACCACTAACTGAACCAAATCACTTGAAATGTAACTGAAAAACATTATGATGATTGAATCGGTTATGGTACATCTATATATTGTGATACCACAGTTCTAAAATTGGTTTGTAGCATTCAGTACCTTCAAAACCAAGCTAGTACCTTTTCATAATCCCTGAGCAGGCCTTGATTTACCACCAATGATAATGAATGGTGGCGCTCTCAAAGAGGCTCTCTGCTTTGAGCATATCTTCACCCCAGACCTCAAGTTGAATCAAATCTAAAGACACTGGGAAAATGGTTAGTTTCTTATACCACTCCAGCAAGTACCTGACACCACCTACCATGCTCTATTCTCTACAAGAGTCAGATCAAACCAAAAGTATTACTGTTATGTCTATGCTGGAGCTGCCCAAGCCAGCCTCAACATTTTCAAAGTTCAAAAGCATTCATGTGGCCTAGTAGGTAATGAATTATTTTCCACACTACAGCCTCTTTCCCCACAGATACAATACTGCGAGCCTATCATTAATCTATTGCTATTTCCATGGAAAATGTTCTGATAAGCTACATACCATAGTTCCACCAGTTCATACCTTTACAGCTAAGATCCACTATACCATGTACACAGAGGCAAACAACCCTCATTCTCTTTGTATTCTATTGGCAAGAAAGAACTTCCATTTGGACAGCTTCTTCCCAAAAACCATTGCTTTGCGGAACAGACTCCTGAGGAGATGTTTTCTCAACCACTACAATTTTAAACTCTTCAGGTCAATGGCCAATCATTATCTATCCTATATATCCCCATAATCTACAGTTCACATGTCAATAAAACAACCTCATTTAGTGTTGTGACTTAAGGAAGGTTACTGAATAGAGAAATCACACAAAGGTTGGTAACGAATGATAATATTTAGTGCAAGAACAACAGATATAAGATTCTTGAGTGGCATGTAGAAGTAGTAGTCAACTGAATTCCTAATGAATCTCCAACTGCAGACCAACATACCGTATTTACTACTGTATTTATGTGAATGGGGACATACCTGTATCGTCCATAGGTATGCTACAACATTTAGCATCCCTCTACCTTGTGTGATTCTTGAGGTTTGGATTTGGTGAAAAATAGTGTGAAAAATTTTAATAATCGTTTGAGGATGATATGAGGAAGGGGAGGAAAATCTACAATACTTGTTGACATTGTACAAAGAAAATCTTTTGTTGAGACTCGGGAATTGTGGCTGATGAAAGATGTTTCAGTGATTAAATGAATTGAATTGCTTGTATATCATTGGCTGAGATGGGTGTGGTTAACACTTGATGGGTGAAATGAATGCTGTCAGAGAATGTCATGATATTTATGAGCACTGGCATAAAAACAACTTTGTTCTTTGTCCCTCGGATACTCTTTTGTTTAGGCTAAATTTTTGCACGAGAAAATGGGTTGGGGAGAGGGAAAAATAGAGAATTGGGAAATTCATTTCCTCTCATTATTTATTTTTTTTATTTTTAAATTCAAGATGTTGGTGATCATGATTCTCCACAGATTCTTTTTTCGTTATTATCTGTAAATTGCAATGGTTTCTTCACAAAGAGAGTGGAGTGGTTTCCCTGTTGCCTTCATCCCAGATTCTTTTTCTTTATCATCTGTGAATTACCATGCATTCTTGGGGAGGTTTATGGAGTAATTTCCAGTTGATTGTTCCACACAGTATACCTTCTGTAAAACTGTTTGCCTCCTAAGGCTAGAGAGCCTAGTTTACCCTGCTACTTAACCTTTAGCTGGGATGGAGGAAGGATGAGACAGATTCGTCCAAGGGCATCTGGAGGACAAAATGAAGGCTAAGCATGAGAAGCACAAGGGTCTCGGGGACCCCCTTCCTTGAAATTTTGTATGAGGCCCACCACTCTACTGCATGTCAATTTCAAATTTTCCCAACATGGGGGCCAACAAACCCTTGAAGGAAAATTGAGGAGAGGGCAGCATTTTTTAAATTATCAAAAATCAAGGAATTATTCAATTTAAATGAAAATTTCAGCACATTTAATTATTTACTTTTATAGTGAATAGTTTTTCATTTAGAAAAAATATCTGCGAAAATGTTATTCTTTTTATATTAGGTTAGTGCAAAAATAATGTCGTTTTCTCACATATGTTACTATGTGAGAAAAGGACATTATTTTTGCACCAACCTAATAATAACCACCAATATTATCATGACTAAATTTTACTTGAAAAATGTTTAAATCACAAATTTTTACATTTCTTTAAAGATTAATTGCCAGTGCATCTCCGCTGGCAAAAAGGTTTATAAAGATTCCATCACAAAACAAACAGAATTATCTTAAAAATTTGTTTTATAAAACACTATTTCAGTTTTCAGGAAAATTTTTCAGGTGTTTAAATCTTTAAACTTTTTTTTTATTTTTTTAGGCAATCATTTTCTTTGTTTTACCTTTCTAGAAATAGGGACTAAAAATTTTAGTATTACTATTAGTAAAAAAAAAAAATCAGAGATCCTCCTTAGTGGTTGATCTCGGAATAAAAAATGATTTTACTGAGATATGTTACCCTCTTAAATAATTTGAAAGAACTGTTCAGAATGAAAATTACAATTTAAAAAAAATAAGCATTTCTGTCCCCACACGGTTGAGTGGTTTGGGATAGTAAGAACCAGCCCTCTCAATTATTACAGTTGATAATTGACAATATAACTTAGGTAGGAAAAAAGTAAAAAGTACAAAAAGCAAAAAAAAGTTGCTGAAACTACTCTTTTCAGAGTTCTAACCTCATCAGGGATTCCTGCATAGTGCAGATAGACAATGTATATTATTAGTTGATGGCTGACAATGGAACATCAGTTTCAAATGAATTAATAAAAATGGCAGATGGCCATAAAATAGTGCTGAAAAAAATGGTAGAGGCCAAAATGGGTCCAAAAAATGCAGGGGTAAGACACACTGACACTGAGGTGAAGGACAAGTGTCAAAAGGGAGAAATTATACTCATTAGTAAATAACAGTAGTGAAAGCATTAACATGTTAATAATGACAATGCTTCTTTAAGAAATTTGGACAACTTATCCATCTGATGTCAGTTTAAACTGACATCTTTGGGGTGATTTTTCCATACACTAAATTATAATTATAAACTACAATTTTGGAAAGTTAAGCAAATGGATGACAAGTAACACATTTTGTTCTCTAGAAGTTTTTCATCAGATTAATGTGTTTATTGATATACATGTGCCGAATTTAAAATGTTAAATTTTTTCTTTATCATGTAATATTAAGGGATACAAATTCTGAGTACTCAAAAATGTAATCTAATAATCATTCTGTATTTTATTTTGTTTTGATGGTGAGAATAGAAATTTATGAGGTCATTTTTATTAGTTGATTTGCGATAGACTCTTAGTCATTATCAGTATGGTTTAAAATGATATAGGGGAAACGTTATGTATTGTCTGTTTAAGTAAATCAATTTTGGAAAGTGGAAATTTTTACTGAACTCAAAAAAATATGAATGTCAAGCAAAATACCGACAATATATGGAAAAAAAAAGAAGGTACCCTTTGAAACTGATATTAGATGTAAATCAGTCTCATTCACTCAATATTTCTGTTTACTTGTAAGACATTAAATGACTTAGAATCCTTATTAATATCTTTTGCAAGGGTATTTGCAAATAAGTGAATGCCACAAACTTGACTTGAATTCGAACTCTGATTTCTCATTGCAAGCTCTTATCCATTACACCACCTGCACATTATATATATATATATATATATATATATATATATACACACACACACACACAGTCATATAGCCTGATGTGCAGTTATTGTTCAACTACATCAGGCTATATGATGGTTCTCTGTATGGATTACAGTTTCGATTCCTCTCAGATAATACATATTATCTATGAAATTTCTCAAATTCAGGCCAGTAAATGTAATTAATACTGTTCAATTAAAAATAGAGAATTTACTTAAATAAATTATATCGATAAAAATAACATATAGGCAATATATATATATATATATTATGAGATTATAATAAAAACATCTTGAAATCAATGCACAAAAGCTTTCATTCTGTCTATATTTCTGAGATGAGGTATTATGTACACTATTTACATTATTCAGCAATATTAAATCTGAATAAACAAAATAAGGTAATAATCTGTAGAAGGTGGACCATTATATACTAATAAATTATGGCTATAAGAAATGGTAATGCATAATTTTTAGAAATTTCATTATATTTTAAGGTAAAAGATAAATTGTGTTGGCAATTTACAGTTAATTCAATCTTTGTTTTAATAGGGACTTTTTGCTAGCAAATTTGATAATTTCTAGTTTTTCATGTAAACATCAGAAGCAAGATTCATTTAAAGATTTACAAGTTCTACTTTTTTTTTAGTATTTTCCATTTTACTGTAGAGGTTTTATTAACTTCTTTTAAGTTCCAAAAATATTCAGAAAGGGACACCCTATTTCTGTATGCGTCATTGATGAAAGGTAATATATGTTGTGTCACCTATTTTTAAAGGAATTCTTGGTTCACCCGATATAAAAGTTTTTAACTGATGGAATTTCTATAGTAGAAATAGTGCTTAGGAAAACAAAAGAGTCTGTTCGATATCAGTTTTGCAAGGGACATTCATTAGAATTTCTACAATTACACTTGTTGGTACTATCTGTGTTAGTTGCTTTTGAATGGCTATTATTACTCTGGTTTTTGTATTGATTTAAAATTTTATTATGTTTTTTAATAATTTTTTCAAGATTAACGGCACAGATATAGGTATTTCTGTCAAAAATCTTATTCAGTGGATTATTTCTGAGGAAGTGTTTCTCAATTAAATGGAGAAACTTCTGACCTAATTAAGTACTAATCATTTGGTTAAATAAGGATGTGTACCAAATGATTTTTCTCTTTCTGTTTTTATTCCTACAATGGCTGTTATTATGTTTTATATATTTGATATCAGAGCACTTATAGCCACTATTTTTAAGATAGTGCTGTAAACTTTACTATGCTTGTAAAAGATATCTTCACTGGAAAAGTTATTGCTAGTCCTATTTTCTATGGAAGAGGGCATGTGTTTGATTACTGATGGAGGGTGGTTAGAATTTATATATTTGATTGGCGTTTGTTTTTCCTGTAGGGTTGGAATACGTTATTAACTAGGTCTAATGTAACATCAAGGCAATCTTTTTATACTAGTGTGGATCTTAACTTTAAAGTTGAGACTTTTAAATTCTCTCTTTCTCTCTCTCTCTCTCCTCTCTCTATATATATATATAGTGTATTTAGCAACAATCCTTCTTTTATACATGTTTTGTTAAAGATGACTTACATGATACTGCAGTTAAGCTTTTTATTTAATTTTTGTTGTGTTTGTACAATTGTTTTCTTAACACAAAATTGTGTAAAAACTGTCCCAAAGTTCTGTATATTCGAGCACTTTCAGCTATTTTTTAGCTATTATCAAGGGTGATTCTTATTTTTTTATTTTTAACTAAATACATGGGTTTTTATGTATGTGTCTGAAGTTATAGGAATGTATTATTTTCCAAACACAGTCAGCACATCATGACCGTGTTCATAGTTAATGTTACTGAGTATTCCTTTTTTATTATTAGGGTTTTGATTATTTTTAATCTCTTTTACTTGTAGATGAGATTAATGTGCTTGTATTCTCTACTAGTATGTTTTGGTTAGAGTAGTTTTTTTTGTGTGGGTTTAAATGAGTCCTCATGGATCTATGGTTGGGTAGGTGTAAGTCATCTAGATAGGCATGTAGTAGTGTGACTAATATAATTATTTATTTGGTTTGATCAGGAACACAGATCCTTAAGGGCCATTTGAACTCTAAATGATATTGGTTCTTTGTAGTTGATTTTACGGGTGTGTTGTTATTTTTATGATAAGGTTAGCTGTTTTAAAGGTTTTTAATTTTCTTGTTTGGGTCAATTGGGTTTATGTATTTCTTTCTGATATTTCTTTCAGACAGTTTTTACACACTTTATGTATATTTAGGCAGCTTATTTTCATTCAAACATTTTTGGTCAAATAATTTAGATATATTAGGTCTATTTATTTTAGTTTTAATACTTTCAAGTCTAGAAATGAATTTCTTGGTGACTGTAGAAAATTAACAAAAATTCCAAAATTTTCTTTCAAATAATTTTTATTTTCCTAAGTACTTTCAATCTCATCTGAAACCATCTTCAGGAGTTGCATATCTATGGATTTTCTCCAGAATTTTAAGTTTTTGATTATTATCTTGATGCAGCACTGATGTATTTTCAATAAATATGTTTAAACTATGATTGTGGACATGAGTGTTCCTTTAAGTATTCTGAGATTGCACTATGAATGTTCAAGTGAAACATAAGCTTCTCATCACCATAGTTGTTGTAAAACCAACATATGTATTAACACTTTTATCAAAGATGCAATCTCCCAAAGAACATTTAAAATTAATTCATGGACTTGAAAGGATTAAAACTAAAATAAATAGACATAATATGTCTAAATTATTTAACCAAACACACACACAAACACACACACACACACACACATATATATATATATATATATATATATATATATATATATATAGTTCAAAATAAAAGAAAAATGTGAAATTTTTGTCTGAATTTATGGGATAAGGAGTTATCATTATTTACACTATTTATATTTGGGCTGTTGTCCTCATTTTTATTGTTTTTATCACAATGTTTCAGCTGTTGTACCTTCCGGCCTTTAGGTGTATATTGATCTGGGTAACCTACAGGGAATTCTGAAGTGAACCCTTTATTTAATCTATGAGAGTAGACTGTTCTCATGTCTAAGGATATCATCTAGTTCTCATTTTTATTTAGTACTGCTCACCCATTTCCACTGAGTGCAAATACAGACTGTCTGACCCAGGGATTGAACTTAGAACCACTGTCACCAAATTCACAAACTAATGCTATTGCCCCATTAGAATAAATTGCAACAAATGCAACAAAGATGGGAATAGTGATCTGAATATAAATAATGTAAATAAAAATATTAAAATTTTATATTTTAGCAGACTTTGCCCATGTGCTTATTTCAGTTGTTATAAAAAAATGTAATGGAATGCCCCACACTCCCTATCACATATATGGACTGACTATATCAGTAGATATACCTGGTGGACCTGCTTCAGGAATTACTAGCCTGCAAACTGATTCCCTGTCTTTCAGTAGTGTATTCTCTTTTACAATAAACCTCTCTTTCTTTCAGCTATGCGCGTGTTGCTGTTCCTTTCACTCGAGTACCACATTTGTCTGCCTATAACCTTCTTTAAGGGTACAACAAAAACAATGTCAACCAGTTTTGAAGGAAATAGTGTAATGTCGAGATCACTCAATTTGTACACTTTTTAAAATATACTTGTTTCTATCTTTTATGTTAATATGAAGGGGATACTGAAAAATATATCAAGAATCAATCATGTGGATTTGATGAAATTTGGCAACCATTTATGGAGGAGCTTACTGCAAATGCATGAACAGATACTCTCTGATTGGGTTATGCAGTCAAATACTATTGAGTATGGTTGAAAGCCAGAGCTTTTTAGCACTCATTTGTAGAATACTGACACTGAAAATGGAATTTATTTTTTTTGCATTTATTTATTCAATCTGACCAACAAAAGTAAATGTAAAAATGTTAATTATTCAGTTTATAACTTTATGGTAACTTTTTTCTTCTTAATTCCTCAGATACTACTTCTGTTTTTATTCATTTCATAATGGTATTTCTATGGTACTTGACAGTCCTTGACAGGAATTGTTTTTGTTCTTGATGCCTGAATGACTTGATAAATTTCAATATCATAGCAATTCTCCTCTCTGCAGAGTGATTGACCATTCTAAGCTGATTGATAAAGCTTCTTAGTGTCTCATGGGAGTATTCTTCAATATAAGTGACCCCTGAATAATTTCAAGAATGTCTTTGTACAGCTGGTACTGATGCATTTTGAAACACAAAGTCCACCCACCGTCTATAAATTTTTTTCTTTCTTCCATCCTGACTTCTCCAAATTCTATAAAATTATTTCGTTCTCTCCATAACTGACTTTCCTTTATGAATGCATTAGTCAAATATTTGTTTTTGACAAATACCAAAGGTCTCTCTTAGCTACCTTTAAAGCACTCACATTGACATCTGTAACATTTTAAGAGTACAATCATGTGCAAATCCTTTCTTGTGTTCATTGACTCGGAATTGCTTCTTTCCAAAAACGGACATATATGATGCTAACAAAATATGCCATTAAGTGCATATATGGCCATTGCCACACACCTCACCTGATAGGAAAGTTCCTGGCTATCTGAATACAAAATCACCAAAAAAAAAAAAAAGAAACTCTTTGGAGTTGGATAGCTTGTGTCTTTCATTACTTTGATATAGTCAACCATTTTAAGATGTTCGTTTTCTAAGATGTTGTGTGTGCTTTTTATTCACATTTTTAACTTTACAAATATCTTGATATTAAGACCACTTGATGATAAAGCTGAGATACAATGGGACCCAACAGAAAATCCATGAAGTGAATTGGGTTTGAAGAGTTTGCTGTTTTTTGATCAGCAGTAAAACCACAAAATGAGTTCTTCAAAGCAACCATCCACTGTCCAGAAGCAAAAAAAAAAAGATAATAAATAAAAAATAAATTAAAACTTTTAGGATTAAGTGCCACTTGGCTGGAACGTAAGGTATTCCTGTTGTAGGCTTATACAGGTAGAGCCACAGTTAGAGTAAGTCAGTTGTGAGTCATGTGTAAAGTTGGACAAGATAGCAGTCAGTGGTAGTGGTAGATAAGGTGTATGTCATGAAGTAGAGATGGGTGTTGAGATGGGTGAGGAGAGAGTTGGCAGTCAGAATGATGAGAAAGAGATGGTTAGAATAAAAAATGCAGTGTTGAAGACAGAGATCTTGCTGGCAAAGAGAAGATTTGTTCAATATATCTGTTTGTAGAGAAGACAGAAGTAGCAGCAAAAATATTCCAACTGTTATTTACCTAAGCTCCCACCTAGATCGAAGTAAATCCATGAATAAAAGAACCAATATAATGAAAACAGAGTTCATTTTTTTCTGTTCTCACCGTAGTGTTATTTCACCTTCAATTTCCCAGTTTTTGTTTACACTGACACAAAGATTGAAATATATGGTTTGTGGGGGGGGTAGCTAACTCACTGGTGAAAGATTGAGTTGAGGTCAAAGGCTGTAAGTTTACATTTAGAATCACTGTCCAGTGCTTCTCTCTAAGAGCACCAGCTTGTTTATATGATAGTAGCAAAGCAGCTACAAAAGATTTCCCCAAATTCCTTATCAAACAACATACAAGCTCCAATTATTCAATCCTTTATCTACTTGGTTCATGGAGGCCTTATTGTGTTGAAAGATTGGTTCCCTATATGATCATCGAAGTTAAGCAACATTGAGCTTGATCAGTACCAAGATGGCTGACTGTTTGGGAATACCAAGTGCTGTAAGCTCGGATGTGAGTGGTGTAATGGATAATGGCTTGGAATTGTTAATCAGAGAGCCATGTTCCAATTCCAGTCAGGTTCTTTATAGTCACTTATGCACAAACATCCTTGCCCTTGGGAAAGGTATGGATCCCCCCTTATCCCCCAGCTATGGGTTAATTAGTAAGGCTTATATCAATAAAACCATTATAAACTAAAAAAAAAATGTATACAAAATATTTAGATTTTGCCATTAAATAACCCATAGAGGTTGATATGCCACTTAACAAAACCAACCAACCAAAGCATTGATGAACTTCCTCTGTCCTCTATTTGTACGGATAGTAATGTCTTATATCCTTGTAAGATGTCATTTATTTTTTTATCATACCTTGCCAAGCAATATCAAGGAATTTCTCCTGTTCAATTCCTCACACATGCTGCTTCATAATCCCCTTTTTTTTTTGGTATTTTCTGTTTTTATTCTTCATCAGTTTTGTGTATTCCTTGTACAATTTCTGATATGCTTTTCCATCTTGATGAGAATACTTTCTGACTTTTTGGAACATAAATCTTTGCAGCATCAGAAAGTATCTCCTTTATTGTCCTATAATAGGACTTGTTCTTTGGAAGGAAAGTGAGCCTTCAGACATCCATCACTTAACATCTTTTCAGAATGCGAAATTCCTTTTGTGGTTGTCATAAAACTTAACATTTTATTGTCCATTGTTCCACTAGTGCAAATGTTTTTTAAGACCAAACAAGTATTAATTGTATTTTAACAAGATGTGTAAGTACATAATAGATTTTAGCCTTTTCCATTTATATCTATATAAAACAGTTAAATAGTCATTTAACTTGATAATTGAGTCCACCCATATAGTGAAAACATGCTTAAATAGCGAAAAATGGCAATTTTTACTGGTTTGTTTCTTATTTTTCATTGATGTTTCAACCAGTTTTCATCAAACTTAACAATTGCTTTATAAATGTATCCTTTTTTATATCCCTGATAGCCCACTGACAAATTGAATTTCAAAAACTTCAAAATAATTGTGGTCTGAAGTGGGTTTTCATGTTGCCTGTTTTACTCCTTCATGTCCTCGGCTAACTTTGCTTGAATAAATACAGACTACTTCTGTCATATTAGTAACTGCATTAATTCAAAATCTTTATCTTAATGAAAGTACTTTAAAGTTATTGAGGAAGATGGACTTTGTTAGATCTAAGCAGGATGCTGTTTTTGCTCCATTCTAATAGAACACTTTTCTGATCAGCAAGCTGGGTAAGGCTGCTAGTTATTTATAAAATAATCAAAATAAAGGGTCATCCACTAGTAAAAAACAAGTCTTAAAATATGTTCTGTTTGTGGAACATTGGGCACTAAAAGGTTAAGAGAAAAAGAAAATATGAATAGTACACAGGTGATTAATTGGGGAGGAAGTGTGTATCAAGTGGAGCCAGTTCAAAGTTTATATGACCATAAGAATAATTTGATTTGGGAATTCCACCACTTCAAAGCAGCAAACATTTTTGACTGTTGCCAAAATCTTGAGTATTTGTGAACCTACTGTCTATCCAACACACTTGTGTATCAATTTTATTAGTTATGATTTCTTTATATATATATATATATATATATATATAGTTGTAAGTTATGCTATATTTATGGGTAAAAGTGCTCAGTATCAGAGATAGAACATATGTAAATGTGAGAGTGGACACTGAGGTCAGCACCAAAAGGTGACAGTGTGTTTCATGCTTGAATGCAATCTTCATGCCATTGCCACCAAAGATCTCCTGAACATTGCATTCATGCATGAAACAGACTGGCCACTTGATGTTGACTTCAGTGTTCACTTTATATATATATATATATATATATATATATATATATAATGTGTGTGTGAGTGTATTTTGTATGTGTGAACCAGACTTTCAATGTGAAATGAAGTTTGGAAACTCTTACTGGTTTCAGGGAAGAATTTTTTATTATTTTAATCAGCAGCTACAATCATTAGTTTTACCAAATGTGTGTGAAGTAAATTTGATTATAAGTTAATTATTTTGTTCACATATCTGCTAACACAAAATTATTTTTCTATCAATAGCATGTGCATTAATTCCTGACCAATGACAATCCATTTTTCTCATTTGCTATGCAATTTCATAGTAACATCCTGCTACAAAGTAATAATTACAGATATAATAGCCCTAACTGTACCAACTAACAGAAATACTGCTTGAAGACTTCCAGCAGCAGCAACAACTAAAATGAATACTACATGTCACTTGAAGAGAACATAATGACATAATCATGATGTTGACATTTCTCACTACTTTAAAAGGTTAAGAAGGAAACTCCCATCAATACTGGAAATAGTGGTAAAAGCTACTGACTTGAGAAGCCTATTTTCCTGAAAAATTGTTTTAATAGAAAGATTTTATAAATTTCAATGAACAGCAGTAGTAGGTATTCAGTAAATGAATGCAGAATTATTGACTAGAATAGACAATAAAAGAACAAGATTCAAAAAATCAGAAGATGGCAACTGATCTTGTATTTATATATTTCTTGAACATGCTTACTTTTGCCTTACCAGATTTTAAATTATGGCACTTTGTGTCCTCCATATGCTTTGCCTGACCTTTCAACCACCTGATGAACATTCATGAACTTTCTCAAATTTAAAAGCCTTGATAAACCATTGATATCCTTGCTTTTATATATAATGCAGCAAAATAAAAATAAATGGAAGAAGAGATTGGGAGATGATTTGTCCCAGAGTATGTGGCATGTTGGATCTTAGTTGTAAAGGTCTGAGCAGGTAAAACTAATGAATGGAGCTTGGAACATTTGCCATGCAAATAGCAATGGAGTACCAAGAAGCTTGCAATATTCCATTTGAGGGAAAGTGTATTAATTTAATAAAGATATTGTTCAAATTTCCTAGAATGATTACCAAATCTGACAAAGCTCTGAAGAAGGCCTGACAATGATAACTGAAAACTTTGTGACTATGAGAACCAAAATGAAAAAAATATGTAAGTGTATAAAAAATAAGACAGAAATTAGCAGTATACAATGCTTATTAAGTGTAAGAAATTTTAATTGCTACTGTCTAGCCATGCTAAATAATCATGGGAGAGGGGTTCATCATTTTTCTGTCAACCATCATGACAACATTAATGACAATTTTTCTCGATATTTAGTGATAGGACAGTCAGGGAGAAGTAGAATAATGCCTTTACTTATTTTGGTAACCATTTTGCCACATTGTGCCCCTTCAGGCCAAGAATGGATATCGAGAGCTTTACATGTCACTGATTCACCATTACCATTTATTCTTTTGTATTCCTCATGTAGGTACCTGTCTGTTCTTCATAGATCTTTCTGGATGACCAACAAATGTGCAGTCAGACATGGAACACCTTTCTAAATCTTTGTCCAAAAAGTTAACCTATGATATGCCTACATTTAGCTATAGAGAAAATGTTTTTTTTTTTTTTTTTAAGACTTTCCACCTCAAGCAAGTCAGAAGTACCACTAGCATGCAATCTAATGGTACTTTTAAATTCATGCAATTTGGGAACTAGCAAAAATAACTCATCAGAGCAGTTACTGTGAAGGTATTTGTAGAAAAGATGATACTTTTTTGCAAAATACAGCAAGATAAATTAGAGGTGCATTTTAAAAACCAGTGTGTCTTTGATTCTGAGAAATATGATATTTGTAATGTTATTTGAACTTGCCAGATGAACTACTACTAACCATTATCAATTTTGACTAGTATTAAAGGAAGGAAAGATTGCTAAACTGAAATGTAATATAAATCCTCCTATATGGAGGTGAATACTGAACCATTTCCTCACAGATGATGAGGAAACTTGCAGCAACACAAATGTGGCTCTACAGAATGATGTCATGTAAGCAATGAGGAAGTCTTAAGGAAAATAGGAACAAAAAGTATATTTTTACTTAGAATCAAAAGTTGAATTTTTGAGGACACAATGAGGAAAGAAAGCTTGGAGAATTTGATACTCACAAGACTTGTTGAAGGCAAAAGGGACAGGAGTAAGCATCAAATAACCTACCTAACGAGTTAAGTAAAATGGATGACATGACATGAACTGGGACAGATAGTACAGGGACACACATTGGTTAGGATAGAGAGAATTGGAGGTCTTGTAGTGTAAGTAAAGAGTCTGTTGAGGTTGGGTGGGGGGAAACACCTAACCAATTGGTCTTCCGGGGATGATAGGGAAAGAGGTGAAAGAGACGAGAGGTAACAAAAAATAACACTACCTCAGAAACCACAGCAACTTGAGGAACAAAATTCCTACAGGACTGATGTCACAAGATACCATGTCTTGCCAACTGCTGTTTCTTGCCCAGCTTTTATTGACATGGGGAATCTTACAAAGACCTGGATTGTGACCAGTTGTAGAGAGGCCTGTATCTAGACATGCCAAACTGTCCTGCTGCTAACAGAAAAATCTGGATGTAACTGGTGTTGACAAACATGTCTGTATGCAATCTGAGGCCTGTTTTTGTATCTGTACTGATGCACATTCACCACAGGAGGTTTGGGTGAGTCATAATTGCCGACTACCTGAAGGGATTTGTCACATAAAATATTTTTTTCTTTGTTTTTTTAGTTAGATTTCATTGCTACCACTTGAAATGTCAATTTCTCCCCTGTCAGAATACACCAACTACACCTTTGCAGAGGGTTAAGAGCCCCCCCTCCCCCCGACCAAATGAGGCATCCTGAGTAAGATGATAAACTATATCTAACAACAAGACCTCTGATCAGGAGGTTTTGAGGAGTGTGGAACCACCTCTTAATTGCTGGTGTTCTCTTGTCCATTCTGACCCAGGGTGGTAGCACCTGTTAGGGTTCCAGCTATGGGCAAATAGTTGACCCCAAACTGGAATTAAAACACTATGGAAGTGTAAAAAATGATTTTAATACCATCAATACATTTTTGTAAAAAATTATTACCCGTAACAAATTTTTGATAGAAAAAATATTAGCAGCAATACATTTTTTGGGAAAAAAATATCACCAGCAATAAAAATTTTGTCGGTTTTAAATAATCCATTGGGTTTGATATGATGCAAGACAAACCAAACCAAACAAATCAACTGTTAGTTTATAGCAATTAATAAACAGATGAAATCATAAATAAAGAATAAGCTTTCAATGAATTGCTTGTTGAGAAATGATTAAAAAACATCACTTTATTCCACAATCAATTCACAATAAACTGAGAATCTGAGCAGACCACACAAATTGGAAAAGAAAACCTCTTGTAGGGATTCCAACTCACATCCCTCTTGCCACAAGGAATCTTGCTAAATGCTCAGCTGCTTTAACTGATAAGCCCAGAGAAGTTGACAGATTTGCAGAGGATCAAATCTAACCTTTAAACTAATCACTTCATTTCACAATTTTCTCACTGCTTTTTTTTAGGATCAATTCATTTTCTGTAGGTTATTTAAAGCCAGAAAATATTTTTAGATTGTAAATATAATTTTTTTTTGTAGATAATAATGGTTTACAGGTATATATGTCTTACTAATTAACCCATATCTGAGGAGGTGAAGAGGTGGATTTATACAGTTTCTTATAGGAAATGGAACTTAGATTCTCCAATTAACAATTCCAAGCCACTATCAATTACAACACTTGCCCATTAAAGCTTACAACAGCTGCGGTTCCTAAAC
Source organism: Acanthosepion lycidas (assembly GCA_963932145.1). NCBI lineage: Eukaryota > Metazoa > Mollusca > Cephalopoda > Sepiida > Sepiidae > Acanthosepion > Acanthosepion lycidas. Next base: position 18,618,099 of record OZ010577.1, read on the forward strand.
TGTCACTGTCAAAACGGCTTAACTTCCATGATCATTAAAGTACCAGTGTTTCAGTGTGATGCGCCTGTAAGCTTGCTCTTTGCTGTAACCTGACAGACTGGGTGAAGTTTCAATAAAACACAACTAAAATTTAAAATGAAAATAAATACTAGTTAAAAGTAGTAGTAGTAGTAATAGTAGTAGTAATAATTGTTTCTTGACCATAAGTAATTGGGCACATCCCTTGGTGACTAATTAATTGTACAAGTGCAGCAGTTGTGGAGCAACATGACCAGGTGTCTGTTGGATTCCTGTTTTTTTAAATTCTGAATGATGACACACCCAAGGTGACTTGTGTGTCACATCAAAATATTTGAGAATGCAACTCTCAATCAGAGACCGTCTGAAGATATTTGTAACTGGGTTGCAACTTTTTTTTTTCTTCCATCCTCTCTTTATCGCAAGAAGAAAAGATATTTGTTCACGACATTGTTTTACAGCAATTATGCTAATAACAATTTGTAACAATTTTCAGAAATTATACTGATAAGATAGCATTATTATTAACACAATTATTAAAATATGTATATACAATTGTTTAAAGGAGGAGAAGGATTCCCTAAGTAGGTTAACTAACAAGAAGAGAGCCCCTCCTCCAACTCCAAGTTTACATGTTGCTTTTATCTAAACTTGTCACCAAATGGCTGTGATGCATGTGCCTGGCATACTGCAATGTAATATGGCATCATGATTTGGTATATTAGGCTTCAAGGATTTGTACTCCAGTATCACTTTTTTGCTATACTGCTATCTAACTCTATAATAATGGTAATGTTACCATTTTCCTTATAAGGAAACTTTTGAGAGTCAGTGACCAAGCTGCCAGTGCTACTTTTGGTTGAAATTTCTAAAACTTTTCTATCAAGACAATATCCAAAAAATAGGTTTATAGTCCAGTCTTATTGCTCTTTCCTTTCAAGTATCAATGACAGTTTCTTTCCAACCTGTAAGTACTGTGAAATGTCAACATCTTAATTATGTTAATATTTTCTCTTTGAGCTACATTTTAGTTGTTGCTGGTACTGAAAATCCTGAAGTGATGTGGGTTTTTGTTATTTGGTGCAGTTCTTTGTTTGTGTTTCTGCAACACCAGTCCATAAGGTTCAAAGAATGAAAGTCTTTGCTAACACCTACAGGCTTCATTCGCTGAGGTTTCGTTTTCTCAGAGCCATTTTAAACCATTGATCATAGAAAGTGGTTCTATATAGCTGAAAGTTTAAATATTTAAGAATGGATTTGGCACCATGCATGACATCCATGTGAAAGTCTTGAACTGACTCTAATTTTTAGGTTAATATTTTGATTTTGGAACAATTTGCAGTGCAGAGAGAAGCTACCCCTAGCACACCCTATTCTATATTTAATTTCTATATCTACTCTGCTAAATTTGTCAAGCTGATCCATACACTGAGGGATTTAAAGTATTTAGTATTTACTAAATCTACATCCACAATTTTTTTTTTGTTTTATGATGGATTCGGGGCATGTGCCACCATCAGTTTCATTCCAATTCCAGGTCATAATGTCTGTTCATACTATAATAATAATAATAAGTTCAAAGAACCTATCAAAATACAAGGACCTTGAAATCGAAATCTCATAAATGTGGCACATGGGAACATCAACAATCCCTGTTGTAGTTGGAGCCCTAGGATTGGTTGAAAAAGACTCCAATAGACTAATTGAAGGAATTCCTGGAAGCCCCTACCTTAAAGAAATACAAAAAATTGTTCTCATAAGTACAGCCCACACCTTATGAAGGGCTTTTGTAAAATATGTTTGTTTTTTGTCGGTGGGAAATGTCATGATGCCATTTCTAACCTTACGTCTGTGGGCGGGATCCGGAAAGAAATGTGTATACACCAGAAACCAAAGGAAATATAAAAATAATACTAATGATAATAATAATAATAAACTAGCCAAAAACCTGTTATGCAAGCATTTTTATTAATAAATTTATTTATAAGTAAGTGGGTACAAATGAAAAGATTTGAAATTGACAACTTTTTCCATTTCACTGAAACAAACATTAAATACTTCTATCTTTTTTTCTTACTAAAACTGAGTAGCATCTCTGATATGTCTTTTCTGTGTTTTCCTGCAGTCAAAAAAGAATAGTTTGTTATGAGGTATGGGAAAAATGTAACAGTCATGAGAACTAAAGAACTAATAAGTAGAATTATAATAGAGATAATTTTTCATCTAATAAAGATATATCAAAATAATACTTTTGTTGCCAAGATCTGAATATTTTGTTGATAAAAATTTAAAAAAAATGAAGTTTTATACACGATCATTTTCTCCTTTTAAAGTTTGTCAAAATACCAAATAGTTCCTCGATTTGAATATTGTTGAGTTCAAATTGAGAATGTTGCCAGAAGTTGGTGTCTCGTTCTTCTTTTTGTTTATTGTACCCATCAAATGTACTTGAGTTACTGAATGAACTGAAGCTTACAAGAACCCACCCTGAGAAGCACATAGACGAAAATCTTTGCAGTTAATAATGCTGTCTTTGAGCTTTGTTTTCATGAAAGAACAAAAGATTTTAATTGAACATATTGATTTCCAGTCATTTTCTTTTTGTTTTGCTATTTTAAATGCAAGTTTTTCTTTTACATTACTTTACTATGATATTTTTATAAAGAATTTTTTAATTGATTTACTGCTATTTCTGTAGAAATGAAATTCTTTTTTTTATTTTCTCACCACAGAATGCATTTTGTACATCAGAAGACAGTTTTACATTTCCTTAAAAATTCTTAGTAGGTGAGAAAAAAAAAAAAAAAAGTTAATCTCACTCATCACTTGCAGCTTTTACCAATGGCTGTAAAGTTGACAACTTGTAAACACTACCAGACAAAATAATAATGCACTTAAGTATTTTGCAGGCTTTTGCATGTGATGACTGTCCCTTGTATTGAAATACAAGGGTAGACAAAAAGATTTGAGAGAAAATTGTCACTTAAATGTTTTCAAGTCCATTTCAGTTGGAATGGATTAAAAATAGATTTGAACCACCAATTTCAATGAACAAAATTTTTTGATGCATGCATTTATAGAATTCTACTCTTGATATTATGGCTCATATAAATGACTTGGATTACTTTACAATGCATTTCTATAGTAAAACTATTAGCAATGCATTTACATATTAATATAACTTATCAAATAGTCCTGTAAAATAATTACCACTGAATTTCTATATACACATTTAATATTTCCTCTGTTAATCTATATGCAATCATTAGTAAATGAAAGTTTTGATGTATTTGTTTAATAAATAATTCGAATACATTGCTATAGTAAAAGAATTCCCAATGTATTTTTATATATACTTTTAGTATTTGCTTTGACACTATATGTAATCATTACAGTGAATAATTCTAATGTATCTCTATTGTAAAATAATTTCCAATGAATTTCTATATATGCTTTTAGTATTTGCTGTGTTATACGATATGTAATCATTAGAGTGAATGAAAGATGTTTGTTTTCCTTTAATAAATAATTCTAATGCATTCCTATAGTAAAACAATTTCCAATGAATTTCTGTATATGCTTTTAGTATTTACTATGTCACTCTAGATGTAATCATTAGAGTGAATGAAAGTTTTGATGTATTTATTTAATAAATAATTCTTGTGCATTTTGTCGTAAATTATTCCCATTGAAATACTATATTATTGAAGCACTAGTTAAACTAAAAGCAGTTGGAACATTATTTTGCACATGTATATGACAGGTGTAAGGAAATGGAAGACAATTTCAACAAGGCGATATTTTTTTAAGTGTAACTGAGTAAAAAGAGAGAAAAAATATATATAAGTATGCATGTAAAAGAAGGAAGAAATTGCAAATTAAGGTTTATGTGGGTGATGTGTGTGTGGGGGGGGATTCAGTAACTAAGGAGAAACATATCTTGATGGTGTTTTTACTGAAGCATGCTGGGATGAAAAGAGTGATAAGAGAAAGGAAGCAGGAGATGTCCCATTTTTATAGCTGCTTGACAGTACCCTCTAACAATTTCTTGGCAAAACTAGCAAAGCTACATGGGGTAGCCCACAATATATGCTTTTAGTATTTGTTTTTTTTTTTAATCATTTCACCCCAAGCAAGGCAGGAGTGCCCCTAGCATGCAAGGGGTTACAGAGAGTGAGAGCAAGAGCAAAGAGAAGGACAGGGATCAAGATCAAGGCATCAGAAGATGTCGATTGACATTACATTTGAATATTTAAAGATTATATCTATCAGGGAAGCAAGTAAGAGGAAGGGAATTCCACTGTTGGGAAGTGTGAGAGAAGAAGCTATTAGATTAGAAGAGGCAGTTACATTGAACTGTTTTGACAGTGAAAGGGTGGGACTGATATGCCAAACTAGTAGCATGCTTAAATTCATGCAGTTGGGGCACCAGTGAAAGTAGTTCGTCAGAGCAGTTACCATGAAAATATTTGTAGAAAAGACAAAGGGAAGCCACATCACATCTGTTAGAAGGTGACTGTAGACAAGATGCCAGGTTAGGAGGCCATTCTAAAAATTTTACCAATGATATTGCAGGTTACATCAGCCAAAAAGAAAACTTGACACAAATAAAAAAATTTAAAAAAATAATTCATATAATAAGATCTGAATGTTATCTAAACTATTTCACTTGTCGGTTATTGTAGCATGTGGGAGCTTCCTTACTTTGCACAATTCAGCAACAGCAGCACCAACAGTAGGTTACAACTGGAAGTCCCAGAGGTCATAAAAGCATTGACATAGCCCTATTCAGTTTTTTTTTTCCATCTTCCTTTTCAGTGGCCTCACAGTCAGTTCTCTTTTCCATTTTAGAAGCCTCTACATTCAAGGTCTGCTCTTTCCCACCTTTCATTTTCAACAGTCTCTACCTTCAAGCCCAGCACAAAGGGGTACAAACAACCCTTGCTGCAGCTTGACATCAGATTTCTTGTTCATCTCACGGGACACCTTCAAGACACCTATCAAAGGAAAACAACAAAAAACCCTTGCTGCAAAAGATGAGAACTGTCCTAGCAGTTTCATACTCAGATTTCTCGTTCCTACTGTAGGAACTAACAAAGAAATCTCTCTCATCAAAAATAACTATTTAAGAACTTTCTTAACTGGGAAACCCGACTTTTTTTAATGCATGATATTTTGTACTCTCTTTCAACAAAAAATAAAAGCAGTTGAGCAGTTATTTGAAGCTTTGTTCATTCTGCTGACATTGCCAAGCACAAACACATGCAGCCAGGGAAAATTTCTACAATGTTCAAATATTTATGATAATTTTAAATGAGCTTCACAGACCATTGCCACTGTAATGATTTCAATCTTTACTGGGTACTCCACAAGACATGGCCTTGTGCCAAATTAAAATAAGTTTTGTAAATACCTAGGGTTATCACTTTGTGTTAATAATTGTTTAAGAAATCTTTCCTGTTATTGCATAGGTTATATATATGAGTAGTATTATATATTACAATGAAATTTATTGAAAATGCTATGAAATCTAATAAGGTGTGATGGAATATAATGATTATTATGATGATACAGAATGAAAAGTAGACTGCAAGGTGTTGTGCAAAATTACAATTTAAATTTGTATTGACAGAAAAAAGAGGTTAATTTCATGTTAAAAGAATATCATTTCTTTTCTTTCTGTTTTAAAATCAGACTCTTTGTTACAATATATTATTAAAGTGACACAAATTTGCATGTGTACAACTGTTTTGTGGTAAACTGACATGCAACATGTCACTTAGTAGTTGTCATTACATGCACTTATTCATTGTGATAATTCCAACATGTAAGAATAATTAGATTTATTCTATTTTATTTGAAATGCTGCAAGATTAAATTTTACATGCGTCAGTCAGCCTGTTCTTTGTCAATTATAATGGAGTATAAAAAAAAAAAAATCATCAAAAATGAGTTTTGAGATTTCAACTCTTCTTTCCAATTTTAATACTCTACCTTCAAGTGAATGCCTGTTTAGCAGCCATGTATAAATTGCCTCTTTCACCACATCATCCTTGGAAACCTTGTGGGTAATTCAGTTCGTCCGTCATTTGCGATGACTGAAATAGGTTAAAGTGCTTGCTTTCTTTTCCAGTCCTCCACTCTACCAACTGAGCTGTCATGAGTGACCTCTTCCTTATTCTCTCATTCTCATTAGTACACACGTACACCGTCACGCCAACAAAAGTTCTCCCATCTTCCTCACCGACTCGCTATTTATGTCTGCATTGGGGGCAACTAAAATTTGCATACAAGACTTCTCATTCACCTGAGACTTTCGATTTTATAAATTCAAGCTGGTTTGAATTCTTAGTCTTTTTTTCTGTGTACGTCTGGCCATGATATAGGAATTTTGGAATAATCTGTTTCACTTTTAATGCCATTCACGATTTTTCAACAGGACCTGACGCACCAAGCAAATTCACTTTGCGGGAGGTTAGTCTTCTCATTCCTCACAGACCTGTTGTTATCTGATTGCTTCCTTTAGAGTCCCAAACAAATGAAACAACCCTCTATTATTTCATGGAATATTTCAGTATTTTGGGAACCCCCCTCTATACAGGCCTTTGAATAGCCAAGAGCCTGTTCAAAAATATGCATACTATCATGGCTCACCTCAAGGCTTTCAAAGAGCTTTTTTATTAGTTATTCTTTTATTATCTGCAATTAGAAAATCAATCTGTTTATCTTTGTCCTCATTCACAACAGCATCTGGTCTGCCACAATGGAGCCTATTATTAATGTCTGTATTTCCTTTATCTTTAAGATTAGCATTAATTCTCTTGCACTCTATGTGCTTACATCAAGTGTAGCCTTTTCTTAAAATATTCATTGACATCCTCTTAATTTTGCAGCACATTATCATTACTAAAACAAATTCTATGATAGCTCTTTGCTTTTAACATATGTCCAGACAGGCAGCTAATTCAAAAGCAGATTATCGGTAGGAAAAGAGAAGATAACTCAGTAAATTTTACCTATAGGCTTCCAGGCATTTTATGGTTTATGGCCCCCATCACACACACACACACACAAAATAAACTTAGGAATTCTAAAACTTTTAAAATTAAATTAGAACAGACATTAGTCTTCAATTAATTTGCATTTAAAAGATTTAGATAAGCCCATTTCATTACTTAAGTCAAAGTTCCATCTGATCAAAAAACTTATTAAATAATCAGAATATACTTTATAAATATGATTAGCAAATGAGCTTCACAGACCATTGCCACTGTAATGATTTCAATCTTTACTGGGTACTCCACAAGACATGGCCTTGTGCCAAATTAAAATAAGTTTTGTAAATACCTAGGGTTATCACTTTGTGTTAATAATTTGTTAATCGTACATATGATTACTACTATTTTGAGCCTATCTTTACTGAGTACTTGTAGCCTTGTACCAGACTTATTAATACACTATTTTATTACAATATCTATTAGATTTCTGTAAATCATTTTCAGAAATTCCCAAATGTCACTTCTCAGAGCATGTTATCATGTCAAGGATGCACTCTCAGATTATCCAATATGATAGATATTTATTATACAAGTCAATAAAATTCTTATTAATCAACTAACATTAGTAAAATGTTCAGGATATATTGTGCAAAATGACACTCATCTATCTTTCTTAGAAAATATTGATAAGAATTTGTTTTGGGGATGTCAGGTTTGATTATAGAAACAAAGTGTAAAATAAATCTTTATTTATTAAAGAAATGCAAAAGATTAAGGTTTATAGAAACATTTATTTGATTTGCTCGGTATTCCATATACTTGAATAAATTCTTTAATGATTATTTTGCCAAACACTTTTGCAGTCTATACACTTTCTCACTTCATTGATTTTGTTAACCTTTCTACTGTTTCAAAATCAATGTTGCAGTAGTTTTTATTGCTTCCAAGTGATCGTTTTTGCTTAAATGTTGTTCTCCATTCTCAAATACATTTCTTTTAATAAGTTTTTATTATTGCGTTGGTTCCAATCACTGGGAATGACTGCAAAAACACTTCCCTCTTCAAATTTATAGACCAACCATACAGATGCATGCTGGGATTTCTTCTTAGTCAATAAGATAGGCCACTTCTCAATCTCATCCGCCACATTCTTTATTATGTTGAAGTCAGAATGCTCCGATCACTTGTCTGTATCCTCTTTTGTGTGTTAACACCATTCTTAGTTGGTGAACCTTTTGCCTCATTACTGTTACTTAGTATTAATTTTGCCCTGTTCTTTCCTTTCTTTTGTTATTGTTTATTGCAAACATTGTAAATTATCTTTGTTGGGCATTTCCACCAATTGCATTAAACCATAGCCAATTACTTGCATGAATATAATTTTTTGCTTGAAGTTTATTGATTTTGAACAACCATTCACAGCATTTATCTTGATATTATTATCAGTTTTGAAGAGAAGAATAACTGTACTACATATAATACACTCACATTACTCAAAACATTACTCACATTATTATATTGGTTTCCATGAAGTACACAACCCCTCACCTAATTATCAGGTCCATCCAATATAGCTCTACTTCGATCACTAAAAATTACTATTAAGAACTCAGTTTTTGTGTATTTTTGTGTCTAATGTCTGTTTTTCTTTGTGCCCCTTACTTAATAATGGTTCTTTGATTTTCTTTCATGTCTTGAGCCAATGTCTTAATATTTTACAACTTTTCTGTTCCCATTTGCAAGGATGTGTGGTTGTATAATGGACCGTGGCTCAAAATGAGAAATCAAAGATTTGAGTTTGAATTCAAATCAAGTTCATTATATTCATTTATACACAAATACTTTTGGGAAGGTATAAATCCATGTCTTCTCCCCCATCTATGGATTTAATAGTGGGACGTGTACATTATTTACATTATTCAGACTATTGTCCTCATCTTTGTTACCATATTTATTACAATGTTTTGGCCGTTGTATGCTCCAGCCTTCATCAGGTGGTTGGAATGTCGAACTGAACCCTTTATTTCGATCACTAGGGTAGACTGTTCTAGTTCCATGTGCCATGTTTAATGGATGTCAGTTATCAGTTATCTCCTGTTAATTTCCCTCTCCAAGTTCTCCACTGAACTAGAACCGGGTACACTCTTTGGGTCCATGGCACAATGGATAAAGGTGTTGGTTAGATCCATTGACAGGACCCAAAGAGTGTGAGTCTACCCCAGTGAGTGAAATAAAGGGTTAAGTTCACCATTCCAACCACCTGAAGAAGGCCAGAGCATACAACGGCCGAAACGTTGTAATAAATATGGTGACAAAGATGAGGACAATAGTCCGAATAATGTAAATAGCGTACATAATACCTCATCTCAGAAATAGAGAGAGATACGGAAGAAGGCCAGAGCCTACAATGACCGAAACATTGTAATAAATATGGCGACAAAGATGAGGACAATAGTCCAAATAATGTACATAATACCTCATCTCAGAAATATAGACAGATAGTCGGACTTGTATCAGGAAAAATTATCGTTATATAAAAAGAAGATGTCAGTACAATATTCACTTGCAAAAAAAAGGATTATTCTTACAACCCATAATACCGTTTGACTTGCGAAGGGTTTATAAGTTGTAAAAAATCAGTCTATCAATATCAGCTTCTTCAACCATTTTCTTATTTGTAAATGAATATTTCTTGCTTCTTACCCTTTTAATTTTTTCAAATCTCTTTCTGTAACATTTGTAAAAGTAGCTTTTTTTCCTGTTACCTTGCCAATGTGATAACTTTATCTTTTAATTATTCTGTAATCTCTGTTCAATCTTGTTGCAATTTCCAATGTTATGCTCCTATCATTCAATAACTTTACAATATCTTGTTTATCTTTTACAGTTATATCTTTCTTATCACCTATGGCAATCTTTATTTATCTGTATAAAAAAAAAAAAATATCATTTTACAATTATACTCGTGGTGAACAGTGACTGACCACAACTAAAAGTTTTATGTATTTTCATGAAATCAGTTGGCAACTCTTATTTATGAAAATGGGCATTTATATGCCTTTGGAAAGTTCAGGTTGTTACAAGGATAGCTATGTATTAGGTTGGTGCAAAAATAATGACGTAATAATGTCGTTTTTTGACGTTAAAAAATACGTCAAAAAACGACATTATTACGTCATTATTTTTGCACCAACCTAATACATATTATGCACACAACTAAACTCACCAAGGAAAGAAATGCCAATACAGCCAAGTTGTAAATGTGACAAAATTACCATTACTTGGGTGGAAAAAAAAACACCAGCATAAAATCATAAGCATGCCTAGAAAGTGCTTGATAGCATGGGAAAGAATAAGGCCTCAGCAAATATATATTCATTATCTAGCAGCTAGGTGAGCCCAGCTATAAGGTCTATCCAATATAGCTCTACATTCATTAATAAACATTCTTTTATGTGCCACATCCTTTCAGGAGATAGATGATCATGGCTCTTCCAAACTTCTATCTTTTGTGGCCAATAGCAACTTCTCTCCTTTTGCTAAGTACCCCACCACCGCTCCACCATACATTCACACATCCTCATCAGGCTGCTGCTTCCCACTATTTATCTTACTCTCAATATTTTCTCTGTTAAGTTTTTCAGGCCCTTCTTCCTCATTATGTGTCCAAGGAATTTCAGCTCTCTCTTTCTCATTCTGAAGAAAGATTGTTCAGCATTCACTGCCGTATAAGAGAATGAACACCGCATAGCAATCCAACATTTTTTTTCTTTGTTTCTAAAAGAATTTTTTCTAGCACTTTGCTTCATTGTTGGAATGCAATTTTTGCTAGTCCAATGTGTCTTCTGTTCTCAGTACCACATTTTCCATCCTCTGATAAAACACTTCCCAGATATTTGAACTTTTACATCTGCTTGATGTTGACATCTTCAATTTGTAACTTGGGACTTTGTCATAGGCATGCAGATAATTAGTTTGTGATCGACGGAACCTCATATGTCGAACTTGATGGGAGAATCCATCATATATATATATATATATATATATATATATATATATATATATATATATATATGCAAACTTGTGTGTAAAAATTCAGACATAACTAAAAATATAGCTGTAAAAGGACAATACAAATAAAGACAAAATTAAAATGTTTTGTCATCTGATGAACTTTATCAAGGCAAATGATTTTATTTTTGTAAAAACTAACATTTTTACTTTTGATTACAAATATTTATTGTAAAATAAAATCCTTGCATTTGCCTTGATAAAGTCCATCAGAGTATGAAGCACATTTTCTAAGATGAGTTTTCATTTTGTTTTTATGCATGGTATCCTTATATAGACATATATTTTTGTTATATCTGAAATTTGACATGCACAGACACATTTTTCTTTCATTTTTATTCACACACACACACACACACACTATATATATATATATATATATATATATTCTTCTGAATTTATTTTTGGGTTCATTCTTAATTTCTACTTTAATTTTAAATTTAGTTTAAAAATTTGTGTTTTCTTTTAATACCCCCATAATATATAAATAAATTTGTCATCATAAGATTAATGTTCTGGGCTTTCCTTAGTAAAAGCTCTCTGGCTTGAGATAAACACCTACCATCTTCCTTAAACCCCTGCTTCGTGCCTAGTGTCTAATTGAAACAGTGAAAAGTGTAAAGTCTACATTAAGGTTTGCTAGTAAGTTAAGTCTTAAGTTGACCCTTTAAGTTCCAATAACAATTAAACTATATATATATATATATATATATATATATATATATATAGTTTATGAAAAACTAGGTAATCCGTATGGGTAAACCCAAGGAGGATAAAATCCAGAGAGCTCAAATATATATATATATATATAAAATTGATAATCAAATACCTCATACAGGGAATAGGCTATTTCGGCAGATGAAAAAAGTGGTCATCTGTCTCTTCAACTCTAGTGTGGAATGTAGTAGGAGTTAGCTGTGAGGAATTGTTAACTTAAACTATGTAATGCTATTTGACTTTTAAAAAGAGTAAATCATTTTTAGGAAGTTATTCAAAGTCACTTGAAAATAAATACAAAAACTTTAAATTTTAAATTAAATTTAAGTTTTAGATTTTGGTTTCGAAACATGGTAATTTCTGTGTTGCGATGAATATATATTTTTAAATAATAATTATATTATGCTCTACTGTATATCAAACACCGTTTTTAAAAATAAATGCTAAAGAACTCTGGATTATAAATCTGACTGTTCTTTCTTTTTATTTTGATATACATACATATATATATATATATATATATATATATATCTCAAAGTAAAAGACCAAGTTGTATAATAAAATCTGACACAGCAAAATAATTTACTGTAATTATATAGATGTAAGATATCTCATGATATACTTATCCTCTAAATAAAAGTATATCCTAAAAACTTTACTGATATTGGTTGGTTAATATGAATTTTATTGTGAAAATATCAACTTGCAAACTAGAATCTATCATAGAGTAGTTGTAAACATATATTTCCTGAAAAGGCTGCATGGATAATCTTCTTGGATGAACATTTCTCAGTAATTGATTAAAAATAACTTGGATAATAAAAGAATAATAATGAGAAAACAGTTTTTTTCCCTTGAGAAATGCTGAAGTTTGTTGTGTAAGTACTGAGGCTGTTACACTTGCATGTCTGCAATGTGGGGTCAAAGATAAAAATTTTAATGATTATTTATTTAATCACCTTCTGAGATTCCCTTGATGTGTGGCTGCCATCTTTGATGAGAGTGATATGTAACTTGTAAGAAGAGCTTTGCTAATCTCTCTAGTGATGAGTTCCATCTGCATTTCTTATTTTCAACTTCAGACCATTTCCCAAATGAAGCAGCATATTTTGCTAAGCTTAAGCTCTATCTTTGCCTACTATTACAAGGTCGAGTCAAAAACTAATACAATTTGATTTATTATATAAGTAATAAGGGACACAATCAAACATAATGTATCTTAAGATATAGTTATACATCACAGGTTCACATCTCTACTTCTTAACCTAGTCTATCCTGATATTGAGTACTCTTTCTTTCTTTACCAACTCTAATAAATGGAATAAAACTTGGCATAAAAAACATAATAATTATAATAAGAAATTCCTTATTTCTTATATAGCAAAACAAACTGCATGACTTTTTGATCCACTCTTGTATTATGATTATTACGCTTTTTATACAGCATTTCAGCTGTTGTATGCTCCACCCTTCTTCAGGTGATATTTTTTTGAATTTCAAACTGAACTTTGGCATTTCTGAAAGTTGGTTTGATGACATTTCTCTACTTGGCAGACCTTAACTGCATCAAATTCCTGTTTGTAGGATTCATCCAGATCATGGTGGATTCTGTTTCTGTTTTTTTTTTTGGTAATTCTGTTGAAGAAGGTCTTGAGCTTCTGGGAGATATCAGATTACATCTGATGTTTTATCCGATGGTTGTGCTGAATTCTTTCTTGGACAAAGGCATGCCCTGCTTTTTCTGCAACTAGACTGGCTCTCTTGGAATTGACTGGAAGTCTTGGTGCCAAGCCTGAAGGAATGAGTTTTAAGTTTCTGTGTCGGTGTAGAAATGTCAGGTTGTTCAACATTTGCACCAGTTTCTGGTGGGACTTTTCTGTCTCCATAATTTTGATATATTGTGTCCATACTGATTCTTCAACATCTGTCTATATTCTGGGTTTGGTTTGAAATTCAAAAAAATATCACCTCATGAAGGCATACAACAACCGAAACATTGTGAATGTGCAAATAAAGATGAGAACAACTTTCCAAACAATGTAAATAATGTAAATAGTTACAATACCTCATTTCAGAAATATAGACACAGATGATTTATGCTTATTAAGCATGCAAAAACTTTATGCTGCATTTTCTTGATATTAGACTAAACAAAATACATTTTATTCACCATTGAATCATTATGAAGTGTTCATTACATAGAAATTAGGGATTATGCCACCAGAAGAGTCCGCTAGATAGAGGTGGGTGACTATGTCACCAGAAGAGTCCGCTAGATAGAGGTGGGTGACTATGTCACCAGAAGAGTCTTCTGATGATGCAGAAAACTGTTATACACACACACACACACACAATGTTTAAAATTTGTTATATTTATGAGGTAAGAGTGCTTAATATCAGGATAAAACATTTGTAAATATAAGCAGTGTAGAGATAGAAATCAACACTGTATGGTAACTGTCAATTTCCTGCCTTAAGCAATCTTCAGGCACAGATAAACATTGTATTTTATATATATGAATTTGATTATGAGTTTTCTTTCATATTATTATGGTTGCTTTTATCCCTACAAACTAAGTCCATGCACTCTTCATTATTATGATTATTTTATTATTAGTTTCATTCTATCATCTTATTACTTTTTATAATAAGCTTATGGGTTAATGCACTCTTACAACAAGCCCTAAATCTTTTCTTCATCATATTGTTGCTTTTTACTACAATTTTCTTGGTTGAATACTGTCTTTTATGTGCATATCTCTTCAGGACAAGAGCAATCATGGCTCTCCATATCTTCCTATTCTTCCTTGCTATTCATTTAAACTTCCTCATTATGTAGATAACTAATTGTTTCTCTTTGCCTCACTTGCCTTCAGTACTGTGTGTGAAATTCTCTAAGCCTCCTTTTCTCATTTGTGTCTCAGAATAAACCAAAAAGAATTAACTTCTGACTAAATCTGAATTCATATCCAATATCTCAGAATCTCTATCTATAAAAGGCAAGGTGTGAGTGTGTGACGAATGCACGGCTGCAATTTTGAACGTATTTGCACCAAAATTTACATGCACATGCTCCAAGTTAACGGGAAGGCAAAGACTGACTTTGCATTTCCCAATTCCCATCAATAGTGGAAATAATCCATTTTTTTATGCTTCTACGGCAGTTTTCATGTAGTTTGCAGCCATTTTCTACTGGCCAGAGTGAGAGACTATAGCTGGCTGCCACGAATAGGCAGGAAGATTCTATTGGCCAGCGTGAGAGCCAACAGCTCACTGATACAAATGTTAACTAGCATGCTAGCATGCAAAAAAAATCGATAGCTGCATTCGTCACAAGTGAGAAAAATTTAAATCTGCATGGCACTTTACTCCAATTGGCTCATTCGCTTGCTTAAACTCAACGTTGATTCTGATTCCGCAGAACTGTGTTGGGTGTGAAAAAGTATTTGTTGTTAACATTCTTTTTTCATTGGTTTTTCCAGTTATGAGTCCTTTTTTTAAAGCTGATCGTTTTGTGTTCATTTTGTTTAGTTCTTTTCGTAACAGATTTAATGTTTAGTATAGAGCTTAGAAAAAATTTGCAGTATGAGATAAGCAAGAAGTAAGGCATGTAGCAACATCAGCATGGCAAAGGGCACTCCTTTAAAGGCAAGGAAGGGCAAAAATATTTTAAGTCAAGTGATAGTGATTGCTATATGAGTGGTACAATTTTTGAATCAAGCACGGGCAATGCTGGGCCATGCTGCTAGTTTAGCCTAAACAACCTCAGTCATGGATAGTTTGACAGTGAAGAAGGGCATAACGTTTTTTGTCCTTTTACCAACCCCTTCTAACAGTTTTGCTTTACTATCTGATCAGGGATTTAGACAGGCAAGATCAGCCCATCAGAAAACTTCTATCCTATTCAGGAACATATAAGACTTTCCCTGGTAAGGGTTTTAACAGATTACGGAAATTTCCACTTGAATTTCCATGATGAGGAGTTAGAATTATTTACACTATTTCCATTTAGACTAGTTTCCTCATCTTTGCTGTTGCTATCACAGTGTTGGGCTCTCCAACATTCATCAAGAGTATATCAATTCTTAGGTTACTTCCATTGATATACATCTGATGAAGACTGGAAGACACAGTGGCTGAAACGTTGTGATAACAACCTCAAAAATGAGAACAATAGTTTGAATATAAATAGGGTAAATAAAAATTATGTGGCTTCAAAATCTAAAGATGCATTGAAATAGTGGAAGATGCCTTCCAAAAGCTAAGCAATGTAGTAAGAAACAGAAAAATTCTATTGGAATCAAAGAAAAGATTGCTGAACTGCTATGTAATATAAATCCACCTATATGGCAATGAATGTTGGACAATTTTTTCACAGATGAAGAGAAGATTGTGAATGCTATGAATAACATTGACAAAGCATGTAAGCAATAAGAAAGTTTCAAGCAAAATAGAAACAAAACAAACAAATGAAATTTATGGGACAAATAATAAGAAGGCCTTGAAAATTTGAAACTCACAGGGACACATTGAAAGCAAAAGGTTACAGATGAAAGCAACAAGTAATCAAATTAATGAGCTTGTGTCAGAACAATGAATTGGAGGGATAGTAAAAAGTTAAACAATGCTACGAGTGACAAACGATAGGAAATTCTGGAGGGTCATAATCACCTACATCCTGAAGGGACATGGCACATAGATGATAATGATTACCTCCTACTCCTATACTCCTAAGGGCTATTTGAATTTCCTGTGGAGAATTGGGGCACAAGCTCACTACACTATTCAGTACTGCTGTGGTTTTTGTAATGACTAAGTTTACATTAGAGAGGGAAGTTGGTAGCCTCATACCCAACCAGTTCACAGTTTTCCTTCTCCTAGACTAGTTAACAACCAAAACAAAAGAGTATGTCCTGTGTGTGTTGAATTCTCTGAGCCTTTTTCGCTAATATGTCCAATAAATTTCAACTGTCACTTTCTCATTTTCTTTTCTAATCTTTTAAAAATGAAATGCTGCTTTTTAATAAGACTTCACACTCACTCAAATCCCATTGACTTCAGAGTGGAGTCTGAGACCACAGCTCTCATACACTGCTGTGGTTTCTATTGTAAGTAGGTTTTTATGGTATGAATTTGCTAACTCCAATAAGACTTGATTTTTTATTTTTTTTTTTAGAATTTATTGATGGGGGCATAATTTATGTACATCATCAAAAAGCTTGGGTTTATGGAAAGTGGAATTCGCAATTTATGATTGTAAATGAGAAGAACTTTTTTTGAAGCTGACATAAGACTGACTTGTTGACAAAAACAAGGCTCTCCCTTAATAACATCCAAATAAAGTTTTGGAATGAATGACAAATTTTCTTCACCATTTTATTACAGGATAGATATGCAGATGGTTCCGAGTTGATAACAGACACAGAAATAAAACTACAGGACTTCCTTGACAAGGTAGTAAAGGAAAGCAAGAAGAAAGGACTAACCATCAATTGTAAAAAAAAAAAAAAATTCTCAGTAAGAGAAAAGGTGTGAAAAAGATGTGAGCTATGAAGTGGAAATATCAAAATGAAACATTTCAGATAGAGTATATCTGAATATATTTAAAAGGACAATATGAATCAAGCCAAAAGGAAAACCTATCTTAGCTGATGCATTTCATGCTCTTTTGAACTTTCTTTTGACTTTATTCACAAGTACAGATATTTAAATATCTGGGAATTGTTTTAATAAAGTATGGAAAATGCAACACCAAAATTCAAATGTGTATTGGAATAGCAAAATAATGCCTTCCAAGAACTAAGCAAAGTATTAAAAAACAGGAAAATTTTGTTTTGCTCAGGCACACATGGGTGGCTACTCCATTCATCAGACATCTCCAGAATGTTCTTTCAGTTAATTCAGTAAATGATTTCAAAACTGTAGCATTCATTGGTGAATCATATGCTTAGTTGAAACAGTGGACTCAATGCATGTCACATGAACTCAACGCACACAACTAAGGAAACACCAACAACTTGCAAGGTGACATTTTGACAGATGTGGTCTGTATTCTCATTTGACTGGATTGTGGCTTGGAATGAGTAAATCAGAGAACAAAGTTCAAAATTCAATCAGGTTTGTTATATTCATTTATGCAAAAATACATTTGGCAAAGTTAGGAATACATTCCCTCCCCCAGCTATGGGTTAAAAAGTAAGGCATATCAAGAAAAATCATTCTTATTCTAAGAAAAAATTGTTAGTAAAAAAAAAAAATTATCCTTATAATATGCTTCAGCTTTAAATCCATGGTGCTAGAAACAAAAAAAAACTCCTCTAATCATCTAAGAGGGCCTTTTTTGCCTTCCATCAGTATAGCTGATGCTAACCTCCAGAAGGGAGACTCATTGCACCTTCTCAAGGTAATGTTTTCCACTGACACAAAGTGAAACAACTATATTGAATCAATTGTTAGGTTGGCTGCGAAGAAAATTGCTTCACTCTGTCAAGCTAGATAATTTTTCTCTCCGAAATCTATTTTTCCCATTAATAAGTTTGCCATTCATCCATGCATTGAATATATCTGCTCTGGTGTTTCTGCTAGGTATTTATAGATCCTTGATAAAATACAAAGAAAAATCTACATTGTTACTGGCTCCTTCAATCACTTTCTCATTGCTGTAATGTAGCTTCTCTGTGCCTTTTCTATAAATATTTGTAAGGTAATTGCTCTGATGAACTTTCCTCTTTTGTACCTAGACTTTATGAATTTAAATGCACTACTAGGTTGGCAGCTAGGTCCCATCATTTGACAGTTGAAATGTCTAGATGTATCCATATGTTCTAGTTTTGTACTTCTCATTTGTGGAAATCTCATCCAGCTTCTTGCTTTCCAACCAACTTTGATCTTCAAAAATTAAAAAGAATTAAGATAAATAGTAAGATGCTATTATAATATATAATAATAGATGCCAGGTCAGGACCAGTGACATTGCAGATTCTTTGTATTTTATAATCTCTAAATAGAGAGCATAAGCACCATAGCAGATGTGGCAGAAATATTTGTCCATACATTGAATATTACAACCATATCTCATCTAGAGATTCTTGATAAAATTCAAAGAAAAATCTGTAATGTTATTGACCCTGACATGGCTTTTTGATTTCAGTCACACTCCCACCACCATAACATATCTACTCTGTACCTTTTCTATAAATATTTATATGGTAATTGTTCTGAAGAGTTTTCCTCTTTGGTACCTAGACTTTATGAATTTAAGCACAGTACTAGATTGGCATAAAGGTTTCATCATTTGGCATTTGAAATGGCTAGATGTAAGTATAAGTTCTATGCTAAGAGTTTCTTTTTATTGCACTTCCCACTTATGGAACTCTCTTCCGACTGCATGATTTTTGGCCAACTTCGATCTTCAAAAATTTAAATGCTATGTCAATCATATCTTGTCTCAATTCCTGTTCTTTTATTTCTCTTCTGTCCTTCATGTTTTCTTTTTCTAATATTCTCTAACACTCAGTTACCCTTTGTGTCTTAATTGCTTTATTGTCTTGCTTAGGAGGAAATGATTAAAAAAGAATAATCCCTGGTGGGTCTTCTGCTGGCATGGATGCTAAAGAACACTAGACTGACCTGCAGAATATTCAACTGATGCCTTCTGCATTAAATGTTAATGGGATTTGAACCAGTGTTGCTTGTCTGTTACTGCAGACAATTCTAGCCAGACACCTCTAGTCACAATCATTAAGAACATATGGCAAGCTACTGCACCATCCACACTCGATAGTAATGTGTACTTCTATCAGTACACATAGTAGGTCAAGGGATGTCAAATGTTCCCAAAATTTAATTAATGGAATATCCCATTAATATGGCACTCGCTACCATTCCCTATTTAAACTTGGATAATTCCAATTGCTTTTTGGTGCAAACAGCTTTGGTGATGTTCACACTGGCTTACCAGATGTCAGAACAGGATATAGATAAATGACATATCATTTCCATGTCAAGATTCAATGGCACCACCTACCATTATCATGTGGCTTTTGGCACGTCAATATAAGGATAGATATTATAAATTGAAACTTATTTGATATTTTTCATCCAACATAATTTCTTATTACTCTAAATGTTCATTTTAGTGGATGCACATGTTTGAGTAGACACCCTATTTATATATAGATGAGAGAAAGAACAAATGGAGTAAAAATCCACAGTTAATAGCATTTACTTTTTAAAAAAGAGCAAAGTAAAATATTATTATTATATTTTTATTATAAGATATTATAATAAAACATTTTAAATCACTACACAAAAGGTTTTATGTTTCAATACTATGATTGTACTTCTTCAGGCGATGATAGATAACTAGTGATAAAATGATTTTTTTTAGGGAAATTTAAAAACAAATCGTTACCACTTTTCCAAAAGTTAAAGAGGGGGTACATAAGGTCAGAATTAAAAATAAACTTGTGGGTATGACTCGATTAACCTTAAATAGAAAAATAAGGTCAGAGGGTGGAAGTTGATGAGTTATTTTTTCATGTCATAATAAAACCCAGCACATAGACATGGTATTGTTGATGATTCCCAAAAATATGGCAGCAACAAATGACAGATTTTTTTTTTTTTAACAGAGAGTGTAAATTTCTCTTTAATAAGATTTCTCAAACATTCAGGCTGGTAGACAAAAATAAATATACTGTTTAATAAATAAACTGAGTAACCTACTCAAAGTATCCACTAAAAATAACATTTAAAATGATAAAAGTATTTTTATATATATAGATATATATGAAGATCTAGTTATTGGGAAAGGTATTCATAGACATTTGTTTTGCTTAATGTTTCTCTGATACTTTTATCTAAACATTGTAACATTTATTTGAAATTATTTCTTTCTAGAACAATGAATAGTTGCTTGTTTTGATGTTTAAACAAACATTTGCTTTTGTGAGTCGATGAATGTTGCCAATTAGAACAAGATCACTAGCTCCAGCTATCAGTTGAAATCTTTTGTATAAATGATCCTTTTTTTTCTTAGCACAGGGATATTGAAATTCAATATTTATGTCTAACTTGTACGTTCTGCAATAAAAAGGATTTAATTATTCTTTTGTCTAAAACATTACGATTATTCTTTTCTTGTTATTTTGTAACTTTTTTTAAAATTTTTGAGTGGAAAAGTAAATTTCAGCCAATCATTTTTTCTACTCCATTGTTTTACGCTGCTTACAATTGGATATAAATCTGTTCCTTTCTAGAATCTGCATTTTAAATTTACATGTTCACAATCATGATTCCTGTAACACATGAGGACAATTGTAGTAGTATGTAACCTGACAGAGCCCATCTCTCTTCAGGCTAATTTTTAATTCAGAGTTGTTTTTGTTTTTTTTCCTAGACTGGTTGCTTTATTAAGACTAGAGAACCTAGTCTACTCTACTATTTATGAAGATATGAATTCAGAAACTTCCTTCTCCTAGACTGGTTGCTACTTAAGTCAAGAGAAACCAGTCTGCTCAGGGAATTTAACCTATCACTAGGGGGAAAAGGGATTCATGCCTTTTACAATGAATATCAATGGTGAACACAACAGACTTGTTTGAATTTCAACTCTGCATAAAAATTCCAATTTTCACATTTATGAATTCTTAAACTATCTACAGGTCTTAAAAAATCTGTGCTTGCTGACTTCTACTAACAAAATATTAGGTTGTTTTTTAACTAAAGTTCTTATCTGCACTCTGCACTATTTATAATGAAATTCACACTCGGTCAGTGATATTTTATTCTAAGTTACTAATCATCACACTACCTACAGAACATCAAGTGTGAGCAGTTATTCCTTTTAGGTGTAAAGAAAGACAAACATTTAAGATTGTAGTGAATCTTTATTCAATGCAATTTGACTACTACTTAAAAGTCAGGTCTAACTATTTCTTTTATAGTCGAGTCGTGAAGGGAGAGACAGTTCTGGTTTCTTTCTACCACAGTGTGCAACATTTGTGATCTAGTGCCAGACTTAGCAAAGCTTAGTAAATACCTGGGTACCTCACTATGTTCACACACCTCCCTGGTCTTTAAAACATGAGTAAAGGTTTATCCCTTTTTTCCCTGTTTAGAATTCAGTTTCCAGTTCCTTCTATAGTCTTCTCATTCTCTTTCACTCCCAGTAAACCCTTTCATCTTAGTGGTATTATCACCTTGTTTCATGTCATTTGATTTAAAAAAAAAAAATAGAAAAAAAGAAAAAAAAAAGTGAGCAAGTTTGTCTAGCTGTTCATTACTGCAGTGTAGTGGATTTTAATTTCACTACTTGCACTTTTCAGTTTGTCTCCCGCTCATTCCAATAAATAACTTACTGTGCAGTAATGGTTCATGAGCTTGTAAATAACAATTTTATTTCTCTTGACCTCACATCTAGCTCACCTGTAAAAAGGCTCGTTCTGTTGACAATAAAACTAAGACAACTGGATCTTTACACAAAGCTACAATACTAAAAGGAAGAGGCAAGATTTGCAGTACTTTTTATCAATTAAATGTGTTACTCTGTTTTTCACAAATTCAGATTTTTAAAAGTATATGAATTAGAAAAAAATTTGCTTTCAATATCATATTTATAAAAATTGCTTTTAATGGACTCAAGAAATATTTCAGACAAAAACCTCCAGTTTTACTTTGTTGTTAAAGAAATTAATTTTTGTTTGTTTTATTTTTGTTTCTAATTTTTAATTTTTTTGTGATTAATAATGGATTTCTGAGAAATTTGGTTGTTTTTTTTTTACTTTTTTTTGTGGCAATCTTTTACTCTCTCGGTGATGAAGGTACATTCTGGTTTACATCTTTCTGAAGTAAGGAAGAATTAAGACTTTCCAAGAAAGAATTTCTTGAGGAAAATGTCTGAGTGATTTTTAAAAAAATGCTGAAAGCCAATTCTCTAATGTGTTTGTTTTTTTTTTCTCTATTTAAAATGAAAAGATGAGAAAAAAGTTGCCTTTTCAGATAGAAATCATTTTGCCTGTAAAATGCATAATTTGAATGTAATAAACATTTTTCTCTATGTCTGTATGTGTGCATTTATGCATGCATGTATAAGCAGATGTTTTATAAAAATGCAGGATGCTGTAACAGCATGGATAATGGAAATAACAAACTGAGTTCAATTCCAGCTGAGGCGGTTTTTGTTCACTTTGTATTAATGCCCTTGAGAAAGCCATGAAAATATCTCTTCCAAGGATGACTCCTGATAAGCAACCCCCAGTAAAAAGTATATAGCAGGGTGGTAGGTGGCCTTTAAAACCCTGTAAGGCAATTTCTTTCAGAGAAGGGAACTCTTACAAAATAACTTAGAAATTTCTAAAAGGCATCTACATAAAACTCAGAGAATAAAATTAAAGAATCACAAAAGTATCAAATTAAGGAACTGAAATAGTGTAAAATACCTCTGAAATGTTCCAGCTCAGCATGTTGTATATTCTGAGATTAATCCTAGAGAATAATCATTTTCAACAGACCAAAACATCTGACCTGCCAAAGCGACCTCCAGTTTTAAAAAAAATATTTTCTTTTCTTCTTCTTCCTCTTTACTCAACTTTCTTGAGACCATTAATCTATTTCAGTTTCTAAATTTTATACTTTCATGAGTTTATTCATTTTTCTTCTGCTAATTTTGACAAATAAAAAAAATGTCAAAACTACTAAAAAATATTTGACCAGGTTGTATAGGCATGGCTAGGAAATATGACCAGCCATCCACGGTCACAAGATAGTTGGGTAAATGGGAGAAAATGAATTCAGTAAATCCACAAAACTAGAAAATGGTTTCAGACAAAGATGTCTGCTTATCAAACATCTTTAACCTTTACAGTGAAGCAATCCTGAGAGAAGTCCTACCAGGATACTGGTGGCCACAATCTTAAAAACATATGCAGATATCATGATGTTGAACTTTGACAGAAAACAGTAAAGGAAAGCAAGAACAAAGAAGTAAACATCAACTCTAAAAAGAGAGAATGAATGATTGTCAGCAAATGGGACAGCCTAACATGTAAATTACAGATTGGCAATACCAAAATTAAACAAATGCAAAAATTGAAATATCTAGGAAGTATTTTAACAGAACAGAAATGTGACACAGAAACCTGAAAGCATATTGGGATAGCAAAAAATGACACCCAAAAGCTAAGCAAAGTATTAAAAAACAGGAAAATTTCATTAGAAACAAAGAAAAGAGTACTAAAATGTTATATGATATTGGTCTTCCTATATGACAGTGAATGTTGGACAATGTCCTCACAGATGAAGAAGAGACTTGAGGGAACAAAAATGTGGTTCTACAGAAGGATGCTGAACAGGTGAACAATGATAAAGTTTCAAAGAAAATGGAAACAAAATATCCACCTGTATTCAACATCAGAAAAAGTTTAAATTTCTAGGGCACATAAGGAGGAAAGAAGGCTTGGAAAATTTGACACTTACAAGACATATTGAAGGTAAGATGGACAAAGAAAAGCAGCAAATAACATGCCTAACATGCTTGTGTTAATGGTTGGCAGAACATGGGTTAGAAAATATAGCAAAAAGACAAACTTTACTAAAAGTTAAAACAAAAAAACAGGAAATTGTCACAAAAGGACACAGCACATACAAAAG
This sequence comes from Acanthosepion lycidas, assembly GCA_963932145.1. Taxonomy (NCBI): domain Eukaryota; kingdom Metazoa; phylum Mollusca; class Cephalopoda; order Sepiida; family Sepiidae; genus Acanthosepion; species Acanthosepion lycidas. Next base: position 18,642,554 of record OZ010577.1, read on the forward strand.
AGGTCACCTTGGCTTGCTGAAGAGTGGCATTAAGAGAAATACCAATATATATGATTTTTTATTACTTAAAATTTAGTGGATTGATGTATTTGAGTAGATGTCACTGTTTTTTAAACTTATGTGTACCAACCTATGCATTTTAAAACTTTTGTGTACCAACCTATGCATTTATAATTTCTTTATTAACACACTCAAATTTCGGCAGGGTTCAAACCTATGTTCCTCTTGTAGGAGCGACCACCATCAGCCCTAGTGTGCTTTAGGCTATTTTGCTATGAAAGGTTTCTGTGGCTGAAATGTAAAAAGTTGTAGTAGGATTAGGTAGTAATAACACCATATGAAAATATACACTTACTTTCCTCTTTGCTAAATGAGTGACAAAGAAAACTCTCTTTCCCTCTCTTCTATAGATTTCCTTTCCTTCCTTCTATTGTTCCTATCCTTCGTAATGGCCATGAACCCAGACTTAGTTTATGTGGGTCAGTGAACATCAAAAAAAAAAAAAATAAGAATCAACCAATGACAACACATCCTGCCAAAAATCAAATGGGAAACATGGATGTGTCAGCCCCAATAAAAAGAAGAAAACCATGTACAAGACTAGAGATGCTGCAGTGGAGAGGAACTTGATTCAACTATGACTTTGACAACTCCAGATGAGAAAGAATGAATGTAACAAATTAATTTCCATGAACCAGAAGAAACACAGCAACTCTGCATGAACTCTCAAATCACAAAAAAGAACTATGACGATAATCAACCATCTTAAATACTGTAACCCAATGGAGTCGAGAATAAATAATATTATAGACAGTAAATTTGGCCTTTACTTCATCTCCATATACCATAATGTAATCTAAGACAGTCTGTCATATTTCATCAGTTACTACCTTCCCACATTTTGAAGGTGGGATTTTTTTTTCTGTCAGGGTTTACTCCTATAATACATACAACACTCAATATTCCCAAGTTGGCACCACATAAGTACTGACCAAGCTTAATGCTGCTTAACTACAGGGATTGATAAAAAACAAGAGCTTTCACTATGATTTAACTATAAACAGGATAGAGTGAAGTAAGTGTTTATTACACAGTCAAAGATTCACGTGTATTATATACATCTGGATGTGGAAAAGATATTTCCTTATAATGAAATATTTTACATTAATTGACTGGGCAGTCAGTGCTACCATCAGTTGAATAATAATAACTTTTTATTAAAACAATTTTTCAAGAAAATAGTCTCCCCAAGTTACTGTTATTGCTCTTTACAGTATTGCTAGGGGTTTCCTTTTTGCCTTTTGTTTGCAGTAGTGTGCGACATCAATATCTTGATTATGTTATTATTTCCTCTTCAAGTTACTCCTCATGTCCTTTTTAGTTGTTGTGGTTGCTGAAAGTCCTCAAGTGGCGTTGGTTTCTGTTATTTGGTAAAGACTAAACCAACAGGGATTTTGAGAGATTGCAAAAAGATCAATTTTAATAAGAGCTACAAAGGACAAGAAATTAGGGAGAGCCATGATCGCCAGCATCCTGAAGGGTCATGGCATATAGGAGAAGAACTTATAATATGCATTTACTTAAATTCATTTTGAAAACACCAAATCATGAATCTAAAACTTTGTCTTACAACAAATGCTTGCTTGCAGGAAATTGCATTTTTTGAAATGTAGATTTCAAAAAATACAATTTCCTGCAAGCAAGCATTTTTTTTGCCCCTATCTTAAAAAGTGAGAAAAGAGGAATTGGATAGCTTTTAGTTAATTGTCTTAAAATGTGAAGATAAAAGACTTTCAAATAAATGATTTAAGATGAGGAAATAGGTGATGTAAAAAAAAAAAAAAAAAAAAAAAAAAACGGGAGAAAATTTCATGCAGTTTAAATAAAAACAAAAAATTATAGTGAATTAAAATTGATTTATTCACTGACTTTTTGTTATGTAAGATAAATGCATTTTTATCATTAGGCCACAGACTTGTTGATTGATCTACATTCATAACTTGTAGTATATTATCATATTTTATTTTCTTTAGCCCAAGTGCCAATCAAGAGTTACTGAGATTGTTGTAAGAGAGGGAGTAAGTGATGGTAAGAATTGCATGTTAACAGCATATGTAAGATGGATATCGGTTGACTCTGGATTTGAAGAATTTAAAATTGTAGTGGTCAGCAAAATATCCTCACAGGCATCTGTTCCACAGAGTAACAGTTTTGGAGAAAAAGCTGCCTGAGTGCAACTTACACTTTACCAAAGAAAACTGGGAATGCGAATGATTTGCCATTGTGAACATGTCATGACAGGTCCTAACTCTGAAGATCTGAACTGGTGGAACTAAGGACTGTCTCATTTGAATATTTGCCATAGTAATGTTGATAGAGCAATGAGAGACTTGTAATATTTCAACTGTGGATAAGGGTTGCTGGGTGAAGAATAAATCATCATCCACAAGGCTGCAAATCACTTTTGAATACTGAGGTTGGACAGTGAGAACTGGGTAACACCTGCCCAGATATAGCAGCAATATTCTTAATCTGATCTTACACTTGTTAATATAGAGCATGGAATCAGGAGTTAGGTATTTTGCAGAGCAACACAAGGAACTGACCATTCTTCCAGTACCTTTAGCAATGACACATATATAAGAGTCCTATTTGAGGTTTGGAGTGAACTTCAGACCCAATAGCCCTTCAATGCAATGAGCCTATTTGAAGGTAGGACTACTCATCAGGATTGGAGCAAATTTAGAGTCTGCTTTGTGGTTAGGAAACGTTACTACCTTTTGTTTTGAAAGTATTGGTCTTTCCCCAATTGTGCTGCAAGAGTTAGGTCAGAGACTAGATCATCTGCCAAGTACTGGTCATTCAAATATTTGGAGGTGCACCCATACACTGTGGTATCATCTGCATATATATTTACAAAAGATCTGAGAATGCTCTGAGTCAGATTTGTTAATATAATATGGAAAGAGAATAGGACTGAGAGAGCCTTGTAAAGTGAACATGACAGTTGGGGTTTGGTATTTTGTGGATTGACATCAGGAACTGACCATTCTTCCAGCATCTTTAGTGATGGCACAGATATATTAGGTTGGTGCAAAAATAATTTCGTTTTCTCACATAGTAACATATGTTAGAAAACGAAATTATTTTTGCACCAACCTAATACATTCCATTTGAGGTCTTGGGTGAGCTTTAGACTCGACAGATGTTTAAGGCAAGGAGCTTCTTTTAGGGTATGACTGCTCATCAGGATTGGAACAAGTTTAGGGTCTACTCACTTATGATATTACTAGTTTTGTTTTGGAGGTATTGAATGATACAAACTATTTTTTCCAGAATTGAGCTGTAAGAATTAGGTCAAAGGTGAGATTCACTGTCAGGCACTGATCATGCAGATATTTGCAAGTGCATTCATACATTGTGGTATCATCTGCATATATATTTACTAAGGATCTGAGAATTTTCTTAGGTAAATTTTTAACCTAGAACACTAACCATCACTTAAAGTCACACAACTACTAACCATGGGTATATCATACCCAGTTTTGAAAATATAAAAAAAATATATTAAATATAAATCTTTATTTGAAATATTTTACATGCAGGCACTTCAGACTTTTTACTTTGAATTAACATTAATAGGAACTGAAAAACATTATTTAAGTAAGAAAATCAAGTACTGAAAATTGTAATTAAAAATAGGAAAATTTGCACTGGGTACTATATACCCATGGTTAGTGTTCTAGGGTTAATATAAAGTAGAAAGAGGGTAGAACTGAGGAAAGATCCTTGTGGGATGCCAGCATTGATCTCTTGTCACTCAGGGGACTGGCCATGAAGAACCTTCATGCATCTACCTGACAGGAAAAACTTGATAACAGAGAAGACTCATCTAGAGATTTCATAGCTGGCATGTCTGTGCAGCAATCCTATATGCCCCACCACGTCAAAGGCCTTTGAGATATCTAAGGCCATTTCTCTTAGCTGTGTTAATTATCAAGTCCTTCACTGATTCTTCATAGTAATAGTTAACACATCAGCAGTGAACCTATAGAAGCAAAAACAATACTGTTTGTCACTTATAAGGTTGTTTCTGCTGAGATGGTCAGCAGCTTTCTTGTTTAAATTCTTCTGTCTACACTAAGAAAGCTGATGGTGTGATACTGTGATGGGGATGAATGCTCACCTACATTCTTATATATAGAGCATATACTAGACACCCATCATGAGCATAGGAAAATTTTCTTCAGGTAGTGTGTAACAAGTTTTGCAAAAATTAGGGATAGTTAAGGGCCAAGGTGCTTGATAATAATTAAAGGGATTTTTTCCAGACTTCATAGAATCAAGGCTTTTTATGTGTGGAAACCTCCTGAGCTGAAATAGAGCTTTCACAAGGTTTGGGCATCGTGAGTTATGGGGGAAAGTTATGTAAGGAATAGTCTTGGTTATCTAATGTAGGCAAATGAAATATAAAAACACTTCCTCACCCCACCCCAAAGTTTACCCAAACACCATAAGCTACTAGTACTCTATAATCCAGTAACGGGAATGGGTTATGGAAGAAAGATTTATTCTCTCATTTGTATTTTCCCAGTTATGGGTATTATTATATTTATCCATGATATAATATCACCATTGTCACAGAATGACAAACATGTTTTGTTCTTAGAGAGACTTTTGTACTAAGACATACACAAAACTTTATATATATTATAAAGATGTAGTCATACAAAGAATAAAACTCTAAAGTTAATGGTGAATTCATGTCACTAACACATTTAATATAGCATTAGTTTACTAACCACTGACTGAATGATGTGATCTTAGTTTATAAAAATAGTAAAATGTATTAGATGTTCAGTCCATTTGCAAGTACTTTCGATAAATCCTTTTATCATCTTCAGGCATGCATATTATTTTTCACTTTCAGATAATTTCAGGTAACTTCCAAGATGAAAATAAAATACAGGTCGAAAGCTGTTTTTTTTTTGTTTTTTTTTTAAAGCATGTTGCAAAATTTTGGAGCATGCAGTGTAGCAATGCTGGAGTTTTATTTTGAATATTGCAAGAACGTTTATGAATATAGTAATGATTTATTGAAAGTACTTGCAAATGAACTGAACATCTAATACATTTTACTATTTTTAAAAACAAAGATTACGTCATTCATTTGGTGTTTACTAAGTTAATGCTCTATTAAATCTGTCAGCAAAGTGAATTCGCCATTAATTACATTAACTTTACTGATTTATTCTTTGTATGACTACTACTTTATAATATTAATTATACTGCACCATTTAATGTAAATATATATCCACACACACACACACACACACAAGGGTTCCACGTGGAGGATAATACATCACATATATCTAGGCAGCAAAGCAGAGTGTAAGGAGAAGCAAAAAGGAAAGGTGTTGCATATAATATGGAGATACTCCTGTGTCTGGAGAAGCCACGTTTAGGACTCAAGATTCAAATCGCCTGGATTCGTCTATGTCTCAGATGTAAACATATTCCATGAATGGGGTTTTCCCAAATTCAGTACTGCCAGCTAGAGCTTCATTCTAATTCTGTGAATTATATATTCCTAAAGGGAAATGGCACCATGGTCTTGTTAGCTGCTGGGGAGGCTGATTTAGCTTTGGCCTGAGTTAAAGAAGGCAAACTTATGATTTTGCTGCTGTAAACTAACTGAATTTGACCTCCACTATTGTCACTGTATGGTGTGATGTCATTAAGCAGCCATCACATATTACCACCAAAGAGGGATAATCATCTTCTGTATCCTTACAATTCTTTCTGTCAGTGTGCTATGTACCTTGAAGATGTAAATGGTCATAGCCCTCTACAGCTCCCTGATTTGTTGCACTAAGTAATTTTTGCTCCTCTATAAGCACCCTTGTCATTGTTGTACTTGTTCCACTATGTACTTATTAAAATTTCTCAAATAGGTCTCTCACTGCTTTCCACTGCTTCTCTCGTCTGTCTTGTGAGTGGTAAATTCTCTAAGCATTCTTTCCTCATTATGTGTCCCTAAAGTTTTCAATGTGCCTTTCTGATTGTTAGCAGGAGTTTCTTTGCAGTTCATATTCTTATATTGCACATAATTTGTCCATGGTATTCTCAACATAGGTCAGTAAACCTCATCTGTTTCTTCAAGTATTTTGTTTATTGTAGATGAAATTGTCTAGCAATCATTACTATACAGGAGACTGAACGGTACGTAGCAGTCCAATGTGCTTTTATTCATTTTTAATGTTATTATTTGATCTTTAAAATCTTATTCAACTTCTGAAAACATTTTTTGTCATTGGCACCTTCAGATTTTTTTTTAGCCACCATTTTGTCTATTTTTGCCCAATCCAAACAGTTAAATTTTCACCTCAACTATAAGTTACTCTAATCCAGAATTTTATGCTAAGTGCAAACCACCTGCATATGTATAGAAAATGAATTCAGTAAATATACAAAAATAGGAGAGGGTGTAAGACAAAGAGGTGTCTTCTCTCCAGACTTATTCAACTTTTACGGTGAGGCAATTCTGAAAAAATTAAAAGGATTCGTTATTGGTGGTCACAATCTTAACAATATAAGATATGCAAATGACACTGCGTTGATAGCAGATGCAGAAAGAAAAAATACAGGGACTCTAACAGAAAACAAGAAGAAAAGACTAAATATCAATTATAAGAAGATAAGATGGTTGTCAGCAACATGCAAATTACAAATTGAAGATGCTAAAATCAAGCAAATACAAGCAAATACAAAAATCTAATATCTACAAAGGGTTTTAACAGAGAATGGAAAGTGTGACGCCAAAATCTAAAGGCACTTTGGGATAGTGAAAGATACCTACCAAAAGTTAAGCAAAGGAAACAGGAAAATCTCATTAGAAACAAAGAAAAGAGTGCTTAACTGTTATTTAATATTGATCCTTCTTTATGGATGGACAATCTCCTCACAGATGAAGAAGAGACTTGAAGCAACATTTATTTGGATGGGCAGTGAAAAGACAAAAACCTGCATTAATTTCTGAATGACCCCAAATTTTCAGTTTTCGCACAATCAGCCATCAATATATCTGCATGGCATATGTTAAGGTTATGGCTGTCAAGAATAAATTCTGGGAGGTCTTCTCATCTTTTTAGGATTATGGTGCTAGAGATGGGTTTCTTTTTAGCCATCAAATATGGTGACTGAAATGGTAACAGATCAGAAATTGGAGAAGTTGAAATAAAAGATGTAAAAAAGAAAAGGAAAAACATTAACATTATTTTTTTATTTTAATGGACAGATATTTGTAGTGGATTTCTGACATCATTGCTGAAATAGATAGGCTTCAATTTGACAATATCCAACCACAGTTTTGTTTAGTTTGAAAATACAAACTGGAGATAAATAGGCCAGGCCAAAGGTCAGAATTACGAGTGGAAGTGATTACAAGAGAAAATTGGGCATTTTTTTAATTTTGGTTCCCTAACCTTTGTTCCTTCATGCAATCATGTTACGAAATGTTTGTGTGTGTATGTATATATATATATATATATATATATATATATATATATATATATATGGGAAGCAACCATTCTTTTAAACATCTTTTGTTAAATAGGATGGACAAGGAAAATTTTATTCATTTTTTTTTTTTTTTCAGTTTTTCCAGCATTCTTACTTTTTTCAACTTAGTTCAAATGAGCAAATACAAAAGCTGTGCATATCGTCAATTGTCCAATTGCTTTCTGCCATTTCTTTAGTCATTTTCAAGAGGGTTGATTTTGGTGGAGTTAGTTTATTTTCAGGTTTTATTAAAAATTAATAGAATTTTCCTTTTCTGTCCTATTTGTCAAAACAATTATATATATATATATATATATATATATATATATATATATATACACGTACACACACACAATCAAATGTTTAAACAGAAGAGAAAAAGAGAAAGTATTTCAAAGTACAAATAAATAAACATTTTTACAGTATTATTAATACTTTGGATTATAATATAAAATGCATTTTGTACACAGAAAAATTTTAGTGTTTATTGTCAAAAATTAATTTTAGAAGATATTGTGCAGATAATGTAAAAAAAACATCAGTGTAAAAACTCAAAAGTTCAAATTCTGGATGGCTGTTGCGTTCACTTTCATATAATATGCCTTTGTTTTTAATTTTTGGAGTATTTTCAGTTTGAGTCTAGAATGCAATGAAAATACCTTGCTTACAGAGTTATAAAAAAAATGACCAATTATTGTTGAACTTTAAAATTTCTTTTTTTTCTTTCTCCCAACTTTGTCTTATAGAATTGGTGTGGTCCTTTAAAATAGTGTTTGGAGAGATAAAGATAATAATTTATAGATGGTGGTTGTCATAAGATTTTAATTTGCAACTTCAAAACAAAAACAATAAAAAAAAAAGATCAGTTTTCAAATTGTCGGCAAGAATAAAGAAGGTAAAATCTATCTCTGAGGCTTTTTTTTATGATACTCATCATTTGGGGGGGGGGTTCTTTCACATTACAGTAAGTAAAATGGGTAAAGGAAATTAGTTGACATTTTATTGATTTATCTGTTGCTTAATCAGTTTTTTCTCATTTTGGGAAACTCTTCAGTTTGTATTTCTTGATTGCAAGGTGGAAACTTCATTGGTTGAAAGCAATTTGCTATTCATTATGAGATATTTTATAACCTAACAATCTAAAAGTTACAACAAAGCAATTAAAGAATGAAAATAAATAAATATATATATATATATATATATATATATATATATATATATATATATATATATTGTTATCCACAGACAGACTGTATCACTGCTCATCAGTGCGGCTAGACATCCAGTTGCCTCTAGCTAGAATCGAAATTGGCTGAACTGATGTCAGTCAGAGAATCTACCCATAAGCGGTTGGTGCATGGCAAGGATGAAGGTGAATTTAAGTGTATTTATTTTTAGATAAATCCATCAGTGATTGAGAGAACTTGATTTGTTTTATAGGTGAGTATTGCATTAGTAGCAGTAGTAGTCACTGTTTACAAACTCACACTTTCTCCCCTGAGACTTCAACCGAAATAATTTTTCAGGAGCATATATATATATATATATATATATATATATATATATATATATATATATATATATGGATTTTCCCATCAAGAATGATGGCTGAGGGTTTATTAAAACAAAAGCCCCAAAAAAGATATATATTATGATTTCTCATATGGATATCTAGGCCTTTCTAATTCCTGCAGATTTTATCACATTTGGGGACAGGTGTGACCATCATTTGGTGGAACTGACTCTTTTTATGGCTGACAAATCCAGCCCTGCTTCATGCCAGAAAACCACAGTGACAAGTAAAATTAGATTCAGGTGCATTTAAATGATGAGATTTTAAGTTAATGTGCAGTTCATCATGGTGTTCTTGTCTCATGCCTGCTTACAGTTTTACATTGAGAAATTTTTGGCACTTTCACCAAGAGAATTCAGTCTCTAATCCCAATAGATTCAGTTGTGTCTTTCATTTCAAGAAACTAAATCTTTGGTGAGGAATTAAAAAAACAGGATTTGTAACTCCATCAATGACTCGATCATTATTACAAATCCACTTATCATCTTACCGACAAATGCTGACTCAAAAACATTGGCTAACTGGAAAATGCTTGCTCAAAAAAATTGGTTAACTAAAATAATGCTGACTCAAACACATTGGCTAACTATAAAAATGCTGTCTGAAAAACATTGGCTAACTAAAAAAATACTGCCTGAAAAACATTGGCTAACTAAAAAGACATTAGCTAACTGAAAAATGCTGACTCAAAAACGTTGGCTATCTGCCAATTTGCAAATATATATTAAAATACTCAAATGTTACTATTATATGCCAGAAAGCAAATTGGTATTTTCTGCACACATTTTACAAAATTTTATCTCCTCAATCTGTGTCTCATATCAAAAGAAAAGTTATAAAAGGTTTCTCTTTCAGTAAAAGAATATATGTTTTTTTTTTACTGTCACTGAAACATACACTAGTTAGATTATATATTAAATTATATTTTGTAAACAGTCTCTTGTGATATTAAGTTATGGAGTAGATATTCTTTCATTTCCAAGTTCATTATCTTTCAATAAAAGATTATTTTGAACCTATACCATAACTAAGGGTTGCTCAAGTCAAACTGAATTATCAAAATCTCTTAGGTTTTTATCTTTCTGTACGTTTACACTTGGACAAAATCATTTCATCCCTGCATATTTACAAAAAGTAGCACCTGTATCAAGCACTGAAATTGTTCTCCTCATTAATCTTTTAATTAATAAAAAAATATGGCACTAAATAGCTAATACTCATCTTGGCTTACACTAATGCAAATACTGGCTCAAAAACATTGGCTAACTGAAAATGCTGACTCAAAAACATTGGCTATCTTCTGCTTTGAAAACTTTGAATTTTGAAAAAATGTTTTCAACTATGGCGTTGAAAACATCTCCAATGAGTTCCAAATTAGTTCTTTTTTTTTTTTAATTTCTTCTCTTTTTATATTCAGCAGAGTAAGAACACAGTCTGCCTTGAAGCAAGTAAATTTACCCCATTATTTATACAAGTGCTTTAACAATCTGGCTTGCTCATGTTTGTTACTAATGTCAAAGGTGCATCTGACATGTGAAGAATAATTTCTGTCTTAATTTTTGGAGTTATCATTAGTTACACTATTTACATTTGGACTATTGTCCTCATCTATGGTACAATAACTTAGTGGACTAAAGCACTAGTTCATGAATTTGGAAGTATAGTAATTATGAGTTCAATCCCTGGGCTGGTCAATGTGCTCTTGGACTCAGTAAAAAAAACATGAGCAATAGACAGATAATAACTGAGCAGTACTAAATTAAGAAATACATAAAATCTCCTTAGACATGGACGGTAGAATAAGAACAGTCTACTCCCTTAAATTAAATAAAGGGTTCAGTTCATGAAGGTTACCCATGAAGGCCAAAGAGCACAATGGCTGAAATGTTGTGATAACAACAATAATGATGAGGACAATAGCCCAAATGTAAATAGTGTAAATATCTTACCTGAGTTACATCCCTATAATAAATGCTTAGTATTGTAATTTTGTTGGCTTACAAATATTGTATTTTGACCATTTCTTTGGATTTTAGTTTTGAGAAAGATAATGATTTTTATGCACCATCAAATCTACTAAAGACAACAAATGAATTTCGAAATAAAATGGGTTTTAAAAACATTTGCTTAATGTTTCTTTCTTCCTCCTTTCTTCATTCTGAGTTTTTTTCCTTCTTTTGTATTTTTTTTTCTCCTTTCTCCTTTCTTTCATTCTTTTGATCCTCTTTCTTATTGTCCTTTTCTTCTTTCATGCTCTCTTCTCACTGTTTCTTCATTACTTCTTTTTCCTACTCTTTCTTCCCTCTATTCTGATCCTTTTTCTTGGCCTTTTCTTCTTTCTCTTGTCATTCCTGCTCTCCCTTCTCTGTTTCTCCATTATTTCCCCCTCTTTTCTTTCCTCAGTCTTCCCTCTATCCTGACCCCTTTTTCTTTCTCTTGTCTTTCTTGCTCTCCTTTCTCACTCTGTTTCTTCATTACTTCCGCTTCTTTTCTCTCCTCTATCTTCTCTTTTCTGACACTTTTTTCTTCTTTATTCTTTTTTAAATTTTCCTTTCTCATTGTTTTGTATTTTTAGTTTTGTTTTTGTAAAGTCTCCTCATCTCACCATGAAATCTTTTCCTTTAAATTCTTGTCTTCTTTCCAGAAAAAAGATTTAAGATTATTGTTTAATAATTATTGAATTGTTTTGATGCATATTGGAAGAAGACATTCTTGCAATTATCCCTGGAGACTTTCTCTCTATAACCATTCAGACAAAATAGAAGTATACAATTGTTTTCAAAAGAAAACACTTGCATGCTTCATTATTTATTTCTTCTTTTTATAAAACTAATTATTTTTTCTTCTTTTTTCAGATACATATTACTTTTGATGTTGCAATGAAAGTAGATGTGGCAATTTTAAGAAATTTTTCTGGACTCTTTCCATGAATTTTACAAGGTAGGTTTTAAGCAATGATTGTCACTTTTATTCTGCGATGAATCCTTATCACTTCAAGAGTTGTTTGTTCTCACAGTCTCATTCTTTTTGTAGCTGTTATTGTTACCACAACCATCAAGCTAATTCAATATATCACCATACAAAGCAGAGAGGGTTCTCTTTCTTTCAAACCAGAAAACAGAAGCCAAGAATTGTCCAAACAACTCTTAAAAGTTGTCATGTGAAGCCTGTTTTTTATTTGTTTCAATTGCTTCTTATTAACAACTTTGCATTTCTTTGAGGATAATGAATGGACAGACTTCATAGCACCTGAAGCAGAAATGATTGGGGTTTTGAAGTTCTTTCATTTTACATTTCAGGAATTATCATTATTAGATGCTTTCCCATTTGGACTCTTATATTCATATTTGTTATAGTCACAACATTACAGCAATTGTTGTAGCCTCTGGCCTCCTTCAGGCGTCTCTCATGATAATTGGTAACCTTTTTGGAATTTTAAATCAAATACTTTAATCAATCCAAAAGGCAAATTCTTTTTCATTCATGCTAAGGGGATATTTTCTGTAAGGTAATACATATCAGTTTTATTCAACTTTTGTGTTGATTGTCTGTTTCTTTTCATCACCACCTGAGTCAGGGCACTCAGAGACAGAGTTCCACTGTTCTAGTCGGGACACTTGTAAAGTTCCACCACCCAAGTTGGGGCACTCACAGTGTCCTACATACATGAGATTTAAGGATCTAATATTATGCCACTAAATTGTCTAAAAGACAAATGGCCTAGGGGATTGAAACATCGTTTTTTTTCTTGCAGTTGTGGGTTAAAATCTGGTTATTCATCTGTGTACCAGAGCTAAAAGCAAGCTCCTAGTAGAATTTGAACTTGCATTCGTTTACCTTGGAATACCAATGTACAACAGATGCTGTAAAATTTAACCAGGTTTAATCTGATAAAAACAAAATTCAAGCTCATATTACTATCATTTTTAATTGTCGAATTTTGTCATGGCCAAATTGAAAAAGAAATTCATATACAATAGCACATTTTGTTTTATTTTTTTTTAACTTACATTTTACTAGTGATGAGAAGATAAAGAACATTTAATGGCTACAACACTCATCCTGATCTTTCAGAATTCTCTGCTGAAGCTTGAGCTCACAATTTGTGATTGGGTAGTAATGTATTATTTATTTGATGTTAGGTGTGGCAAAAATAAGATAAAATGCTGCAATTCTAATAGTGTCAGGCTTCCATTTTCAAATCTGGAATTCAAATCCTACATATTATATTTCTGTTCTTGTGTGCAGATATCTGATGACAAATAGTGAATTAGTGTCATGTCCTGAAAAGCCTTCACCTGATACCATTTATTTTTAGGCAACAAAATTCATTCTTGTTATTGAATTAAATGTTAATATTTACTAGCAATGTACCTAATTACCACTTGATGTTTTGAAGCATGCTGACATCAAAATTTCAATAATTTTACTAAGTAGTATTCAACAGATTATGACAAATGGAAGCATTCACTGTTTGGCAAAAATTGACAAAATAGACCTTGTGTGACATTGGCTGATAATGAGAACTAGCTTTTTTAACAGAATTTCTTTGGCATGTCTCAGAATATTATTGCAATGGCTTTTTCTTTTTTTCAAATAATTAGATTCTCCTTTCAGTGTTTTTGGTTTACCAAAATATTTTCATTTACTTGACCATCTTTCTTTCTTCATTTTTATTTCTTATTCAATTTATCAAATCTCTATCATTCTCGCTATTCCTTTATCAAGTTTCTCTACCCCCTCTATCCATTTTTTCTTTTTCATTGTTTAAGTTTTTCATTCAAATTATTGAGTCTTTCTCAATTCAATTTTGTCTTTCAGTCAGTTTATCAAGTTTCTCTTTCTCTCTATTCATTTTTCTCTCCCAGTCTCTCAAGTCTCTCTTTCTCCCTATTCATTTTTCTCTCCCAGTCCATTTATCAAGTCTCCTTTTCTCTTTCACTTTATTTATCATCTTATTTCCTCTCTTTTCACTTTTCAATTTATTAATTCTATCTGTTTTTTTTAATATTATTTTTCATACAAGACCCAAGAGCCACCCAAGAGGACTTATTACTGAATGAAAAGTGCATATTATGAGCATAGATAATAGTTGACTCTAGATTTGAAGAGGTTAAGTTTATAATAGGGAAACATTCTCGTGGGAGTCTGTAACACAAAGTGACAGTTCTGGTGAAAAAGCTGTCCAAGTGGACCCCCAACCTCATAACCAAGAAATATGAAGGAAATGAGGATGTGTTGATGCTGTGTATGTACCATGGCATGCCCTAGCTGTGAAGGTCTGAACTGGTGGAACTAAGTAACATAGCTCATCAGAAATATCTATAGGGTAGTGAAAGCCTTGTGACATTTCATCTGTGGAAAAGGGATTGGAGGGTGGAAAATGATTAATTGTCCACCAGGTCATGTAATTGTTTTTGAGCACTGGGGAGGGGGTCAATATAAGTATCTCCTTTTTTTATCTTCGTATTTACTTGGCTTATCATAGAGGGAGCAATGTGAATTAGGGAGATTTTGTTACATAGACTGTGAAAGAACTCCCTTGAAAAATCAGTATTTAAAATACTGTTTTTTTAGTGGGGTCAGCTTCTTTACCTAGGCTTAGGCCCCAGTATTTGCAGGGTCTCTCTCTTTATTGTCTTGGGTTTGACAATAAACTACACCCAGCAGCAAGGCCTGTGATTGCGAGATTGCAGTTTTTTAGGGAGCATGGAACCACCTCTTAATTGCTATTGTTTCCAGGTCCATCCTAACCCCTAGGTGGTAGCATCTGTTAGGGCCCCAGCTATGAGCAAATAGTAAAGCCCTAAAACAGAACACTATGAATGTATAAAAATACATTTTTTCATATGAAAAATACCAGCTACATATTTTTAAATATTAAAAAAATGACCAATAATACACATTTATAGCAAAATGACCAACAATACATTTTATCTGTAGTTGAACTGTGCACAAAATAGATTCCGGCATTAAATAACCCATAATTCTTTTTTGTCAGGAATTCAAGTCTGACTGTTATGGGAAAGGGAAGGTAGAAAAACTATAATGGCAGCCATTAGCATTTGAAGCGAAACTCAGTGCAGAAAGAAAGAAAGTATAGTGAATTCTTACTTGTTACTGGTGTAATCTTGTGGTGGCAATCGTTTATATCAAATTGCAACAAAAAACACTATATGTTGCCTACAAGTAATTCTCCTTGTAGAAGTAATGATATAAAATAAAGAGTTAGGATTCTTATTAACAGTTTCAGTAACATGTCCAGTCAGTATCAAAAGAGAATCAAGGTTGGAGTGAAATGAAGGGATAGTAATACTACCTGTGGCTAACTATTAATTATAACCCTCTTGAAACATATATGCAAATTTTGCCCCCCCCCACCTCAATCAGATGGGGTCGACTGGAACTCATTTCTATAAATTTTCTATTAAGATGAAATAATATCTTTTGTTATATTTTCATCACAAGAATACAATTAAATTACCTCATTTCTTCCCTTTCACAAGAATTTTGCTAAGTGCACAAAGTTTTTACACTTTGTTAGTCTCTGTCATTAACTACTAATATAAATTGTACATTTTCTTCACTTGTTTATACAATTCCATATTCTTTTCATCATATAAGAATACATATTAGTTACATATTAATTTTTTTTTTCTTAGCTTAAGGTTTTTCAAAAGAGATAAAGTATTTGAGCTCAAAATAAGAGGGGATAGGGAAATTATGCCTGTTCATCATTGATTACACATTCAATATGCAAAGGTTAACACAAACGTTTCATGCTTACAGTCACTAGTTCACATACAATCATCAAAGTTATGCAACATTGAGCCTGGTCAGTACCTAGATGGGTGACTGCTTGGCAATACCAGATTTGAAAGCTTGGATGTGCAGGTGGTGTAATGGATAATGTTTAGCTATTGTGAATTGGATAGTCGAGTTCCAATTGCAATTGGGTTTATTATATTCACTTATGTGTAAATACCCTTGGAAAAGTTATAAATTCAACTCTTCTCCCCCAAAGTATGGGTTAATTAGTAAACTTTTATCACTAAATCATTATCATGCTCCCACAAAAAATCTAAAAGATATTTTCTGGCTTTAAATAAGCTGCAAAGAGTTGATAAGCCATAGAAAACAAATAAATCAAAAAAAGTAAATAAACATTTCAGAACTCTAAATCAAGTCCACAATAGAGTTTCTTTGGTTCTCAATTGTTGTATTCCACCTTTAAATTAGGGCATATAATGCACCTCATAAAAGCTTCTTTACTGCTTATATAGCCATATATTTATTACTTCAAACATTATTTTTAGTGGATACCCATTTTAGAGTAGATATTCTTTTCTTAAGACAGTGCTTTTTAAAAACATAGATTAATAAAGAAAATGTGCCCTCCAATAGACAATATTTCTCTCCATAATATATCATATATATCTATAAGTCTACCATTCATACATGCTAAGAATACTGCTGTCACATATGGTCCTGTGCTCCTGAGCTTGTTGATAAAACCCAAAGAAAAATCAACAATATTATTGGTACTGATTTGGCAAATCAGCTTCAGTCACTTTCCTAAATCCTGCAAGATTGCCTCTCTTTTCTATAAATACTTTCATATTAATTGTTCAGATGAGCTCTCTGCTCCAGTACATAGACTTTATGAATTTAAGCACATTATTAGACTGGCATTGAGATCTCGTCAATTTACCATTGAGCTCGCTAGATATAACCATAAATTCTATGCTAACATTTTCTTTTCTTGAACTTGTGGAATTCTTTGCTTTCCAGCCGACTTTAATCTGCAAAAATTTAAGTGCAATGTCAGTTGTTATCTACTGTTCTCCTGATTACTTTTTCTTCCTGCTCATTAGTAATGTTTCTGTTTCTAATTCTTCCACACCCATTGACAATTAGCAGCTTTACTGCTTTGGATGGGGTGATATCGATTGAAAATAGCAATAAATTTCTGTACATATGTTTTTGTCAAAAGATCCCTCAACATTTTCTATTGCTATTAAATTTATAAAATACTTTATAAAAAATAATCCATATAAAATGTACAGTGTAACCCGGATATAAGAGAGTTGTCGGGACTGGAGAAGAAGTCTCTTTTTGTATCCGGGTTTGGTTTATTTTATATACATTGACACAGGCTCTAATTTGGGACCAGAGAAAATCTCTCTTTTATCTGGGTTACACTTTATATGTACTAATAAGAAAAAGAATGAAGATTTTCACTAGTCTATGCATATTACTTGGAATGCATCTTTTGAGTCGGACAATCTTGGGGGATGACATTTTGACATGTGGTGAAAAGAGTGCATTGGGCACTGGCGTAAAAAGATGTCAGGTCATGATCGTGAGTCATTCTTTTCTAGACAGACACTGTAATTACTTGTATTAAAGCTGCTGTCAGTCTTTGTACTTTCATGTTGCTAAAAGTACATCCCTCATCTTCGAGTGTTCCATCACTCAAAGGTCTTATTCTAACTTCTGACAATGCTCTCTATTTCTCTTTTCTTTCTCAATTTAGCATTAATTCTCCTTGCTTACATCAAGTGTAGCTTTCCATAAACATTCAGTAACCTCCTGTAGATATCTGCAGCACTTTCATCTTAAAAAAACAAATTCTATGACAGCTGTTTGCTTTCTATATGTGTCCAGAGGGAAAGCCATTTTGAAAGAGGATCATGGGTAAAAAAAGAGAAGGTAAATCAGCAATGTTTCCTTGATCTTCTAAATGCTTTGTTTTATTGCTTTAAAAAAGAAAGAGAAAGAAACATAGGAATTTTAATACTTTTAAACCTAAATTGGAGCAGGCATTACATTTTGACTACTGCTTGTAATGTCATTGTTTTGTGGTTTCAAGAAAAAGAAGGCAACTTAAAAAGAAATAAGACTTAACATTACATAAGATTTATTCTTTGATTTGAATTATTGCTTTGTATTGTTTTTCTCTTTCCACTTTCTCTCTCTTACTTTTTACACCATCTCTCTCTCTCTCTCTCTTTTATTTATTATCTCTTTTTGATATTTTTCTTACATTCTCTCTCTCTGATGCTTGATCTCTCTCTCTCTCTGCTACTTATTCTTCCTTTCTTACTTGTCTGTTCTCTCTTTCTTTCTTTTTGCTTTATCTTTATTACCTTCTTTCTAACACTTTCTCTGTATGTTTTACATTTTCTCTCTCTCTCTGCTAATTATTCTGTCTTTATTGTCCTTTCTCTCTCTTCCTTGCTCTCTCTCTCTCTCTCACCCAGTACATTGTTTCCTTCCATTATTTTCTCTTTCACTGTATACATCTCTCTTTCTTTCATTGCTCTATTTCTGATAGTCTCATTTCATCTATTCTTTCATTACTTTCTCTCTTACTAAGTCTCTCTCTCTCTCTCTCTCTACCACTCTATTTCTTTTGTCTCTTTACTACCCAATCTCTTTGTCTTGATTTCTTTATCCACTTCTTTTGCTCTGCATTTTTCTCTCTGCACTTCTTCTGCACTTCATTATCTCTCTCTCTCTCTGTATTTCTCTCTCTTTGCACTTTGCTGTCTGTACATTTCTGTCTGCATTTCTTTCTCTCGTTGCACTTATTTCCCTTTCTCTCTACACTACTCTCTTTGTCTCTCTTTGCACTTTTCTCTCTCTACAATTGTCTTTCTGCATTTTTTATCTCACTGCACTTCATTTTCTTTCTGCACTTCTCTCTTTGCTCTTTCCTCTCTTTACAATTTGCTTTTTGCACTTCTTTCTCTTTGCACTTCTCTCTCTCTATTTATTTCTTTATCTCTCTTTGTACATTCTCTCTCTCAGATTTTTCTTCATTTTCCTCTTACAATTCTGTCAGTTCTTAGAGGGCTTCCTTCTTGCTTGGCATTCACCTATACCTTTTGATTGGTTGTACTGAAAATCTCACTATTTCTCCTTACTTACCACAGACCCACACACACACTTGTTCAAATACCCCTTCTTAAGCTAGCACTCAATTTACTGACTTGTCTTTGAGTGGGGACATAAACAAATGAAGAGGGGACTAATGCTAATCTACCAAATTCCAATCTCAACAAACTGTATGCAATGCTGCCTTTCTCAATGTCCTCCACCATGTTTATTTATACTACAAGGTTACTCTAACACATCTTGTAACCATTACTGTATCCAGGGACAGGCATTTTGATTAATTTCTGTTTTCAAATGGACATTTTGATGCATGAGATTCTTGGAGTTGACCATACAATTGATGGAACGATGGTGGAAATTAAAAGGGGCGTTGGTTCTTGGCAGTAAATGATTTGAGAAATGTGGTGACAACAAATATCTGATTCTAAAGTTCCAGAAAGAGGAGGGAAGAAGAAAAAGGAAATAATTCCTGGGGTGTCTGAAGCATGAGAGGCAGAAGTTTAAGAAAGAAAGATGAAGATGGAAATTGGAAAAGGAATAGGAATCTGAGGTTGTCAAGAGAAAGAGGAAGCTGTTTCAAAGAGAAAGAGATGGAGAAGTAGTTCTTCAAGAGATGAGAAGAAGGTTTTAAGGAAGAGATGGAGTTAAAGCTGTGAAAGATAGGGGAAGAGAAATTCTCAGAGATGAAAAGATAAAAAAAAAGGATAAATGTGATTGAGGAAAGTGGCATGTAATTCAAAGGCTTCTGTTTTTCTCTGTAACAAGACTATCTCAGTTTTGTTTGCAAGAAATCTTTATCTGTCTGATGGAACATTGAAATTATAAACTTGGAAATTAAATCTGTAAGGAAGAGTAATATTAACAAAATACTCAAAGCTCTTGTAAGCCTTGCAAAATACTGAAGTGCTGTAATAAAAAGGAAATAAATAAATAAATTCATGGATTTAAATTCTTGGAAGTTGATTCAGTTTATTTCTTAAAATCTAAACTTTAAAAAGTAAAAAGAAAATACTGCATTTGAAATTTTATTGCTAGATAAAATGTTTTTGTTTATTTAGTTACACTTAGTGTTACCTAGGCAAAATAGAAATAAGTGTTGTTTTTTTTATATTATACTTTTGAGAGTGTGTGTGTGGCGGTGTCAATTTGACTACCATATAATTCAAAATCTTGCTTTTATTTTATTTTATTTTTTTTTCTAAGCTAAGACTGACCATCTATTTCCAAAGATGTTAAAAAAAATGGTTGGCTCATTCTATAACTCAAAGAAGTACCTTACTCCTTCTGCCATATTTAATCTTTAGAAGAGTCAGATCAGATCAACAATGGAATATTGCTGCTATATTCTAGCTGAAGATATTCAGCCTTAACGTTCCAGTCTTGATAGAGTTAAAAATCATTTCTACAGGCTTACAAGGAAAGACATTTTCTACCTGGCAAACCCACAGATATAACATTGCAGGCCTCACACTTCTCTGCTGTTATTTCCATAGCAAACATTTTACTCCACCAGTTCAGACCTTTGAATCTAGGATACCTCATTATACATCCATAGAGTTGAAACACCGTCATATCCTCTGTGTTACAAAGGGTGAGAAGAAAATTTTGCTCAGACATCTTTTTCCCCAAAAACTTTCCATTTATGGAACTGACTTTGCATGGATACTTCTTTTAACAATGCAATCTTGACGTCTTCAAGTCAAAGGTCAATCATTATTTTTCCTTCTTGTCAATTTCTTTTTCATTTATATCACATGCTTCATTTATCATAACCATTTTAACAGGAAGTGTCTACCTTGTGTGGCTCTCTAGCCTTGTATTGCATGAATTCTAGTATTGAAAAAGTTTGCATCATTGGAAAATATGCAACTATCTAAGCATGTCTCATCAAGTTTAGACAAATGGTGCCAAATTGGTTAAGTATCTCACCTTGCAGGGTCTTTGTAATTATAAGCAATATCATTTTCACTTCTCTAGGTCATCTGCTTATGTATAAAAAATTGTTATTGAAAGAGTCTGTCAGACTTTTAGATAAGAATGGTAAAGCTTGGGCTGTTGCTTTGAATATCTTGAAGGTATTTGAAAAGGTTTGGTCTTCTTCACAAATTGAAAGGTTATAGTATTTCTGGTTTCATTTTTGATCCAATTTCATCTTGCTGATCAAATGTGAAATGAAAGTTGTCTTGAATGGCCACTCTTGTAGATCTTTCACAAACAACTGCTTTAAAAACTATACTTCTTTAAACAGTTATTTAGGATTTAATCCAAAACATAAAGATAACCAAAAATCTTGAAGAACATAATAATCTAAAACACTTTTTGTATATTTTAAGATTTTTGTATATTGTAAGATTTTTTTTTTTTAAGCATTTCACCCCAAGGAAGGTCAGTGGGTATGACGATAAACTACATCCATGTCCAGGGTAAGATGATAAACTACGTCCAACAGCATGGCCTCTGATCTGGAGCTTTTGAAGAGCATGGTACCATCTCTTAATTGCTGGTGTTCCCAGGTCCACCCGGGGTGGTAGCACCTGTTAGGGTACCAGCTATGGGCAAATAGTTAACCCCAAAACTGAAATAAAAAGCATTATAAAAGTGCAAAAATAGGTTTTAATGACAGAAATACTTTGTAAAAAAATTATTACCAGAAATAAATTTTTGAAAAAAAACAAAAAAAAACTATTACCAGCAATATATTTTTGAAAAAAAAAACTATTACCAGCAATACGTTTTCAAAAAAAAAAAAAAAATTACCAGCTATACATTTTTGAGGAAAAAAAATATTACCAGAAATAGATTTTTGACAAAACAAAATATTACTGGGGTGGGGGGGGGAAGTTGTCAGCATTAAATAACCCATTGAGGTTGATATGCTGTAAAACACAGCAAACCAAACCAAGCAAGGCAGGATGCCACTAGTACCCAAGGGGTTACAGAGTGTAAGTGAGAGTAAAGAGGCCTGATGGAGGAAAGGATGAAGAGAAGGACAAGGAATAGATCAGGGCATCTGGAGATATCAACTGACATTATATTTGAATAGTTGGAGATTATAGTTATCAAGAAAACAAGTAATAGGAAGGGAATTCCACAGACAGGAGGTGCGAGACATGAAGTTAATGGAGTAGAAGAGACTGCCACATTTAACCATTTTGACAGTGAAAGGGTGGAACGGTGATGCCAGCCTAGTAGCACACTTAAATTCATGCAGTCTGGGAACTAGTGAAAGTGGTTAATAGAAATTTTGATAAGAACTACAAAAGGTTTAGCAAATAAATCTTTAGGTACTTGAATATAACTTAGTATGATGAGAATTTTAATTAGTTGAGAAGCATTTATAAAAATTCCTTTTTTATTCAATTTACATATTTTATTGCCAAATACCATATTGTTCCTCTTTCTGAGGAGAGTAGATCTTTAATGGAAATTATTTCTACCCTCAGAATATCTCGCTTTAGTATGTAAGAAATTTATTGGATCATTGCAAAAGTTTGAGATTGATTTTCATTATTTGTCTATATCTCTGAGATGAGGTATGATCACTTACATTATTTACATTATTCAGACTGTTATCCTCATCTTCATTGCCATATGCATAACGTTTCAGCTGTTGTACGCTCCAGCCTTCTTCAGGTGATTGGAATTTCAAACCGAACCCTTTATTTCGTTCACTGGGGGTAGATTGTTCTAGTTCCACATGCCATGTCTCTTCTGGATGTCTCAGTTATTTCCCTTTAACTCAACTCTCCAAGTTTTGGTTCACCACTGCTGTGGCCTAGTATTGAACTCACAATTCTTTGGGTCTAGTCACTGGATCTAACCAGCGTCTTTATCCACTGACAATGGACAATATGACATTGAAGATAAGGATAAAAGTCTGAATAATGTAAATAATGCAAGTGATTTTTGTTGTTATTAATTTTCTAATTGGGAATGATCTTTTGTAATGATCTAATATAAACAGTATTCTGAAAATCTTTTATGTAGACTTTAGACGTTTTTAATTTGTCTTTATAGACAAATTAAAAATTATAATTGAACTGATGATATACTCAAGAAAAGCAACCAATAAAATTCAAAATTCCTTCAATTTAACAAATATTGTTGATGTAGATATCAAATATTGTCTACTTCAAAATAACTGTTTAAATTCCATTGAGAAAAGTAAATTTGAAGGCAAAATGCTTCCAAAACTGAATGGTAAGTCTTAAAAATGTTATTTTCATAGATGAATGTCAAATTGAAATTTTTCCAAGTAATTGATGATATATGAGATTGTCTCTTAATTCATGATTTAGTGGAAAATATGCTGCAAAAACTGTAAAACAATCTGTATGAGAAGCAACTTGAGAAGATTGAAAAAGTCTAATCATTTTATACAATGGAAATTTAAAGAATATCAGTATATACTAGAAGATAAGTCCCCAAATTTACAAAAAAAAATAAAAATTGTATTCCTTTCAACAGATTGGTGTAAGATGCCCATATGTTAAAGTTGACTATGATTTATTTTTAAAAGATGGTACCAAGCCAGTCACTTGGCTTGAATATTATAGAAAATTGTTTTAATGTACTAAAGATGAAATGAAAGTGAAGAGTTTTTTTTTTTGTTTTTGAATATAGTTTCAGCAAATATTGGTCATTTCATTATTTTTTATATTTAGTGAAATTTAAAACTGACAACTTTATTGAATGGCCTATGAGGGGATCCTTCCAAACACTCATCAACAACAAATACTCATAATTAATTTTAGCTGATTCTGATATTAACACAAATGATGTTGACTGAATTTACTGCAACTAGAAAAAAAATAAATACAAACTTGACTAGTTTAATCAGAATAACTGTTGTAACTTAGGGAAGGTTATTGAATAGAATAATCATATGAAGGTTAGTAATGAACGATAATACTTAGTGCATGAACGACACATAAGATTTGCCAGCAGTGTGTAAAAGAAGTAGTCAACTGTTAGAAGTAAGTCAAGTATATTCAACAATGAATCTCCTATTGCAGACCAACGTAGAGTATTTACTACTGTATTTATGTGAATGGGGATGTACCCATTATCATCATGCTACATCAATAACAAAATTAGATACCTTCAAAAATCTACTAAAAAAGAGAATACATGATGAAAGAAATGCCCTAAACATAATAAAAAGAAACTTTTGCTGTCAAAATTTTTGCTTTTATCATTATTATTATTAAAAGGGAAGATAAAAGGGTTTTTTTATGTAAAAATTATATTTTTTATCCTTTTGAGGACCTTGGAAAAATCTTGTTTCTTGTACAGGAAATTTCTGGTTAAAATCTCATTGTTTATAAATTCTTGTAAAAATCAGATTTTAATGAAACTTTCAGAACTTATTAAAAAAAAAATGAATGAAATTATTTATGGGTAAAATTAAAAAGGTAATAAATAAGAAATGTAGCTTGATAAGCAAAGAAATATTTAAAGCAGCTTATGTTACGAGTCAACAAAGAAGATGCAGACTATTAAGAACATTGGCTAAAAGCACACAAACTACCACCTTTAAGTAAACATCACGAAGAGAAATGTGTCAGATGAAGTAGTAGTATATAAAAGTTATTAAAGATAGATTAAATGAATCCTTCAAAGAAATAGTCAACTAACCAAATAACAGTTGGGAGGAGGAGTAATGTTTGGCGGACGATATTTTAGGCATTATAATTTTAGGTCTCTTCACAATGATGGTATCAAAATGGATTCAAGAAAATATTATTATGAACACTCCTGATATAATTGTTAATTTTTGAGTATTATTTTAATTTCAAAGTAATTGAGGTTTGGATCAAGGAACTAAGACTATACTCAATCCCCACAATTAAACAATATTAATTAATTCTATCTTATTGAAACTTCTCATCCTATAACCCTTTTCTCACACACAAAACATTGTGAGCCTCTCACTACTCTATTGCTATTTCCATAAAAAGTCATCAGATGAACTACATTCCTTAGTTCCACCAGTCCTAACCTTCATGTCTAAGACTCTCCATGCCTCACACATTGTAGTGAACCATCCTCATTCCCTTCATATTCCATTGGTAAGATGTAAGTTCCACTCAAGCAGCCTCATCCCACAAACTGCTGCTTTATGGAACTGACTCCCAAGAGCTGCTTCCCCAATCACTACAATCTTAATCTGTTCAAGTCTAAGTACATTAACTCCCTTGCATAAAAAATATGTGTTTTGTGACACTAGATTTGCTGATGATGATATAATTTAACACACTGAAGATCTAAAAGATTTGAGGGTGTTGGACATTATTGCTTTGTACTGATCCTAGTCATTATTGGGCATGGTATAGCAATTCTGAGTACAAAATTATTCATGCTACTCTTTTAATGACCAAAGTATGTTGATCTTGAGAACTGGGATAAAAATGTACAAGATGAAGCAAAAACAAGTCAGATATAAATAATGACAATATTGCTTCTTTTTTTTTTTTAATCGGAATCATTCCAATCAAGGCTGTAAAGCCACTAAGATGCAAGGGGTTACAGGGTGTGAAAGAATTAGGAAAAGACACATTTATGATGAGCAGAAAAAGAAAGTAATCAGGTGAACAGTAGATAGCAACCGACACTGCATTTAAACTTTTTCAGATTAAAGTTGGCTGGTAAGAATGGAACCAGAAGGGAGTTCCACAATGTGAAGTGTGAGAAAAGAAACTGTTAACAAAGAACTTACAGCTACATTTAGCCAGTTCAACTGTAAATTGATGAGATCTCAATGCCAGTCCAGCCCTGTGTTTAAATTCCAAATCTCTAGGTACAAATTCAAACAATTACCATGAAAGTACTTATAGAAAAGTTACAGGGAGGCAACCTTATGGCAGTGGGAAAGTGACTGGAGCTGAGCTGCCGGATCAGGACCAATAATATTGCAGATTCTTCTTTGGATCTTATCAAGGAGCTCAAGCTAAATAGCAGGGTCACTAGAACATATGTGGCAGCAGTATTCTAAGCATGGAGGAAATACTTGCCCAGAATGTTACAACTATTGCTATAAATTTAGACAGTAAATAAAGAAAATTAGAAATTAATAGTGAAAATACTTCCTCTAAGAATTCAGATAACTACTCTGCTGTTATTACGGCTACTTGAGAGCAATCAAAGAATATGTGATAAATAATCAGATGAGGAATCCGAAACATTTCAAACCTCATCAAGAGTATGAAAAGGGGGAAATGAGAGTCTTAATCTATTTAATCTCTTCCGAGACTATACTCTGCACATATACAAGCACAGATATGAAGAGACAGGCACTGATCATCCTAGCATTCCATGCCATATCCCAAACTAATCTACTAATAAAAAAACAGTATTCCTGCCTTTCCTCCTAAATCCAATGTACTGATGATGAGGAGTGCTATGCCAATGACATAGGTATTCATATTGGCATAGAGCTTAGAGGTCAAAATGAACAGTTGATTTAACCATGCTAAGAAGATTAATGGAGGATAGTAATGATGAGTTAAAGAACTTATTTACAAGTTTAAAGTTGTCAGTAGCTCATTTCAGGAAAATAAATCAGAAATTTTTAGTGCTTAGTTTTACCATTTTGTCATAAAGAGGAAATGTTCATACAATAGATTAAATGATCTGACACAAAATGATGTTCAAAAATGTTTAAAACAAAGTAAAGTGAGTGTGTTTAGATCATTTGAAATACTTAGCTTTCTTGGATTGTTGAGAGAAAATTCTTTGAAGTGCTACATGCTTGGTTCAAGGCTGATAATATAAATGGCAAATAATTTTACACTGGCAAGAACTTGAACACTGGTCACAAGGAACTGAAGCAAAACCTTTCACATGACTTCAGACATTCTTATTAATTTTTCTCCTCATTTTATATCAAAAAGAATTTTGAATAGTACTGCCTCTTTCTTTATTTCTTCTTGGCTCAATGGCTAATTTCTTTAAAGACAAGGTTTTCATTGGTCCAAAAACAAAAGAAAATTTAATATAGACTTCCAGATTCCTATCGTTTTCCTCAGTGCTGCAAATTTGAGTTTTAAGTTAATTTTAAATTGACAAAGGGAGTTATTATTTTGCACTCATTACATATTCAGAGTTGGGTTAAGAATAATCTTGAAAAATCATCCCCCATCCTCAATAATCTTGAAAAATCATCTTCCATCCTCAATAATCTTAAAAAATCATCTTCTATACTCAATAATCTTGAAAACTGATTCTCCACCAAGTGTTCCAAGAAATAAAACACAAAATAAATGTTTCCAAACCAGAAACTGGAATTGAAATGAAAGCAGTGATAACACCTACTCTGGAACCATCACAAAAATTCAGGATGCAGAATTAATAAATACTAAACAATTCAAACACTGCACTGCATGGATCAGCTATAACAAATTAAGTATAAGAGATGAGGAAGGTTGATTAGGCTGTGCTAGGAGTAGTTTTTCCAAACACCACAAGTTGCTACAAAGCTAAAACATTAACCTAAAAACTCAAGTTGCTTAATTAGCCTCAATAGATGGAAACTTTTATATGGATTTCATGTAGGATACTAAAGCCATTGAGAAATATCTATACTATCAGCTGCATTTATCTGATCAATGATTAAAAATGGCTTCAAGCAAGTTAAACCTGGAGGTTTGAATGAAAAACATCATTATTTCAATTTGAGATTTCACATAACTTCAAACAAAAAGTAAGGAAAGAATGATAACAGCCAGTAGATTTAAGAAAACCTATTTTCCTGAAAAATTGTTTTAATAGAAAGATTTTTATAAATTTCAGTATCTCTCTAGCCGCTTGGCCAAGGGAATGGTTAATATTACAATTACCACTTATTTTGGCCATCATGGTTAAATAGGTTAAAATGACATTCATATAAGATTTGCACCTGTAATATGAGATGTAAGTTCAAGTCCAGGGTTATTTCTGCTTCATAATTCTCACAAATCCATTGAACTTTTAGTACAGTTTTACTGGCCCAGTAGTCTATCATGTCAACACTGAAAAGAATTACATGGCCTATTAACATTTGAGTAGAATCGGAGATATATAGATGTATATATATCCAAATGAGAGACAGAACAGATGGAGTAAAATTTCACTGTTTGTAGCATTTACTTTTAAAAAAGTGCTCAATACAAAGTAGAGCAATATATTACTATTATTTTTAGGATAAAAGATTATAATAAAAACATTTTGAAATCACTACAAAAAATCTTTCATGCTTCAATGTTTTGATTGTACTTCTTCAGGCAATGATAAGTAACTGGTGATTAAATGATTTTTAAGAAAATTTAAAAACAAAATGTTACCTCTTTTCCGAAAGTTAAAGTTGGGGGTGGGGGGATAACATAAGACTTGTGGGTATGTCTTGATTGACCAATTAAATGTCAGATCTATGCGAAGTAGAAAAGTAAGCTCAGAGGGTGGAGGTGGATGAATTAATTTTTCATGTCAAAATAAACCGGAACATAGACTGGGAATTATTGAAGATTGTGGAAAAATATGTCAGTGACAAATGTATAGTGATTGTTTTCTGCTATTGTCAATGATGCCCTGTCTATGTTCTGGTTAAGATGATATCCATATAAGATTTACACCTGTGTAATATGCAATGTGAGTTCAAGTCCAAGGTTATTTCTGCTCTGTATTGTTTGCAAATCCATTGAATCTTTAGTACTTGTTTACTGGCCCAGTAGTCAATGAAAAGAATTAATGGCCTACTAATATGAGTAAAATTGGAGATATCAGTATAAAGCTAGTACTGAAAAGGTTATAAGAGATGATGAAAAATGTGACATTGAAATTCAAAGACACATTGGAATTGCCAAAGATGTTTTCCAAAACCTAAGTATAATATTAAGAAACAGTAAAAATGCACATAAAAATAGAAAAGAAAGCAGTTTAATTAAGCAACTTTCTACTTATGTCATTGATTTCTTATGTTGCTCAGACAGTTTTGTAAAAATGTTCAAGCGGCAATGAACTAAAAGAAAAACTAATCAGGAAGTAGAAAAATCAACATGAGAAAAATTTTTCATTTTAATAACTTTGGGATGAGAAGTTATCATTATCAAAATTATTTACATCTGGACTAATGTCCTCACTTTTATTTACATTGTTTAGACTGTTGTCCTCATTTTTATTACTATATTCTCAACACTTTCTTCAGGGGATTGGAATTTTGAACTGAGCCCTTTCTTTTGTCCACCAGGGTAGATTGTTCTAGTTCCACGTGCCATGCCTCTTCTGGATGTCTCAGTTATTTTCTTTTAACTCAACTCTCCAAAGTTTCTATTCTCAATTGCTGTAGCCAAGTATTGAACACTCAACTCTTTGGGTCAATGGATCCAACCAACATTTATATCCACAGGGCCATGTGTCCTTGAAAACAAAATAAAGGGTTCAGTTTGAAATTCCAATCACCTGAGGAAGCCTGGAGCATACAACAGCTGAAGCATTGTGAATATGGCAATAAAGATGTGGACAACAGTCCGAACAATGCAAATAATTACAATACCTCATCTCACAAATATAGAAAGTCCTCATTTTTGTTGTTATTGTCACAATGTTTCGATTGTTATGCTCTCCAGCCTTCTTCAGATGTCTATTGATCTGGGTAACCTTCAACCTAAATTTCAAACTACACCTTTTATGTAATCTACTGGGGTAGATTGTTCTTGTTCTGCTGTCTATGCCTAGAATGCTTAATATGAGTTAAATAGCAACAGGGCAGTTCAGAAGTCTGAGGTTGTAATTTCAAAGGTCAAATATCAATCCTGTAAATCCATCATTAGAAAATCCTGGTGGCATAAATCAAAAGTGTAAAAATTTCACCCATGAAAAGCCAAGACCATCCTGTGGTCCAAAGTAGTGTTTTTTTTTTTTTTTTATTGGCGTAAGAAAGGTTGTACATGGTCAAGACGGGGGTCAGTCAGTTATGTGCCATGCATGATACACACTTAGACAATCATGTATCTTTTCTCACTGTAGGTTGCCATTTTTTCTACAGTAGACCAGTTGCTATCCAAGGCTGTAGAACCTGGTCTGTACTGCTATTTACCCATAGCTAGGAAGAGAAAAAGAGGATTTATACCTTTCCCAAGGGTATTAGCATGTAAGTGAATGTAATGGATCTGACTGGAATTTGAACTCAGCTCTCCGATTCCTCAATCTGAGTTTCTATCCATTACTCCACCAAGACTGGGTAGGAAAGTGGAAACACTGACCATATTTCAGTGCCTGCTAATGTCACTCCAATCTTGATTCTGATTTTCTTTTTCAACTGACAGCATAAAGAACATGAATTCTTTTCCAAGGTAAGATTTGCTTTTATCTTTTGTTTCCACATAGTACAAATCTCAGCTATATTAAAAGGAACGAGACAATAAATTCCTGAACATGGACAGCAGACAGAAATCCATTTACTCCCATAGATTATACAGATGGTTCAGTTGGAAATTCCCTGCAGGTTATCCAGTTCGATAAACACTTGAATAAAACCAGAAAGAGCACAACAGCCAAAGCGTGCTGATGATGACAAAGATGACAATATATGAGTGAAGGTAAATGACATATGACGTAACATCTACAGTATGACATCACCATCCAAGGAATCATTATCTGTGATTTCATTTATCCATGGTTGACCCTGTCAGTCAAACTTTGATATCCAAAACTTAATAAATGAAAGCTACTTTACAAAATATCAAAGAAGTAAAATTTAATGAACAAAAGACTGTACAAATATAACTTTCTAATAATAATGGAATTTTGAAAATATTTAAAAAATATCAATTTAAATATCTTCAAAGCCATGAAGATCTGAGTTATAAGATCTTGAAGAGAAAAGATTAAATTAATAATTTAAATATGTTACATTCATTGACTACTTAAATGGTTTTATTTAATTTTAATTTTACACTTGGTTTGCTTCTAGAATCATATATATATATATATACATATAGGCAGCATATTTTAATTCAGACAGGTTTGGTTAAATAATAATGAGCAAAAACTAAAAATCCTTGAAAGCCTTTATATAAGGAGAGTTAAAACCCAAAGTAAATAAAGTCAACTATGAGTATAGCAATAAAATCCTTAAATGCTTATAAAAAAAATAAAAAAAATTATATATGTATGAGCAAAAACTGAAAAGTTACTTCCCTTATACTGGAAAAATAAAAAAAACCCAAAACAGTAAACAAGGCAGTAAAAATAGACAGTTGAAATGTTTTGAATTTACAGAAACACATATACATACTTGCAGACAACTTAACCCCCTGAAGATGGTCTCGGATGAGATTGGAAGTACTTGGAAAAATAAAAACTATTTGCAAGAAAATTTTGGTATTTTTCTTAATCTATTTTCTAAGGCTACCAAGAAATGAATCCACGAACTTGAAAAGATCACAACGAAAACTAATCGACATGGTATATTTAAATTATTTAACCAAACCTGTTTGAATATATATATATAACTTAGTGGAAATGGGGAGTTGTATCTCTTCTGTCAAGCTTATCATGTATAGTAAAATATTGGCTTCATAACTTTTCAGTACTACATTATAAATAACAATATTTTTTAACTTTTTGAGCTTTTGTCTTTAAGGAAAAGCATGGAGAAACTTAATTTTTTTAAATTTTAATTACACTTTTAAAATACAGTGTCAATTTTCAGGTTAGAATTTTTAGTCATTTCACCATCTTTTGGGGATTTGGAATGTATTTTAGATGCAATAGAATCTGTTTAAACAACTATGACCATTTTATTATTGTCAATGCACCATAAAATAATGCACATGAATAAAAAAAAAAAAATACATAGAATTTATGTAATGCATTTTTCTTTAGATTATCTCTGTCGTGTAAATAATCCCAACGTGACGAATGGTTTTGCTAGTGGCTTCTGCATCATAACAACGTAGTTAAAGTAAAAAATGGCTTCCTTTATGAAATTCACTAGAAAAAGATAGCAAAAATCTAAACAGTGTGTGATGATCTATGTCAGTTTAACTCCAAATAATATTGTCTGTTCAACTATTTTTTGATTTTTTACTAATGTTTTCCCAACACAAAGCCTGAGAGCCACTCAAGGTAAATGATTACTGAATGTTATTATTGTATGAGTATAATAGGATGAAGTAAGAAGTGCAGTTTATAAGGTCTTATTGCATAGTTAACAGTTAACACTAGATTTCAAGAGGTTACAATTCTATTAATTTAAAAAAAATCCTCTTCAGAGTCTATTCCACAAAATAGTAGTTCTTCAAGAGAAACTGAGTTGAACTTCCTCCTTACTAATGGAATACAAAGGGATTGTGGATGATTTGTCCAAGTGTATACAGTATGGCAGATCTTACCTATAAAGGTAAGGACTGGGGGAGCTAATAAATTTAGATCATCAGAACATTCGCCATGGAAATAGCAACAGAGTAGCAAGAGGTTTTGCAATATTTTGTCTGTGGGAAAGGGGTTGTTGATTGAAAATAATTCATCTCCCACAAGTCCACATACAGAATTTTGAACTCTATCAAGACAGGTAGGTGAAAACTGGGCAGCTCCAGCCCAGATATGGAAGTAATACATCATTTATCTTCCTCCAAAAGAGTACAGAATAAAGAATTCTCTTTCAATTCCAAATATAATGTTCAACTGGATGTTTTTCCTCAATTACTGTTTCCAAATAGTTTCAGATTAATACTTGTTCAAATCAATGGGGTTTTATTTTGCCAGAAGGTTTGATTTCTTCTAAACAGAACATCAATCACTATAGATTTCCCCAAAAGAATCATTTTCACATTTATGTAGAAAGCATACATCAATGGAACTAACATAACTAAACCTGTAAAAACAATTTTCTTTGTTTGATGTGGATATTTTGAGTATGCTATCTTCAGTAATGTCATTATTTGATTGCTAACCAATCTCATAAGAAGGAAGTTACACATAAAAATAACTAACGTAACTAAACTGCTACAAATTATTTTCAATGACTGATTTGAATAATCTGAATATGTTAACTCTAGTATCATATAATGTTGGTTATTTTATGTAATGGATTATTACCTTAACCAATGTATCCAACCATCCTGCATATGACAATAAACTACATCCATGTCCAGGGTAAGACAATAAACTATGTCCAACAGTAAGGCCTCCGATCAGGAGTCTTTGAGGAGCGTGGAACCACCTCTTAATTGCTGGTATTCCCAGGTCCACCCTAACCTGGGGTGGTAGCATCTGTTAGGCTCCCAGCTATGGGCAAATAGTTAAGCCCAAAACTGAGGTAAAAAGCATTATGAAAATGAAAAACTAGGTTTTAATACCAAAAATAGTTTGTAAAAAAATTATTACCAGAAATAAATTTTTGAAGAAGAAAAACTATTACCAGCAATACATTTTTGAAAACAAATTATTAGCAATACATTATTTGAAATTATATTACCAGCTATACATTTTTGAGGAAAAAAATATTACCAGAAATAGATTTTTGACAAAACAAAAATATTACCAGGAAAAAAGTTGAGGTTGATATGCCATAAAACAAACCAAACGAAACCAATATATCCAATCATAGTGCATTATTCAATGAGAAATCTCCAGTACATCATTTTGTAAAACCACTTTTGATATGTTTGATTGTTGGCAGAACCTTCTCTATGAACTGTACAAGTTCTTACATTTTTTTTTTTCTGAAAATAAGAAAATCATATGCTGAAAGTGTTGCTTACTTTCTGTCATCTTCAGGGTTAGACTAAACAAAAATGTCAGTTTTGATAATTTTTTAAAAGTAAGGACAGCAGAGACAATGAAATCCAAGATGTTTTTATAAATATAGTTAAAACTAAAGACTCCTGATGCCATCTCATAACAAAAAAGGGACATTTTGTTTTACTTATGAGACACTGAAATCAAAACATGCATTGGTGTAGTGAAAAATGCCTTCTAAATGCTATGCAAAGTATTAAAAACAGGAAAATTTTGTTAGAAACAAAGAAAAGAGTACTGAACTGATATATAGTATCAGTCTTCTTACGTAACTGTGAATGCTAAACAATCTCCTCACAGATGAAAAAGAGACTTGAAGCAACAGAAATGTGGTTCTACAGAAGGATGCTGAGAATACTATGTGGCAAACATGTGGGCAGTGACAAAATTTTAGAGAAAACAAAAAGGACACTTATATTTAACATCAGAAATAGTTTCAATTTCTATGCTACATAATGAGGAATGTGGGTTTGGAAAATTTGATACTCACAGGACAGATTGAAGGCAAGAGGTAAAGAGGTAAACAATGTGCAGCCTACCTAGTGAGCTTGAATAAATGAATGACAGAACAGGGTGACAAATTTATTAAGAGCAACAAAAAACAAGAAAATTGTGGAGAGTGATGGTCACTTGCACCCAAAAGGACACAGCACATAGAAGGAGAATGAGCTTTGGTAAATGGATGGCAGACAAAGTTTAGTAGAGATAGCAAAAAGGCAAAATTCATTAAGAGCTACAAGGAACAGGAAATTGTGGAGAGCCATGATTGCCTATGCCCTGAAGGGACACAATACAGAGAAGATGATGATAGTAAACTGAGTTTAGGTTGTCATGCTAACACAATAACAGAGGGTTGAACTCATTTCTCTAGAAAACTGATCTGCAATACAAGGTTGTTAGCTACCATATTATGATAAGTACCCATTTTGAGCCTTGAAGAGATATAAGATTTTTTTAGTATCTTTATTTTGTTTTGATTTGCCTGCTGTGTATGGCTGTCTCGTCATCAAAAACCACATGGAGATAGAAGAGATGGCAGGACGCCTTAATTAACAACATCTGTAGAAGACTAGCCAGAGGGTTAACTGTTAAACAGTTAGACTTCGTGCAGAATTTTCTAAGAGTTTTTTTTTTCCTCCTCCTACTTCTTGTACTAAAATATTACGATCATTGATGCCAACATTGATGATGATATTGCATTGAAGTATTTGTATCTTGTTATTTTGATACCTACAACCATGTTTCTTGGATAAACTTGTCCATGCTCTCAACTTGTTTCTACACTTTGCTTATGTTATGATTCTATCTGCCTTTTTAAGGAGTTTCACTCTTTACATCTGCCTGCAGTCATAACTCATTTTTAAATATGGGATTTTATTTTAAATACACACTTATTATTTTAATTTATTGATGGTAGAAAATATTTCAACAAACTATTAAAGCATGTAGTTAAATTCAGTGAAGTAGGCATGAACTGACACATACCTACCTATAGGTCTCTGGTATTTCTGAAAAGGTTCTGAGGCTATAAATACACCCTTTTTTCAGTTTTCTTTAAAGAAAGTTTCTAATTTATTAAAGTTTTATCTATTTAGATTCTTTAAATTCATCTCTGGCACAGACTCTATAGCTTTACCTCCCTAAGTATGAAAAACACTCAATACTCTTTTTGCATCAATGTCTGTAGCCATTACCCATAATTCCTTTTCCATACTCAGTACATATCTGGGGTCAGCACAGGTGGTGCTAAATATTTTGAAACCATTTTTTTCCATGATGTATTTATTATAAATTAGGGCAAAAATATACAGCTTTTGATAAAGGAGGTTTTGTAGGGAAAATATTAAAGAGAGAAAAGTTTTAATTTGACCAAAAAAAAAAAAAAAATAGCAAGATAAAAGGTTTTTGTTTTAGAAAAGGAAACTGAATAGTCTAATTTTTAATTAGTTCATTATTAATCAAAAAAGATGTCATCATGCTTCCTCAGTTTCGCTAGGTTTTATTATGATTATTTTTATACCATGTAACATATTAAATCTGGCCATGAAAATATGGAAAGTACTCAGAAAGTTTGGCAGATATATCGCTTTTTTACAATAGACCTCTAGGTTATATGAATATTAATTTTCTTTTTTCAAATTAATTTCCGTGTTACTTTATTTGTGTTAAAAAAGAAAAAACATCATCTTTACATTTTTAAAACAAGAATTCTGACTCAAAATTATTTTTCTTTGTTACTTTTACATAAAGTTTTTGCAGATCAATATAAATTAATAATAAATGAATCGATATAAGTATACATTTAATATTTTAATCAGTCAGTCATGTACCATGTGTGATACATGCTTAGGCAATCATATATCTTTCAATACATGACTATTATTTCCTGCAGTAGGTTGCTATTTCTTTCTGTGGTAGACTAGTTGTCATCCAAGGCTATAGAATATGGTCTGTCCTGCTATTAACCCATAGCTGGGGGGAGAAGAAGAGGATTCATACGTTTCCCAAGGATATTAGCATGCGTGTGAATGTAATGGATTTGACTGAAATTTGAACTCGGCTCTTCGATTTCTTAACCCGAGCCACTGTCCATTACTCCACCGTTCATCCTTTATTAATACTATGCTCTAATGTACTAATTATCAAGCTAGTCTCATGGATCAAGACTAATGTCAAAAGTTTGATCATCAATGGGTGTTGTATATGTATGATCTTCTGCCAGATTGTCGCTATCTACTTACATCCAAGCATTGGTATCATATTATCTCCTCTCTCTCTCTACTTCATCCTCTCCCTCCTGGTGGCAGTGGCAGAGATGGCTGTGAATCAAAGCAAGTCTGACAAGGCTATTTGTATGAATCTGATATTGGTGGATACCTCTAGACAACAGAGAAGCCCACAAACTTGGCTAGAAGCACCTTCCTTGCAGTTCAAAGAGGATTAAGACAAGCAAGATCTGGTAAACCTGACTGCATCAGGCTGTCAGATGCTTGGCTTGTTAAGGTCCACCTTGGTTACACCAGCCCAACTGGCACTGCTCTCTTGCACCTGTTTGGCTATTGAGATCATGTAGATCTTTGCCAATTCCATCATTGGTGTCTTCAGGGGTTGGTCACATTCAATCTGGTCCTTCCTCTTCTATCTTACCGCCATGGGTAGCCCTACATGAGTTGGAACTCCAGACAGCTTCTCTCTTCGAATCACTGGGACAGGTCAACCCTCTACCATGACAAGGAACGACTATATATATGTTACAATGGATCTCGGAGTGAACAGATCATTATAAAATGTACCGCTTTGATCTTTATTACTTTAATGACAATAATAGAAACAAATTAGTAAATAAGAAAAGAATGAAACTTATAAAAGTATAAAATTATCATTAAATATATGAGAACATTTTTATTATTGTTGTTGCTGAAAATATTTGAGTGATAAATAATAAAGGAAGAAATTCTCTACTGAATCAAGAGAAAAAATGTAAACAAAACAACGTTACGGCTTGAATAAAAACAAGTTTAATGAAGGGTCACCTTATGATGGAATAGCAGTTTTTAAATTAGTCTTGCAAGCTGTTACTATTATTCTGGCATTGTGCCAAATGAAGTCAAGTCTTTCTCAGATAAGTGGTTAAAAATGGTTGAAAGAAAATGAAACATTTATATCTCAAAGAAGACAATGCTTCACCAGACTCTGTAGAACAAATACGACAAAATCACAAAGTGCTTTAGCATATGACAAATACCACCTTGCTTGAATATTTTCAACAGCAGCAATATTTAACTCAAAGAGAAAATAAGAATATAATAAAACTGTTACCTTTCCACCAAAAGCAACATGTTTGGAAGGAATATAACAGAGAATTTTAGAAGTCTGTTTTCTTGAAAAATTATATTAATAAAAGTTTTAGGCATTTCAATGAGCAGTAACCCTAAATGTTTGGTCAATGAATGCTGAATGTTTCTTGAACTATCACCATAAATAAAGGCATTCATCACCATGGAGTAGTTGATAGTGTTTCTAACCAATATTGCTGTGTAATGAGTTTGATCCTCAATGAGTGTGGAGTGGTAGCACCTGTTAGGGTCCTAGTTATGGGCAAATAGTGAACTCACAAACAAGACTATGAAAGTATAACAATACCAGCAAAACATTTTATATAAAAAAATTACCAACAATACCTATTTATAGCAGAATTACCAACATTACACTTTATCTGTAGTTGAAGCCATAAGATTGTATGTAAAATATTTAGATTTCATCATTAAATAACCGATAGTGGTTGATATGCTGCTAATCAAAATCATAAGAGCCTTGTGTCAAAACAAAGCTTTTTAAATAAGTATCTAATCATGGAGTAATGTTTAGTAAGCTAATCTCACTGATAATTATCACTGTAGCAAGTTAATTTCTAATATGTTACTCCAGCATTATGGCCTTGTACACTAAGGATAGGGTAATATGTCATGCCAGAATATACTTTAAACTCATGTGACTCATCAGAGAAGCCAGCTGTAGAGGTGACCAGAGGTGACCTCCTGATCATTAAATGTAGATTCACCTGACGGACATACTGCATTGGGTTTCCAAGTGAAGGAAAGAGCTGCATGACAAGGACAGATATATAAACACCCACACCTGCATTAAGGACAGTCTCTCAGACATCAGAGATGAGAATGTAAGATCCATGTTTCACTTAAAGGGCTACTTGCATACATGTACATACATACACTCTGGCCAATGGGAACTGACAGAATCTGGAGTTTGAAAAAATTCTAATGTTAATTATGAGAAATTAAGTTTTGTATTACCAATGATCTGCACCTTTATTTCATTACTCTATTATGATACTTTAGTATGGCACAAGGCCAATAATTTAGATCCATAACTGAGGATTAAAGTAAATGATCTGGGAAACCAACTTGCTAACTATTACCCTACAACAAACTGTATACATTGCCATGTAGTGGTTATTAACCAAGTAGAACAGACTATTTTTTATGACATATCTCTCCAGGACAGGTGATTATGGCTCTCCTCAGATTCCTTTTAATTATTTTTGAATTGCTATGATTTCTTGGGAAATAAAGTAGAGTGAATTCTCATCACTTTCTCTACTGCTTGGAATTCAGAGTTTTCTTTTAGATTGATTGTCACCTAAAACTTGAGAGTCCAGTCTACACTGCTTTTTTTTAATGCATGGCTGAAGAGGGAGGTGGAAGAAGAGACTGATTCCTGGCTTCTCCATAAGTATTAGTGCAAATGACCATTATTCTTGGGCCAAACGTTAAACCTTTTCACTAGGCATGCATGCATTGATATCCCTATCAGCAACCCCTTTTCAGCTTTTGAGCATGCATGAAAAAAAGAAATGAGAGAATACATACTGTGAATCCCAAGAGGCTAGCTCTCTTTCATTTTGGGGCAAAAATCTGAATAGGATGCTAAAATTAGTGTTCCATGCAATAGACACACATGGTATAGAGAACACAGTTCACTCACTCCTTAGCTCACCAACAGAGTCCATCCTGGGTATGACGATAAGCTACATCTGCGTCCAGGGTAAGATGATAAACTATGTCCAACAGCAAGTCTTTGAGGAGCATGCAACCACGTATTAATTACTGGTGTTCCCAGATCCACCCTGACCCGGGGTGGTAGCACCTGTTACGGTCCCAGCAATAGGCAAATATCTAACCCCGAAACTGAGGTAAAAAGTGTTATAAAAGTGTAAAAATAGGTTTTAATACCAGAAATACTTTGTAAAAAATTTATTACTAGAAATAAATTTTTGAAAAAAAGAATATTACCAGCAATACATTTTTTAAAATAATATTACCAGCTATACATTTTTGAGGAAAAAAATATTAACAGAAATAGATTTTTGACAAAACAAAAATATTACCAGGAAAAAAAAGTTGTTGGCATTAAATGACCCATTGAGGTTGATATGCTGTAAAAACAAAACAAAAATCACCAACAGAGTAAAAGTTCAACTTCAACTTTTTACAGATTCTTTTGAGAACATTTCTTTAATGTTTAACTTTCTTTCCTTGAAATTTTCCTTAAACAAAAAATACTCCTGATAGAATAAAAATTTCTATATTATTTTGTTTTACCCATTTTCTTAACCAACTCAATATGTTAAGTTTTTATTCATCAGCACAAAAGGCAACTTTCCAACTTAAAAAGTGATGCCTAACTTAATATTGACAAACTAAACTGTACTGCAGAGTAGTGACTAACAAGCTAATATTACAGACCATTGATAAGTTTGATCTTCACTAGATAACTTACAATTGTGGTTTTTAGAATCATTTAATGCATAGCAGTAAGTTTAGAAAATATGAATAGAATTTTATAATTTACAACTCGTAGAAATGATAATTTTCTTCTCTGTCGCACATAGAAGGTAGGAAACTTCCTGTTCTTTTATATATATATATATATATATATATATATATATATATATATATAATGTTATAGTAGAATTGGTTCTTCCTTGAGATTGCTCTGATACCAAGTCTTGTTTTAATCATGGTGAAACACTGATCAGCAAAGTTAAGCAACATTGAGCTTAGTCAGTAACTATATCGGTGACTAGGTCAGGGTCTTTTAAACAAAAATGACCAACTGATATCAACAAAAGAAGTATATAAATATGAAGATAATTTACATTGTCATACATAACTTTATAAATATTTGGTATGAAATTGATTTATTTTAAATTCATTTTAAATAAAATATTTGGGACTGACTGATTTTGATAAGAAAAACTGATAACATTGTCAATCATTATAATAAATGGCTTCCTCTGGGGTATAAAAATAAATCAATATATTCTTAGAAAATGGTAATTGATGAATATAGTTGATTCTAATGATTGACTGACAAGTTCTTCAGTTAAAAAGGGGGAGATAACCCTTAAAAGGAAAAGGGTCTGAATGATGAATATAAATTGATTGGAAATATTTATTTATATGTTTTTCCAAGTGTTAGATTTAAAAATAAAGGGAAATAACAAAAGATAATAGACTTTTTTTTCTGCATTCATTTTTATGGAAGTTTTTTTTTAGATTTTACAAAAAGCATAATTTGCCTAAAACTTCGGATGTTCATGAAAAACAGATAATAAAAAATACCAAATATTTTACTCAGGAAATTTCATAGAAAATCATCTGACACTTTTAGTGTGTTTATATATATATATATATATATATATATATATATATATATATATATATATATATATAATGTTTTCTCTTGCTAGATTAGAAGGATAAATATTTGTTGTATTGTCATATTTGTTATTTTTTCATATTTTAATCTCTCATAAGTTAGGGTCTTTGTAACAATATGAATTACTCATCCTTACTAGGTTTTTTTCCTTCTCAAATTGGCTGTTATGGACAGGCACTAGGATTATAAAATCTTTAAAGAATGGTTCACAAAATCCTGATGTTTTTGGCATTTTTTCTCAAACATCAAAGAGGTTCATTTTTCCTATGAAGACAGGGCATAGAGATTAAAAAAGGAAAAAACTTGTTTGAGATATACATCTTTTTTGCTTTGAAAATAGATTTCCTTCTAGTTTATCTGCAGCTAGAGTATTAGACTGGTGACCATAGAGTATTGATTAAACAGTAATGTTTAGAATATCTTAGACAGAAATAAGATTTGAGGTTTTTTTCCACACACTGTGTTTATGTATGCATGGAAGTGTGTGTTTCTATGATAGAGATTTTAAAAAAGGTCCAGTTTTTTAAAAAAATATTTGATTACTAAACTAATTGAGATATTTCATATAAATTAACATTTCTTATTAACTCCATTAAAGTTGTCAATAAATATTATTATTATCATCATCATCATCATGAATCTCCAGAAATACTTAGATGCCATTGGGATCACTCCCAGCCCAACAATGTTGATAAAAGCAACCATCTTAAGCAAACCAAATATCCTACAAAAAGTTCTTGCTGTCTGAGGTATTGACAGAGAGTCGGTTAAAATTATTTCTGTTAAATTTCAATAATATAAATGATTGGCAGTATATTTTTTTCTCAATCATTGTTGATAAAAAATCATTTAAAATAATGGAGTATAAACTGGATAATCCTTGTGAAGTGTATAGTAATGGTAATATTATCTATTTCCTTATAAGAAAATATTTAGGCAGCAACTGATCAAGCAGCCAGTGTTATGGACAATTTAAATTTATAAAATCTTTCTTTTAAAACAATTTTTCAAGAAAATAAGTTACTCAAGTCTAGTTGCTGTTATCACTCTTTCCAGGAAGTTTTCTTCCTATCTTTTTGTTTGAAAGGGTGTAACATCAACATCTTCATTGTTATTTTTTTCACTTCAAGTTACATGTGCTATCCATTTTAGTTGTCACTGCTGTTGAAAGTCCTGTTACATTTCTTTCTGATTCTGTAATGCAGGCCTATGAGGTTTGAAGCCATTCATAACTATTGATTCAATAAAGTAGTTATTGTAGAATAACAAGACAATAAACAGCACTTACCGGTGTAAGAGTCCCAGCTAGCGTCCAGCTGGCAGACAAAAATAAAGGAGGTTGTAACTTAATACAAACCCTGCAAACTAACTGAATCAAGCTGGTATTTATATAGAAATACCTCCACTCAGGTACCAGCAGCCAATCACAGCCCAAGCAATGGACTGTCCCACTTTAGCACAATGAGATGCTCCATTGCACCATAAATAGCTCTCTTCCTCAAGGTTGGATTACTCTTTACCTCAGCTTGCTCCACAACTGAGTGTTTATCTTGATCACGTGATTGTTCGACAGTTATATACAGCTAATAGTAGCTTAAATATTTCTAAATGAATTTGGCACCATGCATGATATCTGTATTAAAGTTTCCCTAGTGCATCTAAACTAAATTTATGAAAGTTATTAATTTTTATTATTTTTTTCACTCTTTTCTCCTAAAGCAAAACAATAACACAACTAAATTGCAAGGGGCTACTGAGTGTTAGAGAATATGAGAAATAAAAATATAATTAAGGAGAGAGAACAAGAAAAGAATAGGAATTAAGAAGACAGAAGATGACGATTGACATTGCATTAAAATTTTTGAAGATCAAAGTTGACTGGAATGCAAGATAGCAGAAGTGAGAAGAGCAATAAAAGAGACTTAACATAGTATTTGCAGTTACATCTAGCCATTGCAACTGTAATATAATACCTTGCTGTTAATCTAGTTATGCACTTAAATTCTTAAAGTCTAATTACCATAAAGTTCATCAGAATGATTATCATGAGACTATTTATAGAAAAGCTACATTACGGTGGTAAAAAATGGACTGAAGTTGAAAAACGAGGACCAATAACATTGCAGATTCTTTGAATTTTATCAAGTACTTATAAATGTATAAAAGGAGCACCAGACCAGATGTGGCAGCAATATTAAAAATAAAGATGAATGGTAGATTTATAAATACATTAGATAGATTCTGTCAAGAAAAATGTTTAACATGATACAGGGAACCAGTTTTCCTAGCAGTGGACCTAGCAATTGATTCAATATAATCTTTCCACTTCATGTCAATGGAAAACCTTTGTCCAAGAAAGGGCAATTGGAGGTTAGCTGATAGAAGGTAAAAAGGATTACTTCAGACAAAAGAAAGCAGAGTTTTATTTTGGAGGCATTAATATGAACAAGCCATTCCTTGCCCCAGTTAACAGCAGAATGTAGATTATTTTTTAGATCAGCTGCCAATCTGACCTTATCAAACCACTCAGACTTACTATTAAGACAGGAATAAATAGCTGTTATCAGCATAGATAATGAGTTGAGAAATGATGGCATCAAGAAGTTTGTTGACGAAAATTAGGAATAACATCGGTCTAAGGGTAGAGCCCTAGGGGATGCCTGCATTAATGCAAAAAGATCTAGAAGAATGGCCATTCAACAATAATTCTTCTGCCCCCACTTAAGTTAAAGACAACTTTATGCACATAGGTCCTTACTTTCTATCAGTCAGTTATGTGCCATGCGTGATACACACTTAGGCGATCATGTATCTTTTGATACATAACTGAGAAGGTAGATTTTTCCCAGCAGTAGATTGCCATTTCTTTCTGCAATAGACCAGTTGCCATCCAAGGCTATAGAACCCAGTATGTCCTGCTATTTACCCATAGCTGGAGGGAGAAGAGGAGGATTCATGGGTGATTCTATACAAACAATTATTTTTTTATGGGTGACTTTCACTGGATTTTGCAGTTAATTTCAATTATAAAAATTGTTATCATACAAAAAAATTTATCACAAAAATCACAGAAAACAATGGAAGTAATAAAAACTTAGGAATCCAAAATTTCAGGATTGTGGGTTCAGATATGGTCTGGAATGTTTTTAATTTCTTCATGGAGTCAGCCTGATTCTAAAATGGTATATGTTAGACTATAGCCTCTATGAGTAAAGTTGAAAACACTGACAGTTTTATTTTGAAACATGGTAATTTGAGAATAGTAATTTTTTCATTTGAACATGAGCTATTGAGAGTTAGAGAGTTGTGTCCCTTTGATTGTTTTTATCAGTAGAAGACAGGTGGAATATGAAAACAGCTGCAATAATGAAAACTTGGGAATCCAAAATTTCAGGATTGCAAGTCCAGATCTGGCCTGGAACATTTTTAATTTGCTCACAGAGTTGGCCTGATTCCAAAATAATGATATTTTGGGCTTCAGCCTCTAGGAATAAAGTTGAAAAACTGTGGCACATTGGCATTTGTATTTATTATCTGGATATGTTTATTTCTTCTTTTTGATTTTATTTATTTAACTAGTGCTTAGTTGGCAAAGTAAATATCTATTTATATACCTACATTTACTAATTATTTCAGTTTTCTTGTTTAAGTGTTTATTTTTGTTTCTAAAACTAATCATTATT
Source organism: Acanthosepion lycidas (assembly GCA_963932145.1). Taxonomy (NCBI): domain Eukaryota; kingdom Metazoa; phylum Mollusca; class Cephalopoda; order Sepiida; family Sepiidae; genus Acanthosepion; species Acanthosepion lycidas. Next base: position 18,687,287 of record OZ010577.1, read on the forward strand.
AGTTTTTCTTCTCAGCATAGTTTACATTTTTTTTTTACTGTTATTACTTTATGGAGGCTGCCCTTTTTATAATTTTCCATTTGATTTTGGTGGGGATATTGTTTTCTTTTTGGATCCATATATATTTCGATAGGATTGTATTGTTTGTGTATTTTTCCTTCAAAGGACATTTTGTGGTTGTAATATCTTTTTTCTATCATGTACAGAATAGTTTTTAAACATTATTGAATACATTTAGATTCAACAACAAAATTATTTGTACACTCATCAATTTTGAATATTTTTATCCATTTTTCAGAATCTAATGCCCATGTGGTACCAGGTTTTTATATGTTAAGAAGCACAAAAAAGGAATATAAAACTCAATTTTCAGAACAATAGGTTAAATACGACATATTTGACAAGCAAATTATGCAAAATAGGAAAAGACAAAATTATTCAGTATCTGTCTATACTTTTGAGATGAAGTATTATGTTCATTATTGACATTATTTGGAGAATTGTCCTCACTTTATTTAAATAAAGGGTTAAGTTCAACATTCCAACAACCTGAAGAAGGCCGGAGTGTACAACGGCCAAAAATATGGCGACAAAGATGAGGACAAAAGTCCGAATAATGTAAATAATGTACAAAATTGTTCATACAGTAGAAAATATCACTTTAAATTGATTGATTCATATAAGTAATTTGCATAATTATTTTATTGGTGAAGCCTTCTAGACTATTTATTTAGTAGAATATTTGTGATAATTCCAGCAAAGAACATCATGTGGTGCTTAGAGTGTCACTATTGTTATTCTTACATTAGCAACATATAGCTACAGCACTATTTCAAACTGGTTAGCTATCCCAAGATGTGCAGTATCATCCATTGTAAAGAAGTTTAAACAGTTTGGCATGACAGAGAATTTGTCTGGGTGTGAAAGAAAACCCAAATTGTCACTGAGAACTGCACAAAAAGTGTGTCACGAGGTTAATATAAACCCCAGAGTTGTTTTGAAAGACATCACCAAAATTTTGGATACAATGGATATCAGCGTAAGTACTCGCACAATCCAATGTTGTTTAAATACAAATGGGTTGCATGATAACCAACAATGATGAACCCCTCTTCACAAATCATGTCACATTGTTACTCAGTATAATTTTGGCAAAACATTCTAGGAAAAGAAAATTGCTTTAGGAAACAAGTATTTGATGATGTTTTAGGGTTGTTTTAGCTCAAGGGGGAATAGACAATTAATTTCAATAAGAGGAATAATGAAATCTGCTGACTACAACAAAATTTTGGATGAAAGTCTACAACTATCAGCACAAAATCTTCATCTGGGCCGGCAATTTACTTTCCAGCAAGATAATGATCGCAAATATACATCATCTAAATCAGTGACTGCATGACTTCAGAAAAAGAAGATTACAGTTCTGCTATGGTCTTCAATGAGTCCTGACCTGAATCCTATTGAAAATCTATGGCAAGAATTGAAAGTTCAAATAAATCATCGGTCACCAAAAATCCTTCAGGAATTAGAACGTGCAACCATTGAGGAATGAAAGAAAATCCCAGAAAAGACTTGTTCAAATCACATCAAAAACTTCAGAAAATGATTTCAGCAAGTTATAAAGACGAGAGTCCATGCTATTGACAATTAATATTGTGAAAATTATTCAAGTTTTCTATATTTCATACTGTATAAATAATTTTGTCTTTTCCTATTTTGCATAATTTGCCTGTCAAATTTGTTGTATTTAACCTGTGATTCTGAAAATCAAATTTTATTTTCCTTTTTTTTTTTTTTGTGCTTATTAACATATAAAAAACCTGGCATTATACAGACATTAGATTCTGAGAAATGGATAAAAATAATCAAAATTGATGGGTGTATGAATAATTTCATCAATGACTAATATATATATATATATATAATCAGAGTATATATACTCTTCGACTTCCAAGAATAGTTGCTAGTCTTTAACTCAAGAACAGATTATTAATTAAAATTAAATAATTTATTATATATATATATATATATATATATATATATATATAATATGATAACAGTAGTGCAATAATTCAAATACACAAAGGCATAGATCATAAGAAATTTCAGCAAACTTTTCATTGACTTCTCTAATTCTTGACAATGTCTCTTCAAGCCAGCAAATTGTTTGCAATATTTATTGCTCAAACAACAGATGTAGCTCGTTGTTCATTAGGAAGTTTGTGCCACCTGGGTTCTCTGATTATTGTGTGCATATATATAAAGATAGATGGAGAAGAAAAGGTCAAAGAGAACAAAGCATGTCAAGTTACATTAATAAAGTCTCTATTTCGAAATATTTATCAAAATGAATGAAATATAATTTTTTTTTTCATCTGGAAGGGAACCGTAATGTCATTTTTCTTGCATTTGGAATGTTGTTGTTAGTTGCAAACTTCTAAGTAAGAGTATAAGACTGGAAACGTTTTAAAGAATGGTCATATAATACCTCACTTGGCTGGCTAAAATCTGAGATTTATTTTTAGAACTTCTTTGTTCTAAACTTTGTTATTAAATAGAATACCCAGCTCTATAGTAATTAAATCAGCATAAACCAAATGAAAAAAGGCATAAATGTCTTATTTCCATTTGGTCATAGAAATCAACCCTTTTGTTTATCTATATAAATTAAAATTATCCTTGGCTCAAAAGGTCCGCACTAGTGTCAGTGTATAAAAAGATTCTAGTTCTATTCAAAAGAGCTAAACAAGCAAGTTCTGAGATGTGGGTCTTTGATAGAAATTTTCTTTAACAAGATTCTTTATTTCTCTACTTATTCTTGGAACTGATCTGATATTCTCTTGAATTCTTTGAGAAATATTTTTTCATTCCATTTCTGATTTTGTCCTATTCATTTTGAGTATTCTTTTGTGATGGGTTCTATCAATTTCAGTTTTGCTTTTGAATAGCCATCTTCTCCAAAAAAAAAAAAATAAAATAAATATTAAACAAATAAATAAAATATTTTTCTTAATTTTGGTGTGGGTGCATGCAGAAAAAGTAGCCCATTCATTTCCTCTTTCACTTGGCCAAAACTGGAAAACTAAAAAATCAATTTGAACAACAACAACTGCTTTTGTTATCAGGTCTGAAAGACAAATGAGTTGCACATATTGTTAATAAACTCCAAATGCAATACTTGCACCTTTTATTTTGCTATTCATTCAGTTTTCAATTTCAAAAAAATTTCAGCTGTTGGCCTCTCTTTTTTTTTTCTTTTTTTTTTTTTTTGATAACTTTTTTTTTTTTAAAAGTTTTCTTCTTTTTAGAGCTAGCTTTCAATGCATTTCATCTATTTCAGATAAAAATACATATATACAGAGGTTTACCAATGATTCCTCTATAAAGGAATTATCATTTTATATGCAACTGAGAGATTTTTAGGTTTGGTTTGGCTTGGCTTGTTTACAACATATCAACCTCAGTGAGTTATTTAATGCCAACAAGATTTTTATTGCTGATAATATTTTTTTTCTAAAAATGTATTGCTGGTAATATTTTTTTTTTTTTTCAAAAATGTGCAGCTGGTAATTTTTCAAAAAATTATTACTGGTATTAAAACCTGTTTTTACACTTTCGTAGTGTTTTGACCCCCTTTTTTGGCAGGGAGGTAACTGTCCATAGCTGTGACCCCGACAGGTGCTACCGCCCTGGTTCAGGGTGAATATGGGAACACCAGCAATTAAGGAGTGGTTCCATGCTCCTCAAAGCTTCCTGAACGAACACCTTGCTGTCGAATGTAGTTTATCATCATACCCAGGACAGGAGAATTTTAGGTACATGACATTTCTTAAGCCTGAAATGACTTGATTTAAAAATCAAGTTAGAATTTATTATCCCTCAAATTATGCAGTTTTAATTGTCTTTATCTTTAAAATCAATGATTTCTATAGATTATTATGCTCAGTTTGTATAACCTGTCATGCCAGAGGCAGGCTTCAACTATTTCATATACTGAGGAAATAGTCAGTTCCCTGTACTACTCCAGTAAGTACCTGACTTGTCCTGCTATCCTCTACAAAGAACTGTATCAAATAACAGAAACCACATCACTTGATGTCTACCAACAACAACAGTAAGTAAAATGGACAGCACAGTTAACTTTAAAAGAAAATGACATAATCAAGATGTTGACATTCTACACTACTACAAATAAAAGGCTAGGAAGGAAACCCCCAAAAGAGCAATAACAGCTACTAGACTTGAGAAACCTATTTTCCTGAAGAGTTGTTTTAAGAGAAGAATTTTATAAATTTTAATTGAAAGTAGTACTGACTACTCAGTCGGTGAATACTAAATTGTTCCTTGTAGGGAACTGTTTAATATTACCATTACAAGAGCCAAATCAGTCTGAAAATTGAGTACTGCTGCCATATATGGGCAGGAGCTTCAAAGCCTTGTCTCTTCAGTCTCAAAAGTGTTCAAAAGCATCTTTCATTCTTGTGGGTGATGAATTATTTTCTAACCAACTACACATTTTCCACAGATGAAATATAGCAAGCTTCTTGCTGTTCTGTTGCTATTTCCATGGAAAGTGTTCAGACAAACTACATCCCTTATTTTCACCAGTTCTAACCTTCACAGCTAAGTCCTGCCATGCCATGCCCATTATAGTGAACCACCTTCATTCCCCACATATTCCATTAGTGAGATGTAAGGTCCACTCAAACAACTTCTTACCATGAACAGCTGCTTTGTGGAACTCCCAAGAGGATGCTTCTCTGATCACTACAATCTTAAATTGTTCAAATCTCAAGTTAACCATTATCTTCCTCACATATCACTATAGACTATCTTCTTACTCTGTAACCCTCTACCTTGAGTTGCTCTTGGACCTTGTAGAGGGTGAACATTATTAAAAAAAAAAAGAAATTTGAAGGTATATATTATCCTCCTTGTCTATTGATAGTGAATCTTATAGTATCATGGAGTTGGGCAAGGTACAAATGTAGGTCATCTTCCTGTATATGTAATGTCCTTCAGGACATTGGCAATCATGGATCTCCACAATTTCCTGTCCTTTTTAGCTCCTTATAAATTTAGTCTTTTCATTATCTCTCCTAAACCTTGCTCTACCATCCATTTTCTCAAGCTCACTAGGCAGGTTATGTGTTTTTTGTCCTCTTTTCCTTTTGCCTTCAATTTGTACTGTGAATATTAAATTTTCTAAGCCCTCTTTCCTCATTATGTGCCCTAGAAATTTCAACTCTCTCTTTCTGGTGTTAAGTATAAGTGTCCTTTTTGTTTTATCTAAAACTTAATTGTTGTTCACGTGTTTGATCCATATTATTCTCAGCATCCTTCTGTAGAACCACATTTTTCTAGCTTCAAGTCCCTTCTTCATCTGAGGAAATTGTCCAGCATTCAATGCCATAGAGGATTGATATTGCTTAACAGTTCTGTACTCTTTTCTTTTTTTTCTAATGAAATTTTCCTGTTTCTTTATTTAACTTTTGGAAGGCATTTTCACTATCCCAGTATCCCTTTAGGTTGTACTCTCCATCCTTTGTTAAAACACTTCGCAGATATTTAAATTTTTGTACTTGCTCGATTTTGATATCTCCAATTTGTAATTTAAATGTTGGGCCGTTCCTTTTGCTAACAACCATGCATTATATCTTCTTGCAATTTGATGTTTAGTCATTTCTTCTTGCTTTCCTGAAATACCTTCTGTATGAGTCATTGTAGCTTCATTTCTATGTCTGCTATCAACACTGTGTCATCTGCATATCTTATGTTATTAAGATTGTGACTGCGAATAAACATAACTTTTAGGATTTCTACAGCATCTAAATTATCATTAACCTACCTGATAGCTCAACTCACTATCTACATTGAAACTTACAGTATTATGGAATTAAGATGCTTTAACTTTGCTTATAAGCTGCAAACTGTCCTTACATTTCACACAAAACCTACTTCAGTTTCTTTTCATGCTTTCTTCTTTCACATTGCCTATTTTCAGCTTCTATTATTTTTTTTTTATTTTGGTTCTAGCTTTCCTTATTTGTATTTTACACATAAAGTACATTTTAATATTTGAGTCTTGTACACACCTTGCAATCAATATTTCATGTTCATTTTCTCTCTCATTCTCTCCTCCATCCACACGCCTGGTGTCCATTCTATCATCTTTTATCAGATTCCCATTCTGACCAATCCAATGTTGAACATGCCACGTGTCACATTCACAAATCAGCTCTTTGTCAAATTACCCTTAAAATAGAACCCCCAAATTTGTAAGCACTTCATGGCTTGAAATCTGGCAATTAAATGGCTGCTTTTAACTGATTTAATGCAGCCTCTGGAAATACATTTCAATCTTCAGGAACAAGAGAAAAGATGGAGAAAAATTTTTAAGAATATGCTGATTTGGCAATTTTATTAAAAAAATTTTTCAGAGTTAGTTTTATCCAACATTATCAATTTTTCTCTTCATTTTTAAACATTGAATAACATGAAACAACACAGACAAATAGAATGGGCAAATTGAGTTTAAATTCTGCCTCAGACTGCTCATGTTCACTTTTGGATTACAGCCTTTTGTAAAAGGCATAAATCTAATTTTCCCTGTATTGTGTCATCCTTTGCCAGCGATCTGAACAAAAATCTCATCTATTTATTATCTTCAGCATTTGTAACTGGAAATCAAGTGAGGGCAATTTTCTTCAAATTTACATGAATGAATCATGTTAGTTTTATGAAGCCTCTCCTTCATCAGATTTCATATTCTGATGGTACAGAATCACAAATAACTTCATCAAATAGCAGAAACCACAACAACAACAACTAATAAAATGGATATAGTTTATTCCCAGTAATGATCTACGGAAAAAATATGAAAAGTGGAAAATATACTTGAGAGAAAGATGAAATTGCTTTTTCAAAGCATACAAATATTTTTATTGTTTGAAAATTAATAATAATAAAAAAAAAATTAGCAATTATAGTCTTAAAACAAATGGTTACAAATGGTAATGGTTACTATTAAAGCTCCCTCTTGAGGAAAGATTTTTTTTCTGATAAAACCTTTTACTTGGTCCAAGAAATATGTCATATGAGGCCAGTACATGAAATTGTTTTGACCATGAATAGTGAACTGAAAAACACTTGCTAATTATATATGAAGGTGTGCAGAAAAGTTTGTAACCTGACCAAGAAGGGATTAAGATATTCTTGTTTTCAGGCATATAGTCGTCATATTTTGGGAAAGGAAGGAAGGTCAAGAAAATTCTAACAATTTTTGTATAGCAATTGTTTCCTGTCATCACCTTGAGAGAAACTTGAATCCTTTTTCATCTTTATAAAGTTTGTGCCTTCTAATCTGGGGAATTTATCATTTCTGATGCCTAAATAGACTTAAGCCTAATCAGCTCTTACTGGATTAAAAACTTTAATCCTATTGTTTTATTCCAACTTTTTGGGAGGACAATTTAATCTCTTCTTTGTGTATTTGAATTTGCTAAAACATTGTTTCGGTCAGTCCATTCTATGGTCTTCTTCAGATGTACTGCTCAGAGGGAAAAAGAAAATCTTTTCTTCCTTCAGTGATTTTTTTTAATCATTTCACTCCAAGCAAGACAATAAAGTCACTAAGATGCAAGGGGTTATTGAGAGTGAAAGAACCTATAAAAATGTTATTGAGTAGAAAGGACAATAAAAGAACAGGAGTCTAATCAACAGATCATGATTGTTCTTGAATATAAATTTTTGAAGTCATAGTTAACATAAAAGAAAGAAGCCAGAAGAGAATTTCATAAGTAAGAGGTGCAAGAGAAGAAATTATTAGAAGAGAAGTTCTTGTTACATTTATCAATTGCAATAGTAAGATCATGAGACCAAGCTGCCACTCTTGTACTTCATGAGCTCAAGTTTAAGTACCAAAGAAAATAAAGCTCATCAGAACAAATGCCATGAAAATATTTTTAAAAAATCATACAAGGAAGTCATATTATGGCAGTGGGAAAGTGATTGAAAGCAAGATGCCAGGTCAGGACCAATAACATGGCAGATTATTTTTTTTATTTTATCCAGGATATATAGCAGAAGACCCAGACCAGATGTAGCAACATTATTCAATACACAGATGAATCGTAGACTAATAAATGTCTCTGATAGCTTCAGATGAGAAAACTTGTCAAGAACAAGATATTGAAGCAACTTTCCTAGAAGCTGACCTAACAATTGATTCAATACAATCTTTTCACTTGATGTCAGTGGCAAACATTAATTTAAGAAGGTGCAATGTCACTCTTCTGGAGGTTAGCATCAACCATGCTGATTGAAGGTAAAAAAAAAATGGTTCTCTAAGATGATTAAAAGGGTGCAGTTTCATTTTGGAGACATTGAAATTAACAAATCATTTCTTGCTCCAGTTAACAACTGATTTTAAGTCATTTTTTTATATCAGCTACCAATAGAGTAAAAAAAACAAAATTCAATAGGAATGCACTGTCAGAAGTGATCCTTTCTTTTCCATACAGGCAGTGCAAAATGTCTCTCATCTGATTCCTTTCATAATTATATAGATTTAATTTCCAGATGTATGGTTCAAGTGTGTTTGCAAAATAAATCTAGACGTGTGTGTACACATATAGACCTAGCACTGTGTCAACCAATACTTTTGTTCACAAGTAGTATGCAGTTCACTCAAAGAAATACCAGAGATCTTAATTTAATGGCCATCAGGAACGTTTGATTTCAAAAGATGATACCCTCATAGCCACCAAGTGCAAAATTGAGTCCCCAAAAAATGTTGGCAACTTTTCCAAAGATAAAACAGGAAGTCAGCTCAGCTGTATTTAGGAATTACACACAGATGACAAACAGATGACCAGAAGTTATATAAACACCTGACCCACAAGTGGGTAGAGAGAGTTCCTTATATTCTCACAAGAAGATCAAATAATCTTATGACTAACATTAATTTGACAGAGGCCAGAAGTGAATAAATAATAATTTTACACATGAAAGATTTAATCTTGTATTCTTATCTGACATTTATTAATATTTCATTACATAAAAAAGAGATTAAATAACCAGAAAAAGATTAGAATGATTTTATGAAAAGATATAGTCTTATTCATTATTTCTTACGCAGAACTGAACATTTGAAAATGATAAAAAAACATATATCGTATATTAGAAGGATTATATTTACTCTGGCTAAGACAACACTGGTCTAATGTAAAATTGTGAAATATTTAGTGAGGGTTCCTTGATTTCAGGAATTTAAGTCTAGCACTAGATTGGCAAGTAGGTCTCATCTTTTTACTGCAGAAATTGTTAAATGTAAGCATGAGTTCTATTCTAATAGTTTCTTCTCATCTTCTGGTTTCTTTCTTTCCTGTCAACAATGATCTTCAAAAAATTAAATGTAACATCAATTGTCATCTTCTATTGCCTTGAATATCTTTCTTTTATTGTTGTTTCTCCTCTGTAATGTTTTCTCATTTTCTGTCCTTTCTCCTCAGTAAGCACTTTCATTTTAGTGGCTTTATCACCTTGCTTGGTGTGAAATGATTGGAAAAATACTCTATTGGCTATAGCTTTTGAGATCAGTTTGCCACCACCTCATTGCAAATACCCTTGTCTTTTTATTGATTTATTTTTGTTCATGATTTTATTTTCATTTTATATCTCTCTGAATGCCCTGTTAAAACTGCATCACTCCAGCTCATGGAAGATGTTTAGAAAGACACCATGAAAAGGAGTTTTTCATTGAGCATTCCTTTCTTTTTGCTGTTTTGTTAGCTTTATATCACCACCCGTTGAGGGCTTTGTGTTGTCTCGATGCAAGTAATATCAAATGTATTCTTCTCTCTTTGTCCACAAATTCAGCAAAAGTAATAAAAAATAACTAGATTTACTGTCTTTCTGACAATAAAAACCAACTGTAGCCTCATGATGGAAAAACTTATATCAAGACCCATTTCTCTGCCTTTCAAAACACATTTTTTATGCTATGAGTCATAAAACTTCTGTTATTGTTAATATTTCTGGGTCTAAAAGAAAAGTAACCCAAACGTTTCTTTAGAAAAAATAAGATAATCATTTATTTTCTAAATTTAAACATCTTATTTATCATTTAGTTACCCTGTATTCTGCTATCTTTCAGCAAAGATCTAGTCAAGGTGTCCTTCACAGTCTTTCAGGGAATGGGTACTTTTTCAGTAGGTAAAAAGAATTTGCTAAAGATAACACTTCTCCTCCAATTCTTTCATTATACTAATTGTAGGTAAATACAAAAAAAGTTTGGGTTTTTCAAACCATTTTTTACTGATTGCTGCTGAGAAGGAAAAATGTTATTCAAATGTGATTCTCATAGTTTTATTTTCTTTCTTACAATCAAATGCAAGTTTAGTCACATGTTCTGAAAAAAATTGTACCATGATGTATTTGTCTGCCTTCATAAAACAACATTTTTATGCCATCAATTATAAAATTTATGTTATTGTTAATGTTAGGGTGTATCAAAACCATTTTCTTTTCTTTTTTTATTATAGACCTTCAAAGCTGATTTTATATATACTTTTGAAGGCAATAACTTCAGTTAATTATTTTATATATATATATATATATATATATGTGTGTGTGTGTGTGTGTGACTGGACAATTTCCTCATAAGATGAAGAAGAAACTTGAAACAATAGAAACATGGTTCTACAGAAGGCTAGTGAGAAGAGACTTGAAGTAGCAGAAATGTGGTTCTACTAGAAAGACATGAGAATACCATAGACTGAACATGTGAGCAGCAACAATGTTTTAGAGAAAATAGAAACAGAGATTTTTCTAGGGCACATAATGAGAAAAGAGGGGTTTTTTTTCAAAATTTACTTCATACTAAAAGACTTTGATTCCACTATATTATTATATATTGTTTCAAAAGTATTTTCTGTTTTTACAGATCTTCACACTGAAGCTTATTTGATATATGCATCTAATGTCATTAATATTATTATTATATTAACATGTCTCAAAAGTATTTTCCTTTGTTGCTGACTTTTATTCCTTGGTATATGGATCAGTTATTAAAAAGAAAATGGAACATAGAATAGGCTGTGCTAGGATTGGTTTCACCCAATACCACAAATAATTATGAAACTAAAATATTAACCTAAAATCTCAAGTCCTGTTCTTAAATAATTTTTTTCAAATTGAGACTTTCCATATGGATGCCATGCATGTTGCCGATCTCCTTCAGAAATATCTAAACTGTCAGTTGCAAACAACTACTTTCTCAGATCAATGATTAAAAATGGTTTTGAGCAGGGGAAGCATTTAGGTCTTAGCATGACCATCCTTCTTTGTAGACTTGCACAACCGAATCAAAGAACTGTACCAAATAACAGAAACCACATCACTTAAGAAATTTCAAGGAAAATAACAACTAAAATGGATATCACATGTAACTCAAAGAGAAAGTAATGACATACTCAAGATGTTGACATTCAGCACTACTCCAAACAAAAGGTTAGAAAGGAAACCCTATCAATACTGGAAAGAGCAATAACAGTTAGTGACTAGTGTCATATAGTAACAACTCTAAGTAAAATCTTTATTTGACTAATTCAGCTTTAGTGCTGAAAATGTTTATTTTATTATAGTGGATGGTTACAACCAAGAGGGGAGATGGGATGTGCTTATTTTATTATCACAACTTGAGAAGCCAATTTTCCTGAAAAATTGTTTTAATAGAAAAATTTCATAAAATGTCAACCTAAAGTAGCACTGGCTGCTTGGTTGATGAATACTGTTTCCTTATAGGGAAAGAGCTAGTATTACATTTACTAATGCTTATATAAATATGTAATGACTATGACTCTAATAATAATACATTCACATGGTTGTAGGTCAACCACATTCAAGATTGTAGAGTTATTGTGAACTATGTGATCTTGTTGATATCTGCATAGTTTATGTAAGTGATAAATATGGTTTTGAATTCAGAGTTTACCTTTCTCCTAGACTGGCTGCCAAACACACTGGAGCCCAGTCTGTTCTGTTATTTAACCTATAACTGGATGAAAATGGATTCATACCTTTCTCAAGGGTATATGTGCAAAAGCAGATGTAATGAAAAATAAATGGTTGGAATTTGAACTGAACTTAAGTTTCTCATTCCGAGTCACTAACAATTATGCCATCTGCACACTATTATATTTATAATATTTTTATTGTATATTAAGCTGTATTGGAAGTATTTTCATTTTCAGTAGACCTTTACTCCAAAGATTATTTCATGTACACATCTAAAGAATAACTGTGAATAAGAGAGCTGGATATCAACAAATGCTCAAATAAAACCCAAAATATTCAGTACAGTGAAAATGTGAACAATATGGTGACAGTTTTGATTAAAGTACCTTACAGGTTTGGCCCATTTAAAAACACTTCCAGGTCAGGTATGCTAGACCACTCAGATGGTCTCTGAATGAGGGTGTTCCCAAGTATCTAGATATGACTCCAAATCACCTAATCCATGAAAGATTTTAAAATAAAACTTCTCGATACTTAACCATAATATTCCCACAAGCAGACACTGGGAAACGCCTTGACAGAGGACGGTAAGTGCAATGCTGATATCCATAGACATATTGGGATGGCCAAGGACACATTCTAAAATATGGGCAGAGTATTATGAGAGAGAGAAGGATTTCTTTGGTAACAAAGAAAAGAATACTGAACTGTTACATGACATCTGTCCTTCTTTACAGCAGCAAATGTCAAGTCTCTTCTTCATCAAGATGAAGAAGAGATTCAAGGCAATGGAAATGTGGTTCTACAGGAGGATGCTAAGGATATCATGGACTGAGCGTGTGAGCACTGATGAGGTCTTAGAGAGGATGCAAAGAAGGAGAAGGCTTATACTTAACATAAGGAAGAGGCAGCTGAAGTTTCTGGGATGCATAATGAGGAAGGAGGGCCTGGAGAATCTGATACTCATGGGTTGAATAGAGGAAAAGAGAGACAAGGGGAAGCAGCACATGACATATCTGGCAAGCTTGAGTAGGTGGATGATAGAACATGGTCTGGGGGCAGAAACAGAGAGAAGGAACTTGTTGAGAGCTGCAAGGGATAGAGGGAGGTGGTGAGCCATGACTGCCTACATCCTGAAAGGACATGGCACATAAAATGAAAGTAAAGTCCCACTTATGAACAGAGATGCATAGTACGCCAGTCCCTAATGAGATATCAAATAAAATCAACTGTCATAAGAGCCACACTAGATTATTATTGTCATTTATTATTATTATTATTATTACCGTTTCAACTGTATCTCTTGTTTCAGGTGTTATACTGGCAGATACAAATATGGAGGTTTTGGCAACTTGGGATTACTATTTTAAAAATGTGCCTCAAAGCAGCTGATGTTGTTTGCAGAATTCAGGAAGTGGAAGGAAATGAAAGAATATCTGTCTATACTGCCTAAAAGTGATTCAAACTTTTTAAGAATGATGTCTTGTCTTTGGAAATAAAGCTCAGAATTGGACAACTACCAATTTTCAATTATGATGTTTTAAAATCAAGGTAGAGACTCTAACCATAAGCAATGGAAAACTTTTACAAGAGCTTTGGTCAGCAGAAGATACAATATTCAGAAAACATATCTCTCCCTCTCTCAATGTATATGACACATCTCTTCAGGATGTAGACAATCATGATCCTCCAGAGCTTCCTGTCATTCGTCACTTTCAAAAATTGTTACTCCTTTATGACACACTTTTTCATTTGTGTTGATTTTGCATTTTCTCTGATTTGTTAAGTAGACTACTCGGAACTTCCCTTCATTTCTCACACATTCCATGAGCTCAGTAAGTGTTAAATTCGCTAAGCCTTCTTTTCTCACTTTGTCTCCAAAATATCAATTCTAACTTTCTTATTGTTAGCACTTGTTCCTTCTAGTTCTGAAAACTTATTTATAAGTCGACTATTTGTTCATGCATCAAATATTGCTGTCACATATGGTCTTGTGCTTCTGTTTTATATCTAGAGATTCTTGATAGAATCGAAAGAAAACTTGACAACATAATCGGGTCCTGACCTGATATCTCTGCTTCACTTACTTTCCCATCACTATAGTGTTGTTTCCTTGTGACTTTTCTATAAAGATTTTTGCAGTAATTATTCTGATGAGCTTTCCACTTTCTTACCTCGGTTTCATGAATTTAAGTGCAGTGCTAGATTGTCAATTAGGTCTCATAATTTTACTGTTGAAAATTGCTAGATGTAATTGCAAGTTCTACGGTATTAGTTTCTTCACTTGAACTTCTCACTTATGGAACTCTCTTCTGGTATCTTGCTTTTAATCAACTACAATTTTCAAAAATTTAAATCTGCCATCAGTTTTTATCTGCCTCCTTGAATCCTGTTTTTTTTTATTGTCCTCTCTTTCTTTAACTCTCAATAATGTCTTATGTTTTAGTGGCTTTATCAGCTTGCTTAAACCAAAAGATGAAAAAAAAAACATTTGTCATATGCTTTCTCTTTGATATTAACATTTGTTAGTAGAACTACATCTTTGTCTCTTCATTTGTGGCAAAATTGTCTAGGATTCACTAACAGAGAGGACTGATTGTTTTTTTACAGCTTATCAACCATTTGCAGGTTATTTAAAGCCAGAAAATATTATTACATTATAAGAAGACTTTTTTGAGATAATAATGGTGAGTCTTACTAATTAACCCATAGCTTTAGGGAGAAGAGATAAATTCATACCTTTTCCAAGGGTATTTTCATTGAACAAACCCAATGGGAATTGGAACTCAGCTCTCTAATTTACAATTCAAAGCTATTATCCATTATACTACCCACTTCCAAGTGGTCACCACTCTGATCTGGCTTGATGTTGCTTAATCTTTGTCACTGTAGGGAAACCTGTGTTTCAACAAGATATTAACCATAAACCTTGCCAGAGAGAAGGGTAGATATAACATTCATTTTTAATGTTGTTATTTGATCCCTTTGTACTTCATTCAGTTTCTTAGAAATATATTCTACTATCTGGATGTGCCATCAAATTTCTATGTCACACTTTCTGTTGTTTGTTATTACACAGTTCCAGATAATTGATTTTCTATGGAACATAAGAGCCATATGTGGCCTGGAGCTACATAATCCACTCTTTCTAGCTTTGAGAGAAGTTCAAAAGCATTTATGTGGTCTCATAGGGGGATGCATTATCTTCCATCCTCCAACTCTTTCCCCCCACAGACAAAGCATTGCGAGCCTCCTCTCACTCTATCACTATTTCAATAGAAAATGTCCTGGCACTCTACAATTCTTTGTTCCACCAGTACAGACATTTAATGCTAAAACCCTAACCCATGCCATGTACTCAGAAGCACACCATCCTCCTTCCCTTCCTATTCACTCAGCAAGTAAGAAGTTCCACTCACCAAGAGTCACTATTTTACGGAACAAACTCCCAAGAAGATGCTTCTGCAATTACAACAATTTTAACCTGTTCACATCTAGGTTAGGCAATTAACTATCATATATCCTGCATTTACTCCCCTTTCCCTCTTCTATGACAACCTCATTTTGTAACCCTCTACCTTGTGGACCTTATATTACGTGAACATTTTGTGAAATGCTTGTTTAATTTTAATATCTCCAATGACTCACAATTTGGAATATGCTTTTGCTCACATCAAAAAGCAAATTTCCATATCTCCAACAACTCACAATTTAGGCTCTGCATTTTGCTCATATAAATAAAAAAAAAAAGATAATTAAAAAAATGAAAATACTTTTGATACACCTGAGTAGTTCTAATTTAGATATTGTTATAAAATTCTGCTTGATGCCACAACCCACTACTGATTAGCTCGCTGTGCTATAAATATCAAGGATTAGAAAATTATCTCTGACTTGTATTCGAACATGGAAAGAAATAATCATTAATATGGCTTGCTTGCTGATATACGAATCTGTTAGATAAAGTACGGAGTTTGCCAGAATACTTCTATGTTTTCTTTCAAATGTTTGCTATTTTATCTTCTTTTTCTTGATAATTCTTCAATAATTATTTCAAATGTAGCTCAGCCTAACTTCTGATTCAAATGAACTTATTATCAACTTAGCAAGCATTAGATAGACAGAAGGATAAAGAATGTAAGACTTGGATCTGAGAAGAGTGATTAACAAATGACAAAATTTTTAAATACTAAAGATAGAGGTTTATAGTAAAAATGTTCATGAACAATAAGGTTCATGTTATGGATATAGGAAGAGGTGGTAGTAAGTGAAGATTTTATGGATAAAGAAGGATAGATAGCAATTAACTTCTGACTTGAAGAGGCTAAGATTGTAGTGTTCAGGGAAGTACCTATACCCAAATTAGTTCCACTAAGTAGCAGTATTGGGGGAAAAGTTCTCTGTGTGGAACTTTTACTTATATTAGGAACTGGCTGAATTACCCACACTTTGTTGCATGTCACAGATTTTTTTGTAAGAAAATGATTATTGATTTTCAATCATTGTTATAATTTGTGGAGAAAAACGATGCATTTCATTATTACTCAATGATCTTGCTGATGTGATCTCCATCTTCTGGCTTTCTCCTTCTATATTTAGGATAGGAGTCATTCCCTTGTTCAAATTTAAATTTAATTTAAATCAAAGCAAGAAAAAATTTCAATGTAGTGTTTTTTGCAAAAACAGCTTGATCTGACCCCTTTTGATATGCATTTGATGCAATATTTGATTGAATGAATTGATGAGATTTCAACATTGAACAGTTGAATTGTCACAACAAATATGTATTGTAAAGCACTACCCACTGATTGGTGCTTTCTTGCTGTCCATATTGTCACATTTTGATCTTGCCAGTGTCATGTCCATCTTCTAGCTTTCTGCTCCTATATTTGGGATAGGTGTTCAAATTAAAATTTAATTCAAATCAACGGAAAAAAAATTTCAGTGGGAGGTTTGTGCCCCCCAGGAACCACCTTTAATCAAAATGAAATATACTTATCCAAGTACCCTAGGAGTCATTCCGTAGTTTAAATTTAATTTAATTCAAAATACATGTTATGCATTTAATGAAATTATTGAATTTTGATAAAACTTTAAAGCATTTTTTAAATGGATTTCAAAAACAATATTTAGATATTTTATTCCACAAACTCTGAGGTGTCTTTATGGTTCCATCCTCGCAGAACTTGGAATCCTTCTGGCTGATGCATTAGTCTAAGTGATTTTACAGGCTTCCAGAGAATTGAAGTTAATTCCATTAAGTGAATTTTGTAAGGATCATTCCAGCTACATTTCTACTGAGTCTGCAAAGAAACATGGAGTCTGGCATGATCCTGATGGAAAACAAAAACCTTTCAATTGACCAATTTCTGATACTTTTCATTGATTACTGCATTTAATGGGTCTAACTGGGTACTTGGCTGAATTCAGTGTCTGATTTTCTGGAATATGCATGTAATAAACACTGTCCTTCCAATCCTAGCAGATGCACTGCATCACATTGTTTCATGACTCATTTTGTTTTCCTAGAGACCTTTTTTTTATATCACATTGTTGTAAACAATCAACTTTTCATTATCTGAAATCATTCTATTCAAACATGGATGGCTTTATGTTTAAAAAGAAAATTGTAGATGGAAATGCAGTCCATTAAATTTGTTTCCATTTAATCTTGAACCAACCAAGCAATATAGCGATTTATGTATCCAAATATTACAAATGTTTTCCCACACTTATATGAGATATGTGGAGACCCTCTGTGATGTCCAGGGTCTTGTGACCTGGATTAATTTTCCACTTCTGCACCTAGTTTGGTTTGGTTTGTTTTATGGTATATCAACCTCAATGGGTTATTTAATGCCGACAAGATTTTCATTGCTGATAATATTTTTCTTTTTTAAAAATGTACTGCTGGTAATTTTTCAAAAAAGTATTGCTGGTATTAAAACCTATTTTTACACTTTTATAGTGTTTTGATCAGTTTTAAGGGTTTAATGATTTGCCCTTAGCTGGGACCCTGACAAGTGCTACCATCCCAGGTCAGGGTGAATACCAGCAATTAAGATGTGGTTCCACACTCCTCAAAACCCCCTGTTCAAAGGCCTTGTTGTTGGATGTAGTTTATCATCATACCAAGGACGATCTGAACCTAGTGAGCCACTAAAAAACAGTACTGTCAGCTATGGCACTGTCTCTATAAATAGCATATATCTTTTTTGCTGTATGTACAGAATTTTTTGCTTTCTGAAACCATTAAATGATGAAAATGCATCACTGTGTCTTTCATTTTTTAGCGTAAAATATTTAAAATTCACACTCTAGACATTTGTATAGAAAATGTAACTTTTCAGAATATGTACACTATTGTGCAAATTAATTGAAACAAAATGAATAATTCCATTGTTATTTACTTTTTTTTTCATATTTTTCCAATGTAACATGACCAATGCACATCTTAGTACTTCACATGTCCATTCCACAAAGTCATTCCTTGCACATTGGCCACAGATTCTCGATTGGATTTAAATCAGGAGAGTTTCTAGGTCAGTCTGTAGTACTTTGATTTGTTCACTGGTAAGGCTTGCTAGTGTGTTTGTACAGCATTACAATTTTCTTATGCTTCCTTGGAGTAATGTCCATCACCAATATTGACCATAGGACAACTAATCAACAGTCAAGACAATAGTGTCTGGGTGTGATAAAAATCTGATGCAATCACAGATGATGCAGTATTTTTCAGGGCCAAACAAATTTCATCATACACCCCGAAAATAGATACATAATACTGCACACCACTGCAAATGACCTAATCTGTGGAAAAATAGAAATCGATTACACCCTTTCATTCCAGTGGGTCTAAAACTGATTGTATTGTGAAAGAAAGGAAACCAAAGCAGTTGTTTCATTTAATTTGCACAAGGGTGTGTGTGTGTGTGTGTGTCCTAAAATGTAGTTACATGGGAAAAGAAATCATGTGTTTAAATGCCACCTTTTGAAAAGATCTATGAACTTTTGTTCCAACCCAATACATCAGTGCTGAATAAAATGTAAATCACATTGAAAATAAGAAAAGACCTTCTTGAAATGTGGGTCCTGCTTAAAGAGAAGTGAAAAAAAACTGGACAAAAATTGTAGTTTAATCCTTTTGTTTATGAAAAACTCTCTCACAGCCAAAGTGGAAAGTCCGAAAATCATTTTACCTCATAAAAATATAATCTTATAATTACGCCAATCAAAACATACCTTGAAACATGAAATCTTGTTTAAGACATATATAGCTTATTTTCTGCTTTAAGCTGACTTAATTTTACACAAGTAAACATTTTTTACTTAATTATCCATGAGATTATGTTGAATATTTTTGAAATCTTATTTACCATCAGAACATTATTTTAACCTTTTTCTCTTTTTTGTGAGAAAAACTTGGCATGTTTTGCAGAGGGAAACAATGAAATTGATTCAGACATTTCTTCTAAGAATCAATATGTGATAAATTTAAAGATTTTTCCAATCTTCAAGAATTATTGATGTACAGCAAACACTTGTACATGATGGATGTGTAAATCAAGAAAGAACAAATTGAAAGTAACAACCTCATTTGCAAGCTGACATTTTCATTTATCAGGAGATATAAGAATCTTAGACTTAAAGAAAGAAAAAATTAGATCTTTAAAAATCTCATCACATTAACCCTGCATAATCTTAAAAGATTAGACTCAAAAATAATCTCAACCTGTGAAAATACATATAATGGGTATTCATACTGTAAATATACAAAAGTGGCTATAACAGACTACAGGCACACAAGAGTTGCACAAAGTGGCATAATGTCTATTATACAATGGTGATGCACAAAGTGGCATAATGGTTATTACAGATGTCAGACATTGAAAGTGGCATAGTGGTTATTATAGACTGCATAAAGTGGCATATTAACAGACTGCAGATGCACAATATGCATAATTGCCATTACATACAGCAGACACACAAAATGCATAATGGGGATTACTGACTGCAAATGTGCAAAATGGTATAATGCCAGAGTGTAGATGCACAAAGTTGTATAATGGTTATTATAAACCTTAGATGCACAAAGTTGCATAATGACTATTATAGACAGTGTCATAATGATTATTACCCCGAAGATGCACAAACTTGTTTATTATATATTATGGATGCACAAAATGAAATATTGTCTGTTACATACTGCAGACACACAAAGTGCCATAATAAAAGTAGAATTTGTATATCAAAGCTTCTTCTTGTCAAAACAACTTCTGTTTTTGAAAAAGGTTTCAGTCAAATTTATCCTACGCTCTCTCCTATCATAAGTTATCATAACAACAGACTTGTCATTGGTATGCTATAATTAATGATGGAAAGGAAAGTATGTGAGCAAATTATATTTCTCATGTTGATTTCTCTTAACTATGTAGGAGCAACAAAATGCTGTTACATCCATTGTTGACCTTGATAGATATGTCATTATAAACTGCTCAGATATATTTTTTAATTTAATATATCTGAATGCATATATATATATATATATATATATATATATATATATATATAATATACACTGTTACATTAGAACAGGTAAGCTGTACTGCAAAATTGTACATTTTGTTTCGATGTTTAATAAACATATCTTCAGGTAGCTAACAATGATGGTACCATCATTGTTAACTATCTGATAAGATGTTGTTTATTAAATGTCAAAACAAAATGTACAATTTTGTAGTAGTAACTTACATGTTCTAATGTAACAGTTTATCCATTCTGGGTATGACAATAAACTACATCTGCGTCCTGGGTATGATGATAAACTACGTTCAATGGCAAGGCCTCTGATCAGGAGGTTTTGAGGAGTGTGGAACCACCTCTTAATTGCTGGTGTTCTCAGGTCCACCCTGACCTGGGGTGGTAGCATATGTTATGGTCCCAGTTATGGGCAAATAGTTAATCCCAGAACTGTGGTCAAAACACTATAAAAGTGTAAAAATAGGTTTTAATACCAGAAATAGTTTGCAAAAAAAAAAAAAAAAATATGAACAGAAATAAATGTTTTGAAAGCAAAATATTGCCAGCAATGCATTTTTTTTTGTTTTGAAAGAAAAAAAAGAAAAAATTTCCAGTAATGAAAATTTTGTCAGCATTAAATAACCCATTGAGGTTGATCTGCCGTAAAACAAACTAAACCAAAACATAATAGTTTAGAAATATTTATTGCTCTACTCTTGTATCGAGCTCTGTTTTAAATTAATGTTTTCAACATTGGAATTTTATTCTTTTTACTTTTACATTTTAATATGAAGAGATGGAGAGAGAGTGATACATGCACAGTTTGCAGGAGTATGTATAGAGATCAACAGAGTGAAAGAGAAATACCTCTGACATAATGGTAAGACATTCACTAGATGGAGACTCCATTGCCACTAATGTCTTACCATTATGTGGAAGATATTTCTTGGAGTCATATGTATGATATATATTTTTGCCACAACCTGTATATTATATATATATATATATATATATATATATATATATATATATATATATATCTGTGACAGACTATGTTTATAAGATGCTAGGGTGAGGGTATTTATGAAAGGTTATTTATGTGTTGTCTTAAAGTAAAATGATCTAAGGAAGTACACTCATTTGTGCAAATCTAAAAAATTTATAACCCATGACTTACAATATATGATACAACAAGCACCAATACCTTAGATTTATTCTTTGTGCCCCAAACATGAAAATCAAAAGAAAATGTTATATAGCTTATATTGGAGAAGAAATAGCAATATATATCCTATTAGTGTGAAAGGTGAAAGTTCAAGCCCAGTTAAAATTCAGGATTTAACTGCTGATTTCCTAGGAATAAAATAATATTCCTCACTTCAGTTGACCAACTCAGTTAAAAGAGAATTGTGACAAAATATTAAAAAAAAAGACAGAAAAGATATCGTTATGCTATATGCATATAAATCATTATTGGGTTATATTTTGTTATATTGCAGTTTCTATCTTGAACAGTTTTCCCTTCCACCATTTGTTATATCATCTGTATAATAATGGTTCAATTTCTGCATGTTCATTTGTTACTATGATGCAACGGTAATAGTAAATTGCAATGAAATTTCTATTAGTGCTAAGCTATTAAAAGATTCTAACTTGAAGAAGGAAGCAATTTCTATTTCAACTGGACCACTGGTTTCCAATTTATTTTTTAACAATTACATCTAAATCAACAAAAAAAAAAGTAAGGGAAACAACTCCAGGTCTATTAACTGCTAATTGCATAATTATTTATTTTTATTTAACCCATTAATGCCCACCATCCCCCCAAAATGGAAAGTGTGCATTATAATTTGAAACCTATAATGAATTCTGAATTTTTATATACTTATAATTAATAATGGATTTTTATTTTTACTATTTCTACTGGATTTTATGGTAGGGAATAATGGGTTAATAAGAAAATAAGTAATAAAGAATCCTTAAACCACAGTGATAATTAGTAATTTTAAATAATTCTATAAATTCTACAAGTAGAAAACCAATTTGACATTGCCAACAAAGGTGGCATTTAAATTGAGTTATCAATAAATGTGGATGCATTGGTACATAATTGTTACTGGCAAGACAAGTTCAATATTCAGTCTATTGCATTCACTTTCATACTAATGAACCTTGGGAAAGTCTTGAATCATTCTCTTCTTCTACCAGCTATTTGTTAAATAGCAGGTTAGACCAGGCTCTTAAGTTTTGGGGTAGCAAGTCAAAGAGAAATCTACTTTGAACATACAATAGAATGGGGAAAGATTGATGGAAATTCTCAAATAATAAAGAAAAGCAATCTATGGGGAACCATGATCACCTATCCTGAAGAGATATGGCATTTAAAATAGAATGGAGAAGGCAACATGAAAGAACTTCACTATCTTTAATGAAATGCCGTGGTAATTCACAGACAATAAAAAAAAGGAATCTGTGAAGAGCTAAATCACCTATGTCTTGGATGGACATGACATTTAAAAAAGAGTCTATGAGGATGATTTGGATTCATGACTAAGCAATTATATTTGTTCTGAGTTTAAAATCAAGGAAATCAAATAATCCACTGTGTTTCTCTCCTCCAATTTTGCTACGAATCTCCTAATCTCAGATACTTTAGTCTTATGCTCTTGCAATCATTGGATTTTGTTTACCTTGTTCTCTTTTTCCATTTCCCAAATTTCTGTTATTCCTGTCTGAATCATATTTATGTTTTATGACTTTTGTGTTTCACATGAAAATCCTCACAGATACATTTTGCATTGTTGCCTTATTTTTATCATTTTCAACTCCATGCCACAATGTCTGCATTATTTGATATTCAATTCCATAATTTTGTACAAGAGATATTCACTTATGGGTGGCAGTAACTTTCAACCAATTCCCAATTTCTGTTTTTTATCACTGCACCTTGTCCCTAAAAAATGAATGGCTTTCAGATTCTTAACAGGAACAAAATAACTTGTTTGTTATATTTGCAATTTGGTAATTATTGAAAGCAAAATATTTTTCATATGAGAAAAACTGTGAAGGAATAAAATATTTCATTTCAATATTGACTTAAAAATGTTAATGATAGTCATCTCATTCATGTGCTGAACACTTCTGATATAGAAATGAAATTTGATATTATTTTTTAACTTGATAAATAAAATACTAATATATTCCTTAAAATACTTTTAGCATTTTTTGCAATTGCATTTTACTTTTTTTTGTTTTTAATCATTTTACCCCAAGTGAGGCAATAAAGCCACTAAGAGACAAGGGGTTAATGAGTGTTAAAGAATATGAGAAGAATATACTATTAATTAAATAAAAACAACAAGAATTAAGAACAAGATAATGATTGACATTGCATTTAAATTTTTAAAGATCAAAGTTGATTGCAAAAACTGACTCTCCCTATAAATAGTCTAGTAACCAGTTTCATATATACTTTTTCATTTAATTTAGAACTCAGCGGCTTGTGTTTTACAACACTTTATTGATACCACAGTGCCTAAATGTTTGTTGGTCTGTAAAGGTTAACAATAACAGTTTTACTCTGATACTGTCTGCATGCAAAATAGTTATAGGAGAGTGGTTTCTGAAAGTGCTCACTTTCTTTCTTCTTTTTTTTTAATCCTTTCAACCAAAGTAAGCCAATAAAGTTACTAGGATGCAAGGTGTAACTGAGTGTTAGAGAACATGAAAAAATGCAGTTAAGAGATGACAATAAAAGAATAAGAATCAAAAAGACAGAAGGATAATGATTGATAACAGATCAAAGCTGACAGAGAAGCAGGAAGCTGGAAGTGAGTTCCATAAGTAAGAAGTGCTGTAGAAGAAATTATTATTAGGTTGGTGCAAAAATAATGACGTAATAATGTCGTTTTTTGACGTTAAAAAATACGTCAAAAAACGACATTATTACGTCATTATTTTTGCACCAACCTAATAGCATAGAACTTAGAGTTACATCTAGTCATTTCAACTGTAAAATGATGAGACCTTGCCACCAATCTAGCACTGCACTTAGATTCATAAAGTCTAGTTATCATGGAGTATTATAAAATGCAAAAATATTTCATTATTTCTTCACTTAATCCATTATTTTCACAGCATATGTAAACTCTTATCTCTCTTAATCTTAGCATTATATTTCTGTATACACATGTTTGAGTAGACAATCTGTTTTTCATCTGTTTTAAACTCTGAATTTAATCTCCTACCCTCTGCATTCCAGAGACTTAATAAAGAAAATTTGCTGCCCCAACACCTGCAGTTTTCAAACCTGTGTCCACTATTGTAGTGGAGGCCACCTTCTGATCGAGTATGTTCACAGCCCAGCAATGTTCAATTATCCTTTTAAAGAATAGACATCTACTCCTTAAGATCTTCTTGAAAGCCCATGTCTGTTCATTTTTTTTTGTATCTAAAACATAAAGTAATTTCTAAGGAGTTGGTAGATTTTATTCATATGTCAATGCAGCACATTCTCTTCTACTCATTTTTGTGTGGATCATGATATGCTGGAAAATCATGAATATTTATCCATACTTCAAGATTTGACTTTGATTATGTCAGTTCAATCTCTGCAGAAGCTGTTAATTCATTTCCAGTTTTCATGTTGTTTTGGTCGATAGATAAAGAATTGCACCAATCCAGAATACAATGATAAACTGTGACAGAGAATCTGAATCATATCTTTCTCTCTCTCTCTCTCTCTCTTATATATAAAATTCTGTGTCTTTTTGTCCATCCATCACAACCTCTATAATAGCCATACATTGATCGATGAAAACCAAATTTTTGGGAGAAGTGTAAACAGGTAATGGGGTACAAAGTATGGTTGAGTTTTACTCAGGTGCATAGCTTAGTACAATAAATTTTTATTAATTTGGCGGGGAAAAATTAAAAGTTTTATTATTTAACATAGAAAATACTCCCACTATTTTAAAAACAATTTAGCGATAATTTCAACAATACCAAATACTGTAAGGATTTAAAAAGTTGTTGTTAAATAATGACTGAAAAGACATTCTCATGATAAAATTAAGATGAATCGTTGATTGATTCATTTTCTATGGATTATCAACCCTTTGTAGGCCATTTAAAGTCAGAAAATATTTTTAAACTATAGAATTTTTTTTTGAGATGATAATGATTTAGTGATAAGTTTTGATAACCCATAGCTGGGGGAGAAGAGATGGATTCTTACCTTTCCCAAGGGTATTTGTGCGTAAGTGAATATAACAAACCTGACTGGGATTCGATCTTGGCTCTCTGATTAACAATTCTGAGCCATTATCTCTATTATACCACGTGTGCATCCAAATTTACAGCACCCATTGAGTTACTGACCAAGATCAATGTTGCTTAACTTCAGTGATCATACAGTGTTAGAATGTGATGTGGCCATAAGCCCAATAAGATGGAGAAAAACTAGTTATGTATTAAGAGTAAAAATTAAATTTAGCAACCCAGATTGTTATGATAAAAAGAAAGCAACAATAATAACATGGAATAAAATGAATAATAAAATAATAATAGAGAAAAAGCTTCATTAAAAAAGCTTCATTAAAACCTCTAGAAAAATATCCTGAAACATAAGAAAAGATAAAACAGAGATAATGAATTATTCAGTTTAATGATAAAAAGAAAATGTTAGTTGATGAACAAATTAGTGGTGTTTCTTTAATTTTTTAAATATCATTTCAAAAAGAAAAAAAAATACCATTTCTATCAATACTTTTTGATAAGTCATTTCAAACAAAATTCAGCAACACCTTTGGATTGATTGAGTGGTTTGTTTTTTTATAGCTTGTCATCCCTTTGCAGATTATTTAAATCCAAAACATATTTCAAATTGTAGGAGATTGCTTACAGTACTCAGTGTTCTCAAGCAATCCCCCATCTAAGTACTGACTGGGCTCAATACTGCTTAACTTTGGTTATCAAACAAGAACTGTTGTTTTCAGCATAATTTGACCATAGACCAGTACCAATGGAAGTAAAATGCTTGTTTGAAATCTATTCAGAATGTCTACAGCTATTTGGGAAACAGCTGTAGAGCTTTGAAGTAATTAAGCAAAAATACTGTATATATTCCAATAATGCTTTGGAAAAAGATTTGGCAATAATCAAATTTGCACATTGTATATATTGAAACAGATATTCTCCCAATAATAAAATTTGCATTTTCCATCTTTTGTTGTAGCTCCCTTACTCAGTGGTCTACTAATTAATGATGGATTTATTAGTGTTTAGCATTTCAATGCTGTCAAGTAGATACTGTATTTATAATAGTAAATGAAGTAGCATTCCCTCTCTCTTAACGTAATTGCAAATGGCTGCTATAAAAAAATATGGCTCACATAACAACATGGATGCTTCATTATAAAGTATAAATTACCTTCATTCTTTGTTGGATTGAGTCATGATGTGACTTTGAATTGTTCAGATTACAGCTTGACAACTGGTATATTTACATTGTTCAGTATTCTAACTCTTGATTGAACAGACTTGCTCTTAATTTTAATAGCTGCAGAAATAACAGCAATAAAAATCAAGCGAGAGATAAGTACAAAATCCTAAAAGGTAAATTCCTGGAATATCAATTTGTTGTGTAATAGGTGCATTAAGGACTTGCTTTTTACTTTTTTTTTTTTTTTTTTTTTTTTTTTTTACTCAAATTACTTATAAACCCCTGCTGATAAAAGCAAATCATTTTATATATACATGTTAGTAATAGAAAATTGCTGGCATAACTGATGCTTCTGGTGTGAAAATCAAACTTCCAGCTAAAAATATTTAGCAAGCTTAGCCTAGTGCAAAAACAGTTCCAAAATACTGCATTTTCAGGCAGTGAGCAAGATTACATTACTAACCATTAATTAATTATAGTGTGGTGTAATGGTTAGCAAGCTTGTCTTGCTAGATCAGTTACAACTGAAAAGTCAATTCGATCCTCACTAGGTGCCCCATACTTTCGGCCTTGTGCCACATCTAAGCTACACTTAGAAAATAACTATAGGGGTGTATGTTCGGCATGTTGTGTACCCAGCATGCCACTGAGCAGCTTCTCTTAAAATTAGTCATGTTACCGGAGAAT
Organism: Acanthosepion lycidas; assembly: GCA_963932145.1. Lineage (NCBI taxonomy): Eukaryota > Metazoa > Mollusca > Cephalopoda > Sepiida > Sepiidae > Acanthosepion > Acanthosepion lycidas. The sequence continues at coordinate 18,714,954 of OZ010577.1, forward strand.
AGGAAAAAGGATATTCTTTAGGTGTATGATCTACCTATGCGCCCCCCCCCCCTCCACTTCTGAATACTCCACCATTATGATATTATATTCAATTAAGATCAGGTAAATGATCTGGTTACTTTATTAATTTTTTAAAAAATAATTTCATTTAGAAACTCAGATTTCTTCACTAGATGTGATGGTGTGCATTGTTATGCATAAAAAATCATCACCTTTCTGAAAATATTTGCTGTTTGAACCATAGATCTATTTGCACCTTCAAAAAAATCCAGTGTCTACCTGAGCCGTCACCTTAGTTCCCTCAGTAACTTACTATGCCCTGCAACTTCACCACTTTAATGTTATCCCAGAAACTCACCCTGCCTATAAATAGCTTAGTAACTAGTTTCATATATACTTTTTCATTTGATTTAGAACTTAGTGGCTTGTGTTTTACAACATTTCATTGATACCACAGTGCCTAAAAGTTTGTTGGTCTGTAAAGGTTAGCAATAAATATTTATTGGGGAGTGGTTTCTGAAAGTGGTCACTTTCTGTACTTTTTTTTTAGTGCTTTCACCCCAAGAAAGGCAATAAAAGGAATTTTCGAATATTTGTCACTTCCTGTTAAGAATCTGAAAGCCATTCATTTTTTAGGGACAAGGTGCAGTGATAAAAAACAGAAATTGGGAATTGGTTGAAAGTTACTGCCACCCATAAGTGAATATTTCTTGTACAAAATTATGGAATTGAATATCAAATAATGCAGACATTGTGGCATGGAGTTGAAAATGATAAAAATAAGGCAACAATGCAAAATGTATCTGTGAGGATTTTCATGTGAAACACAAAAGTCATAAAACATAAATATGATTCAGACAGGAATAACAGAAATTTGGGAAATGGAAAAAGAGAACATGGTAAACAAAATCCAATGATTGCAAGAGCATAAAACTAAAGTATCTGAGATTAGGAGATTCGTAGCAAAATTGGAGGAGAGAAACAGTGGATTATTTGATTTCCTTGATTTTAAACTCAGAACAAATATAATTGCTTAGTCATGAATCCAAATCATCCTCATAGATTCTTTTCATTTGTGCAGAGAGAAATGGATTCATGTCTTTATTATTAAGTTTCAGCCAGAATTGAAATCTGGTTATGATTTTGTTTTCTGTTCTTTCATACTGCATCTCCAGAATCTCAGATTTAAGTTCAACTTTAAAATCCTTAATTAATTTTTAAAAACTTAAATCTAACAACTGAAATATGGATCTCACAATCAAAATAAGGATAACAGTTGAAGTAAATCTGTTCTAATGCTGAGAATTGATTATTAATTTGGGTGCAAATGTTTATTGGTTTGATATTTTCTTGTCAGGTTTTTTTCCTATAAAAAGATTCAGAAAACTTAAATTTAAATGACCATTAAATGTCTTCAAATATGGCTCTATACATAAAGCATAAAGTTATACAGATATGCACTCGTCGTTGTATCACCAAAGTAAAATGACCAATTGAGCATGATGTAACATAAAACAAAACAAACCTGAATAAATATGCAAATTTCCTCTATTTACATAAAGAGACAGTGTCATCAAAAGAATAACACAATATTCTAAGATGCATTAACTTGCCTGTTGTACTCAACTTACAAATTGACTGTTGACGAGGCTTAGAGTATGCTGACTGTATCTCTTGCAGAGAAGAACCAGACCCAAAGGGAGCCTTCTACTAGGTGGATGTTTGCAGACACATGCACGGATGAACACTGTGTATCTATAGAGTCGAGTACAAGCGTGACCTCTGTGTATCTATAGATTCGAGTTTAATACAAAAATATATTTTAGCATCAAATGTATGAAATATCATCTTATAATTCTGCTTAGTCTTTTAGTTCATTATTTAGCATGTTTGTGACACCCCTGCCAATACTTCATAAATAATCTACTATTCCATCATAATGTTGAGACTGATTCAGAAGTATTTTCTGCCTCCCCCCACCATTATCCATAAGAAAAACTGATTTCTTTATGTCTTTGCTAACCAAAAATAAAATAGCAAAAATCCTAAAAATTTTAACAGCAAAAAATGTGCATGTTCGATGAGTGACATGACAATTGACATTTTAAAAAGCCATATTGAATATTTCTCAAATCTGACATGATTAACCTTGAGGTAATCAAATGGAATTAATATGAATAAAGCATGCATTGCAGAGAGAAAACAATTTTATTTGGAAGAAAAAAAAAAAAAATAGATCAGTGTAACAAAATTGTTTTACCACAGCTTTTAAAAGATAAGGAAAGTGAGGCATCCAGATTCTCTATTAACTGATCCCAAGGCAAGAAATTCAAACAATTGTCTTCTATCTTCCTGGTAATTTTTTTCTTAAAAGAAACCTTCAAAAATTTTATGTGCCCAAAACTTTCACATATGGCAAAACAAAGAAATCAGGTTCAAAGTGCTACACAGAGCTTCTTGCAATGTGACAAAAAAAAAAGGGGTTCTTATCACCGATAGCTGATTGAATTTTCAAGAAACTCTGAGTAGGGAGATGAACCTGGTTTCTGGTTGGTGTTAATGCTCTGTCTTGGTCTATTATTATAAATCTGCCAATCAAATTTTAATTGTAATTTATGCAAATTCTATCTGAAAAGTGTCCAGCTATTTAATATTCATGGAAAAATAGCCTACCTAAAGCACAGGTACCTTCATCCTCATCAAAGTACTCTTCTTGAGACCTCATACACTTGTATCCAATCCTCTTTTCAAAACAGTTTACAAAGACCACTTTTAAGATCTCCACATCTGCATCATGAAATTCTCCTTAATCTCGCCCATGAACTTTCACCGGCAATTTTATCAGAAGTTATAGGTTACCTAATCAACAAAAACCTTGTTTAAGACATGAACTCAAACTGAATACAAATGTTACCGATACACAAGATTATCCAATAACATCTCTGAGAACATAACCCTATGGAAGAGTATCCATTTCTATATATACAATGTGAAAGTTTGATTATTGCCAAATCTTTTTCCAAATGTATTATTGGAATATATACAGTATTTTTGTTAAATTACATCAAAGCTCTACAGCTGGTTCCCAAATAGCTTCTTCTGAATAAACTTCAAACAACCATTTTACTTCCAATTATATTGTTGGCTTTTAGGTTTTAATGACCAAATGTTATCGAAATATTTTGAGATAAATGGTCTTTTTTTTTCTTTACAGATAATTAAAAATTAAATCATGATAGGAAACATCACTAATTTGTTGAGCAACCGACATTTTCTTTTTACTCTTAAACTGAATAATTTGTTATCTGTGTTTTGTACCAATTAGTTCAGGCAGGAAATCCACAAGGATTTTAACTCATGAGTTGTTTTTTTTTCCCATTAAAAGTAGATTGTAAATTATATTCATCATTACGACTACAAAGCACTTTTAAAGAAAAATTATCATCAGTGGATATCTTCAATGACTTCCCTCAATATTGACTGCTAATTATTTTTTTTAGATTATCTTAAATATTATTTGGAGTTCTTTTAATAAACAATTAAGACTACAATCAGTAATGTATCTGGTGTTTGTGCCACCCATGATAGGTGTCAAATTTGCCTCACCTTTAAACAATATTTCAAAACTGGACAACATCTATAAAATATAAAGGAAGATTATTGTTATAAAAACATTTATTTTGTTTTGATTGCAGACAGGAAAAAATATCTATGACAAAATAAGAGGGAAAAATGTTTAAAAATAATTAGAAAAAAAAAAGATTTTTAGTCAATAAGAATTTTTAAGACAACTTGTTCTTAAATTAATAATGTAAGCATTATGAAAAAACATCCCGACAGTAACAGACTCATAGTGTAACCCTCAAAGTAAATGTTGAATATATTAACGAAGTGAATTTCAGTAAAAATGGCCAAAGTGGAATTAGAGGGGGAAAACATAATAACTAATACCCATTCCCTAAATGTTCTGCCCCTCCCACACCATTCTAGGTCTGCCAATAACTACAATGAACTTTAAAAAAAATATTATCCAATGTGTAACTAAAACCATTTCCAATGACTTCCACAATATTGACTTTGTGTTTTTAGATTATCTTAAATGCTATCATTTTTTTGCAATAATATTCATCCTGTAAAAGGCCCAAGAGCCATTCAAGGTAGAAGGTTATAGATTAAAAGATAAGAGGCACAGTTTATGTGGATATTTGGAAAAGATAACTGTTAACCCTGGACCTGAACAGATTAAGATTATAGTGATTGAGAGACCATCCTCTTATGAGATAGTTCCACAAAATAGTGATTCATGGGAAGAAGTTGTTTGGAACTTACATCTCATTGATAAAATAGGAAGGGAATGAGGGTGGGGTTCACTACAATGTGTATGGCATGGTGGCTCTTAGTGATGATGGTTAGAATTGGTGGAACTAAGAAATATAATTCATCTCAGCACTTTCAATGGAAATAGTAAGAGAGTAGTGAGAGTTGCAATGTTTTGTCTGTGGGAAAGGGGTTGTAGGGTGGAAAATAATTCATCACCCAGAAGGATGCAGAAATGCTTTTGGATTCTAACACGACTGGGAAGCTCATGTACATATACAGTACTCTATTTTTGGCCTGATCTGGCTCTTGTAAAGGTAGAGGATAGCAGTAGGAGTCAGGTACTTACTGGAGTGATCCAAAGGAACAAGGTTAACAAAAGGAGCTAACTGTAATTTTTTTCAAGTCTTATACCCGTGTCCATTTCAATTGTAATGTTAATTATTGTACATTACTAACACAAACATGAGATGCATAACATTGTGTTTTCTTTCACACCAGACTACATTAATCACCTTCAGTCAGTGGCTGTGTCACTTTCGAGCCTTCTCCAAATGTGGTCTCTACCTTCTTGTGTGGATTTGAAAGACTGTTTGTCTCTGGAGTGGGTGTTTATATATCTATCTCATATGGTTATTTCCCACATATGCACATTCAAGTCACAGCTATGTCAATCATGTGTTCTCCTGTTGAGGTTTATACTTGGTGTTTAAGAGATCACCGCCAGGGTCAACCCATTGATGCCGTCCTGGGTATGATGATAAACTATATCTGCGTCCTGGGTAAAACGATAAACTACATCTGACAGGCCTCTGGTCAGGAGTTTTGAGGAGCATGGAACCACCTCTTAATTGCTGGTGTTCTCAGGTCCATGCTAACCTGGGGTGGTAGCACCTGTTAAGGTCCCAGCTATGGGCAAATAGTTAACCCTGAAACTGAGGTAAAAAGCATTATAAAAGTGTAAGAATAGATTTTAATACAAGAAATATTTGTAAAAATTATTACTAGAAATAAATTTTTGGAGCAAAAAAAACTATTACCAGCAATACATTTAAAAAAAAAAAAACTATTACCAGCTATACGTTTTTGAAAAAAAAAAAAAAAAAAAACTATTACCAGCTATACGTTTTTGAAAAAAAAAAAAAAAAAAAACTATTACCAGCTATACGTTTTTGAAAAAAAAAAAAAAAAAAAAAAACTATTACCAGCTATATATTTTTGAGGAAAAAAATATTAACAGAAATAGATTTTTGATAAAACAAAATAGGAAAAAAAAAAAGTTGTCAGAATTAAATGACCCACTGAGGTTGATATGCCATTAAACAAAACAAACCTAAGGCATTCCCTGATGTACTGTTCCATAGAACGATTTTTCACTATGAAAAGGGATACTGGGACAGCTTTCAATCCAACATGGTGGAAGCTTCCTTCCCAACCTTCTTCAAGCATGCTGCCTCCAAACCTGCTGCCCTTGTCAATGATTAGATCTTTTTTGAAATGGAGAGTTTTATATCCAAAAAGAAATTCCTGCAAAAACCAAAGTTAACCCTGGTCCACCCCTGAATGCGCTGCAGTCATAACTCAACGAAACAACTACTTCAATATCTACCACAAGGAACGACGCAGTTTTGCTCTCACTGCATTCAGAACTGCCTACAATCACTGCAAAAAAGTTTTAGAAAATGCCATGTGCAGCTATGCATGAGTAGTCCAGACTAAGGTTGAAAGGAAACAAAATTGATCCCATGAATTCTGGAAGATCACCAACCAAATAATGAACACAATTAAAGCAGCTGTGCCCATAATTAAATGGCCCTGAGGTCATATCTTCCTCAAAAGATAGAATGAACCGTTTTCCTTCCATCTTCAACTTTAACTCAATGTTAGATGACAAAGACCATCTCCTTCCCAAATTCCCATGTTTTACTGAGCACAATCTCAGTAATATTACCATCACAGCACAAGAAGTCTCAAGACTTATCAGAAGCCTTGACCCTAAGAAAGCCACTGGTCTAGACAGAATTCCAGTGGTTGTCATTAAAAACATCAACCTAAAATTATCCCCGATCCTATCAAAGTTATTCAGCTGCTGCTTGAAGGAGAAATCTTTCCCAAGCCTGTGGAAAGTGTCAAGCATATGCCTGGTTTTCAAAAACATGGCTATGTGATGTTCCCCCTCCCAGTACAGACCAATCAGTCTCCTAAGTATCATTAGTAAACTTTTGGGGCCATAATCAATAAGAAGGTCATTGAACACTAGGAAAGAATAACCTCTTCGATGACAAACTGTATGGGTTTTTGGTCAGCCTGATCCATTGCCAACATTCTACCATCACTCACAGTATCAGTGAGTCTCTTGATAACAAACACACCTAAAGGACCATAGCACTAGATATCTCGAAGGCCTTCAACAAGGTGTGGTACAAAGTCTTGCTATACAAGTTCTCCAGTTATGGAATCACTGGAAGGGTCATTTCGATCATAAAATCCTTCCTAATTGATAGGTCCTTGAAGGTAGTTATTAATGGCCAGTTCTCTGTAGCCCTAGAGGTCAGTGCAGGTGTACCCCAGGTGTCACTCTTTAGAACAACCATCTTTTTGATCTACATAAATGATCTGCCTAAGAATATATTCAGATCAATTGTAAACATCTATGTTGATTAGGTGAGTATATACAGTCACACCTCTAAAACTCTCAATGGTCAGAGATTGGCAACTGATCTCTCTTCCCATCTTACACAAAATACCCAATGGGGTAAAAAATGGCTGGTTACATTCAAAGCCTTGAAGACCAAGCTAGTTACATTCCATCATTGCTGATCTAAACCCAAACTACCACCAATCAGGATGAATGGAGGCCCTCTTGGGGAAGCACTGTGCCTTGAATGACTGTTGGGCCTCAAACTTGCACCTGACCTCAAGTGGAACTCGTATATATGATCCATTGTTAAGAATGCAGGTAAAATAGTTGGCTCTCTGTACTCCTTCAGTAAGTACCTGACTCCTTCTGCTATTCTCTACCTTTACAAGAGCCAGATCAGGCCAAAAATGGTGTAATGTTGTCATATTTGGGTGAGAGCTACCCAGACCTCACTCTCCAGACTTAATAGTGTTTAAAAGCATCTGTAAGTCCTTGTGGGTGGGTGATGAATTATTCTCAACCCTTGAACCTCTCTCCCACAGGCAGGATGTGGCAAGCCTCTTGCTGCTCTACAACTTTTTTTATGCTCAGACAAACTACATTCCCTGGTCCCACCAAGGCATATTTTCCCAGCAAGAACACACCATACCACTTTCATAGTAATAACATCCCTCCACACACACACACACACATTCCCTCTGTATTACATCAGTGAGAAGTAAGTTACACTCGAGCAGCTGCTTCCAGTGAACTACTGTTCTGTGAAACCATTCCCAACAGGATGTTTCCCCGATCACTTACATCTTAACATGTCCAAGGATAGGGTTAACCATTATCTTTCACTCCCTATACTGAAAAATGACCTCCAAACATAATCCTCTCCCTTGAATGGCTCCTGTGCATTGTAAAAGGTGAACCTTATTTTCAAAAAAAAAAAAAAACACCAAAAAAACGACATATTTGAAGGCTGGAGGGATAGAAAGAAGTACCAATTAACATATCTAACAAGCTTGTTTCAGAACAGAAACAGGGAGGGATAGTAAAGGGACAGATATTGTTTAGCGCTACAAAGGAAGTTGTGAAGAATCATTATTGCTGATAATGTCATATAAAAGAAGTGTACTCATGCCATCAAAAATGATGGCTTTTCGGTAATCTCTCATTGTTGTATTTTCCTCTTTAACAAAGATTTTTTCACTTCCCAACTTCAAAAACATCGATGGAACAGCCTACACTGATTTTTTTTCTCCTTGCAATGCTAACATTAGTAAATGGAAGATAACATGTTTACTGCAATAATTTAAAGATGTTACAAATCAAAATCCAACATTGTGTATTTTGTTTTTTCTTGGAAGGTTTTCGTACTTCCATACTTTAATTAGTCAGTTTTGGATTAGAGAAAGTTTAACAGGGATATAAATTCAGCAATCAAATAATCAATGGGCTACCATTTTTTTTTATTCCATTGAGAATGTTTATGGACAATTGTAGAAATGAATTACCTCCAGCAGGAAGAAGAAAAATGTAATTTTTTTTTTCTTTTTATCAAGATAATTTTTTAGACAACAAAAAAAATATCATAAAAACATTTCTTTTAATATATAACCTAAGCCAAAATAATGTATTTGACTAAGAAAACAAAAAAAATCTATATATATATATTTTTTTTTTTTTTTAACACTCTGTCTTACTGACTCCACCTATAGGTATTCTCTTTTTTTTTTTTTTTTTTTTTTTGAGTGTGGAGGTATAAATGTGGCCCTCACCAGTCATGTTATGGGAGGTGCATATGGTTGGGTGGTTGGTAGACAAGATGATAAATTCGATGGTGCTGCCAAAAATGGTCATCACAAAGTAATAGACTGCCTCTCTCTCTCTCTCTCTCTCTGCAACAAACAATTTTATGTATTGGAAATAAAGGCTGATTCATGTCTACCTGTGATCTTCTGTATATTTTTGTCAAACGCAAGCATATCCAATTGATAAACTTGTTACCCGTTTTATTTCTGCCACTGAATACAAGCATATTATTTTCCTAGTAGAGTAAATAATAATAAACTAGCATAAACATTGACTTAATTGCGTCTGAAACAAGGCCGAGGGTACGAGAATATCTGAATTCCATACAGCAAAATGTTAAATGGGAAAATTTCATTAAAAATAGACATATGAGTGCTCAGCTGTTATGCAATATCTTAGCAAACACAATCTTCTCTGAACACTACATTCTTAACCATTTCAAGTCAAGGTTCAGTTGTCCTGGGTATGACGATAAACTACATCTGGCAGCAAGATCTCTGATCAGGAGGTTTTGAGGAGTGTGGAACTACCTCTTAATGGCTGTTGTGTTGTTCCCAGGTACACCCTGACCGATGGTGTTATCACCTGTTGTCTCAGTTATGGGCAAATAGTTAACACCCAAAGTGGAGTCGAAACATGATGAAAGTATAAAAATTTTTATAGTAAAAAAAAAATTATCAGCAAAACATTTTTGTAAAAATAAAAACAATAAATAAAAATTAACAGCAATACATTTTCGTAAGGAAAAAATATTACCAAAAATACTTTTTTGTAAAAGAATTTACTAATGCTCTCAAGAAAATTAAATTTCAGTGTTAAATGACCCATAAAGAGTTCATGTGCTGCTAAACAAGCAAACAAATCAAGGTTCAATTACTGTCTATCCTCCTTATCCTCATAATGCTCACTTCCTTCTACCTTCTTTTATATTCATACCACACACACCTCATTCAGTAAATCTCTACCAGGAGTGGCTCTTGAGCCTTGTGTTAAACGAACAAAATAAAAAAAATTCTATCCTTTATAGTTCTAAGCAATGTTTGTCCCTTTACCCTTCCTCCAAGTCCATGTTCTGCCATCCATTTATGTAAGATTGTTAGGTCAGTTACTCAGTGGTTTTCCCTCCACTCTTCTACCTTCAATAAATCCTGTCAGTGTCAAATTCTCAAAACTGTTCTTCCTCATTATTTGAATTGTTTCTTTTTAGACAGTTTTGGATTATAGAAAGTTTGACAGGGATAGAATTTCAGTAATCAAATAATCAATGGGCTGCCAATTTTTTTTTTTTTTTATTATTATTATTTCATTAAGAATGTGATATATCCTGGAAAGGGATATATTTGAATGAAGTAGCTAAGTGCATTTGGCTACTATAACCAAGTAGAATAGGGTAGCAGTAATCGACTGGTATGCGTCGTAGTCGCAGGTAAGAAGTGTAGATCAATGCGTAGTCCAATGGGTGTTGTTGTAGACTTAGCTCTCAGACTAAGGCTCTTCTCACTCTCCTACATGTCCATCAATATTTATGATAGACACCAGCCAATCACATTCCAGTGAGGGGGAACACAAGTGTACGCATATTCCATTATATCAGAATGTTTATGGACAATTCTAGAAATGAATCACCTCCAGCAGTAAGAAGAGAAATGTTATTTTTTTTTACTTTTTATCAAAATTTGAACTGTTTCTTTGTGATCCTAAACACTAGAGTCTTTTTGGAAGACATTTTTCTTAAAACTTTCTTGATGTTTACATAATTTTCTTAAATAAAAGAAGAAAAAAATTTAGAAGTTTTTATTGTTTCTACTGAAGGACATTCTAATTGATTAAATGTTTGATTTTATTTATTTTATAAAGTTTTATTTTAGCCATTCATCAAAATTGGCTATAAAATCAATAATTGATTAAAAATTATTATTTTAAAAAAAAATGAATATTTGATTAAAAATCTCATGGTCCTTTTGTTAGAGCCATAGGTGCTTCTCAAAGTTTGTCTAACTGGATAAGGAGGATGGTAACTGACTCTTGTCATGAAGACATTAAGGGTCAATCACCACAAAGCAGAGGTTTCCAGGAAAAAGCTGAGTGAGACTTTCTTGTTACAATTACAATGTGGATGATTTTATTCAGTATTTTTCTTCTTTTCTATCATTCATGGCTAGCAAGGGCAGGTCTATCCTGCTAGTTAACTTACAGCTAGAAGCAGAGATGGATTCATACCTTTCCCAGGGGCATCAATGCAAAGTAAATGCAATGGACTCACAGAGGATTTGAACATGGCTCACTAATTCCATGCATGGAAAGTGGAATTGACAAGTGGAATTCAAATTATAAACAAGTTTGCTCCATTCATTTACACACTAATGCCCTTGGAAAAGGGATGAATCTGTCTCTTTTTTCCTCCCAGTTATGGATAGTAGCCAGTTGAGTACTACTGCTCTAACTTCAAAACCATGGAGAAGGTTGTGGAAAATTATTCAGTTATTTCTGTCCAAATTTCTGACATGCAAAGTCATAATTATTTATAGTTGGACTAATTTCCTGATCCTTGTTAGAACCACTTATGAACATCAAGCATTGAAAGCAACCACTTACAATCCAAAATATGTTTTAGCTTTAAATAACCCACAATGGGTTGATAAGCTGTAAAAAAAAAATCACAAATCAACAAATTTGTTGTTAGGATCACAATGTTTCAGCTGTGATTTCTGTCAGTCTGGGAAACTATGAAAATCTTGAACTGAACCCTTTATTCAATTTACAGAGAGAGATTGTTTTCATTCTGTCATAGGTGAGGAGAGTGCAATTTATAGATAATAAAGAATAAGAATTGTGTAGAGAGCCATAATTGTCAGTGTCCTGAAAGGTCATGGCATTAAAAAAAGAATAATATATATACACACACATGAGGAGAGGCTGAAACTTTCTTGATCTAACCACTTTCCAAATCTAACCACTTTCCAAATTCATGTTTTCAGTAATCAAACATCAGCTTAAGCCAAGAATTTTTCAACTCTCCATCATAAATTTAGATAAAGATAGATTTTCATTCATATTAATTAGCATATACCGAATGATTGAAAAGTAACTCCCTATTTTACATATGGGTATCTAGCCAGGAGTCCTGACTGTGACTTTTCTCTTTGAGATTGGTTAAAGACTGCTATACCAAACCAAGACTTTGGGAGAACTTGAAGGGTGAATACAAGAAGTTATGTCTTTCATACCACAAAAGTTCCTAGTGAAAACAGTTGACATGATTCCTGAGCAGCTCAAGAAGCTTGTAGCGAAATCTGGTGCCCATATCGAATTTTAAATAAAACCTCATGCTAAACATTTGTCTCTCGTATCCATTTCTTGTAAAAATTATAGTTAATAAATAAGTATTTTAAAATCGGGAGTGACTTTTCAATCACCCTGTATTAGTAATATCTTATTCTGCTGATGTACTTGCTTATTTTACTAATTTTTCCCTCTTCTGTTAGTTATTGTTTTTTTGTTGTTTTTTTGTAAAGCCTCCACAAATATTAAATTGCTCAGCATGAATATGAAATCAGTGCTTTCAACGGTAACATATTAACAATGACAAAGAGACATTAAGAAAAATAGTCATCCTATAGCATCTTCTTGTCGACTTGGAGAAGTATAAATCACTTTTTTATTCTTTCTTGGGAGCTCATCTTTTGTGAAGGGTATAAAAGAGAGTGGCAGAAAAAATAAGTACTGAGAAACTTGGCTTATCTGTAATAGCTTTTGTTGCTTAAATAAATAATAGTGTTGGACATGAATGAAGAGCTCTCCTCAGGAGAAGGAAATGAGTTCAGACCGTCATCTAAAGCAACCTATTTTATCTGGATTCCTTTAGTTTTGGTTTAATAGCTGAAGAAAAAAAGTAGTGAAAATATGTTGTTATCAAAAGAATAAAAAATCACTAATGAAAACTAATAAAAAAAAATACTGAAAATATTTCATGAAAAACACTTGTAAAAAAAGTATTATTACTACTAATCAATCAATCAATGATACAATGAACAAAGAATAGAATGATTAATAATACAAATCTAATTAACCCATAGCTGGGGTCAGAGGCAGATTCATACCTTTCTCAAGAGTATTTGTATGTAAGTGAATAAATATCATGATCCTAACTGGAATTAGAACAATGATTAACAATTCTATTACACCACACGCACACACACACACACCTCCAAGCTTACGATAACTGTTATTCCCAAGCTACAGTACCTGGTATTCCCAAGCGATCACCCATCTTTGTACTGACAAGACTCAATGGTACTTAACTTGGGTGATCATACGAGCAAAATTTCACCTAATAATTACATATAAAGTCACACAACAAATACTAAAAGCATATATAGAAAAATCATTGGGAATTACTTTACCATAGGAATGCAGTAGAATTATTTATGAAACATGTATGTCAAAATTTTTATTTCTCTAAATCTCTGGAACCCTCCACCCCATAAAAAACGGCATTTAACCAAAACTTTAAATTTGAGAAAAAGAAAAAAAAATCAAAATATTGTCAATGACAACATTTTAATTGTATTTTTTGTTTTTCATTTTCATAAAAGAGTGCTCGAAACTTTTGCACATGTCACATAGAATCAAGTTTTTGGGAAGTTCATTCACATTTTACTTTTGTAAGCACCTGATTAGCTTTTATTTGCATTTGTTGATAATGGCTCCCAGTCAGCAATATCCACTTAACTGAACAAAATCACAAAAATCTTCATTAACTCAAAGAATTGCAAAGAGATAAACAAAATTCTGATAAAAACAAATATCATTTCTGCTGACTTTACTACTACTCTACCACTTCTTATTAAGTTTTAGTCACTTTTAAGAAACTAAATGTTTCTAGTAGTAAAGAAAATAATTGATGACTACTAAATTTTCCAATCTGTCATTATATGTATAATTATTATTTTGTAGTAGTGTTTTACTATAGGAATGCATTGCAAATGAGGAAAAAAGGGATTGTCAGTGGTCAGGAATGAATGCAAGCATTACTAAAAGAATAGGGCTATTATATGTAGAATTATTATTTTGTAGTGGTGTTTTACTATAGGAATGCATTGCAAATGAAGAAAAAAAGGGATTGTCAGTGGTCAGGAATGATGCAATCATTATTAAAAGAATAGAGCTATTTATTATATGTAGACTTATTTTGTAGCAGTGTTTTACTATAGAAATACATTGAAAAATAATGATTGTCAGTGGCTAGTAATTAATGCATGTATAAATTTCAAAAAAACTATATTTTAAACACTTTGTTTCATATTGTCTCTAATGTATCATTGCTATTTGTAAAACTTTTTTTTTCAAACTTTTAATGTAATTTAATGATTGATATGATATTTGAATCAGTCAATTTCTGAAATTAACTTCTTGGGAATCTTGTTGACCAAATTCTTGCCTGCAATTATTTCCCTTAGATTAATGTAGACTGTCACCATTTGACCACTGCAGTGGTCAAATTAGTAACTGACCAATTAGAAACTAGCCAATTACATTGATTATCTCCTTTAATGTCTCAGAAAATTTAGCCTTGCAGACGTTGTACTAATGCAATTAATGGACTTTTTCGTGTTGTTATCTCAGAGTAAGGTAAAAGTACATGTGAGTGTAATGCTTATCTGTTTGGAAAAGAGACTCAATAAATCAAGTCTAAATTCTAGTTAAGGCTATTCCTGTTCATTTCACTTATAGACTCTTTGGAGTGGCATAAATCTATTAGTCCTAGGATACTGCTCTCATGACAAAAGTATCTCATTACTGGCATGCCACAGTGGCTGACAAAAAGTTGGTCAGTGAATTACTCTCTCATAACTAATTTTTCTGTCTAGGAAGTAGCTTCAAATGGCTGCTGCATAGTGCTTAAAAAATGAAGATAAAATTATTTTTTTGCAAAGATTGAATTGAAAGAAAAATAAAGCAGGTTGAAAAATCAACCTCTGTTAATAATTAGAAACAATAAAATATTTTCAGGACATAATTTTGCATCATTTTTTGAAGACTACAGGACATGACATGGGTGTTGAAATATTTGAGTACTATATTTGATAGTATATAATACCGCTCTATTTATAGATTTAATATTATAGTATTATAGAGTAACGACAATTACAGTGCTTCATACTAATGATTTGTCTGCTTAAACATTAGTCTACCAGATTCCCTAACTTCATCTGTAAAACTCAAGAGGTACTTATTTTTTTAAGCTGGTAAACAGAGTAATTTGAAGTCTAAAATATATCACATTTTGCTTGAATTTTTTAAATGGGAAATCATTATCATCATCATTAAATACTGATTTCCTTGTCTTGGTTGCTGTTATCACAACATTTCATTTGCTGTACTGACCAGTCTTTTTCAGGTACCTGTTGTAATTGGTAACCTTCTGGGAATTTCAAAACTAACTATTTAATCAACAGAATTGAATAAAGAGTTTGGATAATGTCTGTGGATTTAATAAAGTGTTTAGTTGGAAATTCTCAGGTTACCAGCTATAGCAGATACCGGAAGAACGCCAAAGCATACTACAGCTGAAACACTGTGAATATAAACGAAAATGACAATATTAGCCTTATCACATCAACATATAACTTTTGCCATACAAGATATTCTAATATATTTGATAGTGCCATTTGAAGACATTACAAGCAATCTTTTCACAAAACAGTCTGTCCTCATACATTCTTACATGGCTTTGTCATCTATTAGCTTTTTTTGTTACAACTGCCCAAGTGGGTAAAATAGTCATGGGCAAATGATCATTCACTTATTCTTTACTTTGTTGTTGTGGCATGTTAGTTATAATATATAAGTAGATTCCTGACTTTACCAAAAGCATTGACAAGAAGTGAATAGCAATAACATCAGTAAAACTTTGAACTTGGTCTGAAAATTTTGTTTTAGTGCAAGTAGTCTCATAGTTACTAGTGCAGAAAGTGAAATAAGCAAGCTGAGTTCAAATTCCACCCTTATCTGTCTCATTCACTTTAACACGAGTGCCTTGATAAAGATATGAACCCATCAGGTTAGACTGAGGACTACTCTGAATTCAATACCATCATCATGGAAGTGGGAAACCCCTATCTTTTCTATGGCAATTCTCATAAAGAAAAGGATTTTCTAAATCTTAAAGGGTCATAACATTTTTTGTTTAAATTACCATACACTCTACGTCTTGCATTGCTTGTGGCTACTATATTTGCCCATAGATGAGTGGAAAAGATATCGATTGGAACAAATCAGACACAAGAAATTAACTCTGCCATCTAAAGAGAATAAAACTAATGCCTGACTTTTTGTTCACTTTAATAAGTTTATAGAAAAACAAGTTTGGAAATACAAAACCTCAATTCTTTGATGAAAGTCTCAAAGATGTTCTTAAAGCAAAAAGCAATACATCTAACCTTTTTATTTTTTGGAGAGTAACTCTTGTGGATTTTGGAACAAATCCTAAGAAGTCTCTCTCTCTCTCTCCCTCCCCCTGTTTACACTTTTGTCTGTTGTTGGGAACAACATCTGAAGGCGTTTCCTGGTTTTGAATCTTAAAATGTCTTGTGTTCTTTCTGTTTTTGCTCAAGTCTTGTCTGCTTGCTGCTCTCTTTCAACAAAATCTCTCAAAGCCAATGCCAAAGTAATATTGGAACCATATACATTTGGTAACAGGATGGAATGAGAAGTAGGTCCTCACACCCACATTCCTTTTAGAAGGGTAACTGTAGAATTTTATAGTTAACAACTTAGTCTCTTAAAGCATTACTAGTGGAGGGAGTTCAATTCTTACTAGGTACTTGTGTTTTTTAACTATGCTGAGTAAATATTTTATTTCACCTAATCATGGAGTAACAGCTTTTACTGTAGTAAGTTCAGTCCTCAAAGATTAACCAATACTAGAAGGCCTTGTGCTAGTTCAAACTAAGCTCTTTGGGTCAACTCACTGGATTATTTCAACCAAACACCTTTATCCAATGGGCAATTGTATTGATTGAAGTAATCCAGTGATTCGCGAGTTGTGAGTTCAACACCTGACCACAACAGAGGTTAACAAAAATTTGGAGAATTGAGTTACTAAAGGAAAATAACTGAAACTGTGGTATGGCACATGGAACTAGAACAATTGATCTGTCATAGATGAAATAAAATGTTTGGTTCTAAATAACAATGTATATCCCCTGAAGGAGGTGGGAGTGTACGACAGCAGAAATGTTCAATGACAAAGTGGCCTCATATATATCTCCTAAGCTTAGTTTGAACTCGCACAAGGCCACTAGTATTGGTTAATCTGTGAGGACTGAACTCACTACAGTAAAAGCTGTTACTCCATGATTAGGTGATGTAAAATATTTACTCAGCATAGTTGAAAACACAAGTGTAAGTACTTAGTAAGAATTGAACTCACTCCACTAGTAATGGTTTAAGAAACTAAGTTGTTAACTATAAAATTCTAGAGTTACCCTTCTAAAAAGGAAGGTTCGGTTCTATTCCAACATATATCTCCTGAAGAAGGCCATAACATACAACAGCTGAAACATTGTGAATGACAATAAAGATAAGAAAAACAGTCTGAATAATATAAATGGTGTAGACATATAGTAGTGTGCAATACAACTTGTTTTGTGCTGCATTCTTAATATATTATGTGTTTGGGTTGTTGTTTAACTTAGTCTATATTGTAGAATATCTGACTGAAACCAAAATGGCAGTGCCCATCAACATCTTTAGAGTCATTTATTTCCAGTCCATAACAATTTCTTATTTTTGCCAAAATAGGCCAGTACAGTCAGACAACAATGCTATAACACTGTGTTAATCTAGATTTACAGGCAATTACAGCTTTTTTTGAGTTCAGCCAATACTAAATGATCCAAAATTTTGGACTTGTGTCAGACTAGGCTAAGAATTGCATAATTTGTTTCTGCATGTTTCCGAAAACTTTATCGAAGAATATGACATGCGGCTGTGATTAAATGTTAGACTCATTCATGGTGCTGTTTTTGTTACGACTGAAATATTTTCACCTGTACACTCATCAGCTTTCTTCAGGTGTAAAGTTGATAAGGTGAAAGGGGTCTCTTTGTACTTTGAAATGGTAGATTATGCACAGCAAGTTTGGCTCAATCCCAGCAATATTGCATAAGTTGCTAATATTAGTTTTATAAGTTGCTGAGATAAACTTAGGTGATTATTATTTTTTTTTTTTTTTTTTTGTCAAAATTTTGACAGGGATACGTAAATTCATGGACTCATTTAAGTTTTATTAACAGTTTTCAATCACAGTATCAAAACAGACTATTATCTTTTAGAGAAATAAGTTAATATATTATTACACATTGATATACTAAGACTAATGTCTGCATCTTAGTTAATAATGTTTCAGCTATTGTGCCCTCTAGTCTTCTTCAGGTGTATGCCAATCTCAGAAAGCTTCAGGAAATTTCAAACAGATTTCTTGTAAGTTCCCTAATTTTTTTTCCTTCAACCAACAGTGTAGTGTAAGTTACAGAATACAACAACATGTATCTCCTGTTCACTACCACAGTCGCATTGCTCTGTCGCCCTTTGTTAAGCACTTTTTTATAGATTAAGTGACAGGTCAAATTTGCATAGGTAGAAAGAGAGTCTTGTGAAAGTATCTGACTCTGAGATCTGATTTTTTTTTTTAAATCTATCACTTATAAATCCACCATTTTCTTTATGAGAATATTTTACATGTAAGACACGTCTAAATCTATTTTCATCCAGGAGGTAAGCCATTTTCTCTAGTGTTACAAAACCATTTAACCTACAGGGGTAGATTGATAACTTTAGTACTACTCAGTTATTTCTCACCCTGTTTTCTTTTTAATCCTTTCACATCAAGCAAGGTGATAAAGCCACTAAGATGTTATTGAAAATGAAAAAGACTGAGAATATGTTACTGAGGAGATTTAAGGAGACAGAATATGACAAATGACATTGCATTTAAATTTTTTAAGATCATAATTGACAGGAAAGGAATAAGATTGAAAGTTCCACAGGCAAGAAGTACAAGAGAAGAAACTATTTGAATAGAACTTATGGTTATACTTAGCAATTTCAAAATTAAAATGATGAGATCTAATTGCCAGTCTTGTACTGCACTTAAATTCATAAAGTTGAGATACCAAATAGGAAAGCTTATCAGAAGAATTACCATGAAAATATTTAAAGAAAAGGCACAGGGAAACTATGTTACAGCATTTGAAAAGTGTTCGACCCCAGTTTTATTAGCTGGCCCAGGGACTGAACTTACAATTACTATGCCACCAAATTCATAAGCCAATGCTTTAATCCATTGTAAGAAGCTAGAGCTTAGAACCTTAAACCTAATATTCATATTGCGTGTCTGCAACTGCTGCTGAAGCTTTGCTGTCATTTTCCTATCATTTTTCTTTCTTTTTTCTTAAGTATTGTGCACTTGAAGAACACTCTAGAATGAATCATCTGAAATGGGGCAGAAATTTTAAATTTCATGCTTTTCTGAAGGGAACTGTTAACATGTAACCAGAGTTTTAAATCTGTTTCAATTACAGATGCGTCCAGTTTAGCTGTTCTTTGGTGCATAAATGTAGCCAAGAGAGAATAGTTGTTTCCAAAATGGCCTAACATTTACCTTTTGACTATTTACACTTATCGTGCACTGATTATTTTGCAGTTTGTCAAAATCAACTTGAAAACAAGTCGCCAGTTTGAACATTTTACAGCCAAGTTGGCAGGATGTTATCTTTTCCCTCTGACCTTTCTGTATGTGTGATGTAGCTTAGATAAATCACACACACATCCTTAAATCACATACACACTCACATGCATACAGACATTGAGATAAAAATTTTGGGAGGAGGCAAAAATTAAAACATCTCTATTTGTCATTGTTTTTTTTTTTACTGCGGTTATCATTAAGTGATTTGCTGCAACCTATGAACCTTTGTTTGGAAATTATTTAGTTAATTCTTTAAACTCAACCTTTTTTCTCTCATTTTTTTTAAATTTATTTATTTTCGATGTGCAAAGAAGTGATTTATTCATTGCTTCTTTAAATATTTGCTTAAACTTGTCATTGGTTTAACACAGTGATTTTCAACTGGTGTGCCATGAGAGGATTTAAGGTGTGCTGAAAAAAATTTTAAAGGTCATGAATTAAATTATTTTCAAAAGAAGCACAATACATGTACATATCAAAATTTAATTAAAACCTCTTTAAATTGATTATACAAGTATATCATTGTTACAATAAATACATATATACATAATATATAATATAATATAAAAAGCAAGCTTTTCTTCAATAAACAATATTAAAGAACAAAAACTGATTTAAGATTTTACATGTTCAAAATATGACCTTGCAAGAAGATATACAGGGTGTGATGGGTAAATTGTCACCATTTTATATTTTTTAATTTCATGCATGAGCTGTTTGTTTTTGATCTTGTCAATTGCATAGCATAGTAGGGTCAGCTGAGCACCATCTTTGAGAAAAAGAACACCATGACATAATTCACTCCACCAGAAATTTGGAAACAGCATGCTATACTACCTGTCATTCAGGACGGAAGCTCCAATACAAACATTTCAGAGTGTTTGGGTATGAATCTGAGGACAATACAGAAGATTCAGAATGAGTTAGATAAGTCTAATGGTGATTACAAAGGTGTTTGGAATGATCACTAGTGATGGCGACATTATGCCTCCATTCATCTTCCCACAGGGCCTCAGACTCAACACAGAGGCCAACATCAAGTGCCTTGAGGAGGTAGTGCTACCCTGGATCAAGAGGGTGGCTGCTGCAAGACTATATATCTGACAACAGGGCTCTGCACCATGCCACACAAGTAGAACACAGTCATGACTGTCAATGTCTGCGACCGCATCTCCCCTTACATCTGGCCACCTAACTCCCCAGGCTGAAACCCTTTGATTATTATGTATGGGGCACAGTTGAACAAGAGACCAACAAAACTCTTTATAACACCAAAGATGAACTGAAGGCAAGGATTATGGCAGCATTCAACTTAAACAAGGAGACTGTCCAGAAGAGTTGCAGGAGATTCTGAAGTCATCTGGAGGCTGTGGTTGAAGCCAATGGGGATTTTATTGAACACATTTATTCCTTGGTATTTCAAGATATTTTTGTGTAATCAGTGTTATTTTCATTTGTGCGTAATTTA
Source organism: Acanthosepion lycidas (assembly GCA_963932145.1). Lineage (NCBI taxonomy): Eukaryota > Metazoa > Mollusca > Cephalopoda > Sepiida > Sepiidae > Acanthosepion > Acanthosepion lycidas. The sequence continues at coordinate 18,735,933 of OZ010577.1, forward strand.
GATGACAATTTAACTATCGCACTCTATATTCTAAAAAAAAAAAAATGTCTTTTTTGTGGAACTCCCTTCAGGCTCCATGCTTTCCAGCCAACTTTAATGCACAAAAATTTAAATACAATGTCAATCAATATCTCCTGTCCTTCTGATTACTCTTTTCTCTTTATACTCATTACTAAAATTTCTGTTACTAATTCCTCCACAACCTATGACCCCTTTTGTGTCTTAGTGACTTTACTGCCTTGCTTGGGGTGATACCCCTTAAGAAATAAAACAAACTCTCCTGTGTACACCATGAGCCTTCTTAGTCTAGATGATACACAGGTATTGTTGGCAGAACGATGAAGCAGGTTGGCATAGTTGGCTTGCTTCTGGTTGTCGTGATGACCTTTCAGGTGGTTTACAGAATCTGCCCTTGACAGCAGAATGTGCACTCACACACACCACATTTCCGAGACTGCATATTAGTTGGCAAATCACAGTGAGTGCCTCTTTGGAGATCACACTTGATCTATGAGGGTCTGCATCCTTCCCTTACAAAGTGTCTTCACTTTGTACAATTTGAAGTCACTTCTTTCCATTGCTGCATATCTATGTTGAATACATATCTATATGAATAGATATTTACACACACAAGATGCTTTAGTTAGTTACCATATTAAACATATTTGATTTTCAACTAGTATTTCTTTTATCTTTATTTCATTTTTATCACAATCACTTCCACCAGCATTCCACAACTATCAGTAAATGACAATAAAGTATTAGCTTTTAGTAAGGTTCATACTAACATCTGTTTCTCTTAAGAAGACTGGCAACTCATCTATCACATCAACTACAGAGAAGAAAATACAGCAGTTGCACAATCTCAACCTTATCTCTATAGTTTTATTCCTTGTTTCTTTCAAAATGCCTGGCACTGCCATCCTTCATGTTTATTTACATACACTGGTAGTGTCAGTCCAGTTGTTATCCTTGATTAAAAAGATACAATATAAAATACATCTCGAACATTCATTCATTCTAATGATTACTGTTGTGACCGCATAAATGTTTAAAGAAATAACAAAACAACTGTTGCAGATATATCATATATTAAACAGTAAGTACAACAGAAGATTATTACACGACTAGTGAGTGTGTGTCGGTTGACCCAGCGTTCAATCTATTCAACTCTTCCCCCAAGGCCTTCTCTCCTAAAAATCTTATAGTAGGCAGAAGAGTCCAACGGACTCTTTAGAGGGAAGACACCGCAGCAATTACATATAGAATAACATAGCAAATACTAAAAGCATATATAGAAATTCATTAGAAACTATTTTATTATAGAAATGAATTAGAATTATTTAATAAACAAATATGTCAAAATTTTCATTCACTCTCATGATTATATATAGAGGGACACAGTAGCAAATACTAAAAGCATATATAGAAATTCATTTTACTATAGGAATGCATTAGAATTATTTATTAAAGAAAACATCTTTCATTCACTCTAATGATTACATATCGTATAACACAGCAAATACTAAAAGCATATATAGAAATTCATTGGAAATTATTTTACAATAGAGATACATTAGAATTATTCACTGTAATGATTACATATAGTGTCAAAGCAAATAGTAAAAGTATATATAAAAATACATTGGGAATTCTTTTACTATAGGATTGCATTAGAATTATTTCTTAAACAAATACATATAAACTTTCATTCACTTTAATGATTACATATAGGGTAATATATCAAATACTAAAAGCATAAATAGAAATACATTGGAAGTTATTATAAAAATACATTTCTGAAACAAATAAGTTACAATATTCATTCAATCTAATGAAAAGGATATATAGAATTTCATTGGAAATGATTTTTGAAATGCATTAGAATTAATGTAGTAACAGCTTTTATAATAAGAATAACATAATAAGAAATTGAATTGAAAATTACTTGACACTTTCCGATGTCTCATTCACTCAACATTATTACCTTTGTACTGTAATTCATCTGCAAGAATTTTCTTTTATATGCCGTGTCCTTTTAGGTGATCATGGCTCTCTACATCTTCCTGTCCATTGTAGCTCTTAATAATTTTTGTCTTTTTGTTATCTCTTCTATACCTTGCCATCCATTTACTCAAGCTCACCAGGTAAGTTATACATTGTTTCCCTCTGTTCCTATTGCCTTCAGTCTGTCCTGTGAGTATCAAATTTTCCAAGCCCTCCTTCCTCATTATGTTCCCCAGAAATTTCAACTGTCTCTTCCTGATGTTAAATATAAGTTTCCTTTTTGTTCCCTCTAAAACCTCATTATTGCTCACATGTTCAGTCTATGCTATTCTAAGCATCTTTCTGTAGAACCACATTTCTTCAAGCCACTTCTTCTTCAAGTCACTTCTTCTTCAAGGAGATTGTCCAACATTCATTGTCAGATATCACATAACAGTTCAATGCTCTTTTCTTTGTTTTTAACAAAATTCGTCTGTCTCTGCTTAGATTTTCTAATGTATAGCTTTCCTTAAATATCAAAGTTACTATTCAGTGAAAGCTGCCATTGGAAATAGAAACAATATCGACAGAAAACACTCACCTGCATTAATTTGAAGAGGATACCAGTTTAACTTTCATTCCTCTTCTATTCCTTTCTCCCCTTTTATTCTACTAATAAATTTTTATTACTATAATCTGTCTATTCACTCTGTGGCTACCATTCAAATATTTGATAGCCATAACAATATCATTATTTTTTTATATGCCATTTCTCTTCAGGATGTGGGTAATAATGACTCTCCATAACTTCCTATATCTTGTCCTCTTGCTACCCCTCTCAATTCCTGTTCTACCATCAATTTACACAACCTTATTGGGTAAGTTATTTGGTGTTTCACTATGCTCTTCTTGACTTCAGTATATCCTTATGAGTATTAAATCATCCACACCCTCTTTCCTCATCTTGTGTCCCATAAATTTCAACTGTTTCTAATTGTAAATAGAAGTGTATTTTTAGTTCCTATTTTCCTTAAAATTTCCTTGTTATTCACATATTCAGGCCATGGTATTCTCAATGTTTACAAGTAGAACCACTGCTTTGTTGCTTCAAGTCTGTTCTGTAAAGATAATGTCCAGCAATCAATTCCAGACAGGAGATTGGATATTACATAACAGTTCAGAACTCTTCTTTGTTTCTTATAAAGATTTCTTAATATTTACAGTAATTTCTGAAAGGCATCTTCTGCTATTTTTATGTGCTTTTTGAATTTATTACATGCACTCTATCCCAGATATTGAGCACTTTATTCCATAAATATAGCATACCTTAAAACTACATTTTATCATATCTATCTATCTATCTATCTATATATATATATATATATATATATAGTTTTAAGGTATGCTATATTTATGGGATAAAGTGATCAGTATCAGAGATAGAGCATATGTTAAATATAAAAGTGAACATTGAAGTCAACAGGCTGTTTCATGCTAGACACAATCATCAGGCAGTCTGACGATTACATCCAGCATGAAACAGCCTTTCACCTCTGAGTGTTGACTTCAATGTTCACTTTCATATTATATTATATATATATATATATATATATATAGGATAAGGAACAAATAAGAAATGTTAATAAATTTAATGTTTCGATTTTTATTTAAGCTTCATCAGAAAATGAAATGTGACTTCATGCTAGCACAGCTATCAATGGCCCCCAAGTGTTCCATCTAGCCAATTTCACTCACGATGCTTGGGTCAACCCATGGTATTGTTTTCAGGCACTTTCCAAAGGTGCTGCTTGCTGGGATCACCCCCTCCAGACCAATAACATCAAAAAGTTTCCTTCCTGACAAATTACCTGAGATGAGATTTGAAACTGGGTCTCATGGTCAGAAAGTGTACATTCTGACCACTTGGCCACACACCCATATATATATATATATATATATATATATATATATATATGTATATATGAAAAGACAAAAAAATAATGTTTTATCCAGTCATGGGCTTTATCAAGGCAAATATAAAGATTTTATTTTGCAAGAAATATTTATAAACAGGAATAAAAATGTTGTTAGTTTTTCAACATTTATGTATTTAAGAGACACTCATAAATATTCATCAGGTTAAGTGAAAAGTTGAGGTAAATTATGGAAGATGCTAAGTGATATAATTTAATGTCTCATAAATAAAAGCAAGTAAATGATGTTGTTGAATTTCTTGTTTTTTATTTTATTAAACATTAAATTACATTGGCAAAGATAAGTTTTCCTTTTGTCTTTATTCATATTATACTTTTACACATATATTTTTGTTAACTCTGAAATTTTTCTGAGTAGCCTCATCTCCTAGATTGGCCACATATTGTCTGTTGTAGATAAAGACATTTGTACCTCTTCAACACCTACAGAGTCAGCTAGTGATTTATACTGCAACTATATTTGGCAAGCATTAGTTACATGTGACTATGTGGGTAGTGTAATGGATAGCTGCTCAGAATATGAAATCTCAGAGACAATTTTGAATTCTAGTCAGGTTTATTAGATTCACTTATGCACAAATACTGTTGGGAAGGGTATGAATGCATCTCTTCCCCTCAGTTAAGGGTTAAATAGTAATGCATCTGGAAAAATCATTGTTATTCTGACAAATTGTTAATGCAATATCCAATTGCAAAAAAATTATTCTAGAATCCCAAATATGTTTTGGCTTTAAATATCCCACAAACTTATTTTAACTGCCATAAAATCATCATTCAACCAAAACACAACAAAATTTATTACAAATATAGCAACAACATATTAAAGTGCATGTAACATTTCATGCCATTTTGCATTTCTACTAATTTCCAGTCAGCTCCCTTCTATTGAAACACTTGTTTTGCAAAAAATTCCATTACTAAAATAGATAAAATTAAGATTTTAAAATAACTATAGCCATTATCATCTGTAGGTAGTACATTCACACATCTTTTAAAAATCACTATCACAACATGCAGATGTAGATATTATCAAAGTTACAATAAATTTGTCTTTTTAACTTACCCCTGAAGATGATCTTAGAAAAGGTTGAAACTATGGTGCCTTCCCTGATGAATTTCATGTTAACATCAAGAAACTGATTAGAGAATTGGAAAGGATCAGTATAAAAGAAATAAGTAGACTCAATATGTCTATATTATTCAAGGAAATATGTATATATACATGATAAACATTCTCAAAACTATAAGCAATCACTTGTAAAATGACTTTACTTTCAGCTGCTTAAACATCAGTTTGTTCATTTCAAAACCAAAGCAAATTTTCCATTAGTTTCTTCTCCAATGTTTTCTTTGTTAGAAGTTCAGATTAAATAACTGAAATTTGATTGGCCCATTAAAAGTAGCCATCATTTCTGAAGTACTAAATTATTGGTGAGACAATCCATTAAATTAGTGTAGAATCACAAGTGTATATAATGTAACTTATTGACACAATGTAAGACATTTAACCAATCCTCCCGATGAGACTTCAAGAAAAGAATTGAGCAGATAATGACAAATTATGATAAATTGTAGTCTAGGCTTCCCAGACAGAATATTCAAATTTATACTTGATAAGGATAATTATTTGATTACATTCTGTTTTGAATCTACCATTTTCTGTGGAGGTGCCATATTGAATCTTTCATAGCAGTTGTAGGATACAAGGCATTAGTTGACTATGACAGTCTCCTTATCAATTGTTGTGAAATAAAGAGTACACCTGCGGTAATTATTGAACTCATTCAATATTATAAAGAGTTCCATATTAGGAGGTTGTTCTTAGTCGTATTGGAGTCAGTTTTCATACTAACTATACAGGTGTAGGGCAATAAGCATTAACTAATTAACATTATATCAAGTACGAGAATGTGTTATAACAATAACTTTACAATAGGAAGTTAGAATATCAGTATTAGGAGCAGGTAAAAGTTCTTGTAATTTTTTAACAAAAATTATTATTCATATAAATTCATGGCATAATTATAAATCAAAATATATTTTCTTAAACTTTTTTTTTTGTGTGATATATTCCATCCCATAAACAGTTTTTGATTAATGAATTCTTCCAGAAATTTTTGGTTAGAAATACTGACCAGATAAAAAGTGTTATAAGGAGTGAACAAGTTTGATGGTGACAAGTTTGTAGAATATACCATATGTAAAAGAATTTCTCATCCAAGCTCTGTCATCATTTCCTGTATCACGTTTGCAACAGGTGGATATGCATTATCATCTAACACAATGATTGCTTTATTTTCTTGACTTTTCAAATGCATCATTCAATCAAGCCAGTTGCTCACTGAAATGTAGTGTAAAAATAGTTTGTTTTTTCAGCAATTCATTAAAAACAATCCATTTTAAAGGTACTAATTAAATTGATTGGTTTGCTCCTAAAAATGGGTGAGAAATTGTGTGTGGGTGTTGGAATAATTAGCGTTTATTAGACCTTTGTAAGGCGACAACATTTGTCAGAATAAAAGCATATTGATTTTTTACCTTTTTAGAAGTAGAGTCCTTTTCATAATATAAATACAGCTTCAAATCGATTGTTAACTTCTAAATGAGTTATCTGTTATTTGTTTTTATTTACCAATGTCATGTTTGAAACTGTGCTTAGATCATTGATAATTTCATACTATTTCATGAATTGGGGAAAAAGGACAACATCTGTAATATGCAGTTATTAATGGTGTAAATACAGATAACTCATTAAGAAGGAAAGGATTTGTTTGACACTGTACTTATATTATAGGACTCCACTTCTAAAATGATTAAGAGTTAATATTTTTTTATTCTGAAAAATGTGGGTAGAGAAAAGTTTTAATGACTGTTAATCTACAAAAATTCTTACCCCAAAAAATTCTTCCTAATTTTTTTATGTGCAAACCAGTCAATTTAAGTAGTGCCATTTTAAACTCCACCAATGTTATTGGTCCTGATCTGGCATCTCGGCTTCAGTCACTCTCCCACTGCCACAATGTAGCTTCCCTTTACCTTTTCTATGAATATTTTCATGGTAATTATTCTGATGAAATTTCCTCTATGGTACCTAAACTTTATGAATTTAAATGCAGTGCTAGATTAGCAACAATGTCTCATCATTTTACAGTTGAATTGGCAAGATGTAACCGTAAGTTCTATGCTAAGTTTCTTCTCTCAAACTTCTCACTTCCGGAACTCACTTCCGGATTCTTGTTTCCCTTTCAACTTTGACCATCAAAAATTTATATCTATCATTATCTTCTGTCTTAATTTGTGTTCCTTCTTTGTTTTTTCTTTAATAATTTTTTTTCTTTTCTCATACACTCAGTAACCCCCTTGCATCTTAGTAACTTTATTACCTTGTTTGGGGTGAAATAAGTAAAAAGAAAAAAAAAGAAATTATTTCTATTTGGATGGAGATGTTAAATTTGATCTTGTCACAATCTAATTATTTCTTCACTTTGAATTTTTTTTCTTTAAATCATTTCACCACATGGAAGGAATAAAGCCACTAAGATGCAAAGGTTTACTGAGCATTAGAGAATATGAGAAAAATTACTGTTAGAGAGAGAAGATAATAAAAGAACAAAAATTAAGACAGAAAATAACAACTGACATTGCATTTTAATTTTTGAAGATCAAAGTTTACTGGGAAGCAAGAGGCCAGAAGAGAATTCCACAAAGCAAAAGTGTGATAGAAGAAACTGTTAGCATAGAATTTACAGTTACCTGAGACCTAACTGACAATCTAGTACTGCACTTAAATTCATGAAGTCTATATACTATAGAGTAAAGTTCATCAGAACAATTACCATGAAATTATTTATAGAAAAGGAATAGGGAAGCTATGCTATGGCAGTGAAAAAGTGACTGAAGCCAAGATGCTGGATCAGGACCAATAACATTGCAAATGCTTCTTGGGAATTATCAACAATCTTTAAATGTATAGTGGGGCACCAGACCATATGTGGCAGCTGTATTGAAAGCAAGGATGAATGGTAGACTTATAAATATGTCTGGCAAGGAAAATTGTCTAACATGACACAGTGAACCAATTTTCCTAGCTGCTTCCTTGATTCAGTATAATCTTTCCACTTCATGTCAGCAGAAACATCAAAATAAATATCATGAATCACTTTCCTGGAGGTTAGCATCAGCAATGTTGATGGTAGTTAAAAAAGGTTCTCTTAGATGATTAAAAGGGAGCAGTTTTATTTTGAAAGCATTATAATTAACAAGCCACTCCTTGCTCCATTTAACAATTGTCATAATAAATTCATTTTCTATGGCCAGTGGATATCTTCAGTGAAAGGAAAGAAAAAACAAGCATTTAAATTCTGGTCAATGTTCCTCTCTGGGAATTCATGCAAGCACCATTTTTCTAACTTCTGAATCTCTAAACTTACGATAATTGTTGTAACCCAGGGAAGGTTATTGAACAGAATAATCACACGAAGGTTGGTAATGAATGATAATACTTAGGACAAGAACAATACATATAAGATTCACCAGTGGCATGTAGAAGTAGTATTCAACTGCTAGAAGTAAGTCAAATGAATTCCACAAGGAATCTCCAACTACAGACCACAGACCCACACATACAGTATTCACTACTGTATTTATGGGAATGGGAAAATACCCATTATCGTCTGTAGCAAAGCTACAGACGATAATTTATTATGAGTATGCACAATGTTGACAATTTAAGATATGCAGATAACCCCATGTTTATAGCAGACACAAAAAGAAAACTTTGGAACTCCTAGATAAGGAAGTAAGGGAAAGTGAGAAGAAAGGACTAATCACTAGTTATAAGAAGCCACAAGATATAGTTGTTGACAAGAGGGATAGTCCAAGGTGTGAGCAACAAATTGAAAATGTTAAAATCAAACAGTACTGAATTATATCTAGGAAGTTTCTTAACAGATGATGAAAAATGTGGCAGAGAAATCCAAAGGTACATTCAAATAGTGACAAATGCCCTCCATAAGCTAAGAAACAGGAAAAAAAATAGTTTAACAAAAAATTAAAAAAAGAGCTGAACTGCTCTATAATATCAGTCCTCCTATATACTGCTAAATGCTATACAATCTCCTCATAGATAAAGAAAAAATTTGAGGCAACAGATATGTGGTTCTACAGAAGGATGCTGAGAATACCATGGATGGAACATGTCAGCAACAGGACACTTTTGCTTAGGATCAGAAAGATTTAAAATTTCTTGGATAGATAATGAGGAAAGTAGGCTTAAAGAATCTGTCACTCAAAGGGAACAAAGGTAGAAGGGAGCAGTGAGAGACATACTTAATTATGAATGACAGAACAGGAAGTGGTCAGGATAGTAAGGAGCTGAAATTTTCTTAATGCTTCAAGAGATTGGAAGTTGTGGAGGGCCATGATTATGCACATCCTAAATCGACATGGCACATAAAAGCAGTTAATGTCATTCAAGTTCCCATATATGTACTATGCTAGATATTCTTGTTATATGACAGTATTTTAATAAGTTTTCTTTCTCTAGAATAAGTTTCCTTATACATAGGGTGATGTAATGGAGAATGAGAATTAGGGAGCTGAGTAAAAAATCCAATCAGATTCATTTCATTCACTTACACGCAAATACCCTTGGGAAAATTAAGACTCCATATTGTCTTTCTGTAGCCTTGGTTGGTAACCAGTCTACTGATGAAAATGCTTCTGTGAAAAATCTTCTACCTAGTAATCCATGAGTTGAGACATGATCCCCTAAGTATGTATGGCACTTGACTTTTTCTTTAAAGAAGTTGTCTAGTTTTTACCTGAAAGTATAGAGAATCAGGAGCCAGAGTGTTTATGTTTTAAATTCCCAAACCCAACTATCCACATGGACATATCTGGTTGCCTTAGGCATTCCTTCTTTCTTCTTCAGATCCACATAAAATCATCAACAATACTTCTTTAAATAAAACAAACCCAAGCTACCAATTTCAATTCTTTTCAGCTTTCACTGCAATATTTTAAATTACTGATGAAAGCAGAACAAGATTCAATAAAGCTTTTAAAAGAGGATACAGCCAGAATCTCTACCTTTCCAAAGGCTGATCTATTGTTAGATGAAGGTCAGTACATTCTCGAAATGGCTTTCTTACAAAAGGTTTATTTGAAAAGCCACATTCCAGCAGAGTATAGAGCTTATTACATTGTCCCTTCAATCAGAGCGATTATTGCTTTATTTGATTGCTTCACATTTATATAAAGGAAGAAATCCAAAAAGGTGGCAGGTTATAGAATTTTGCATTTGGAATTGGTAACAAAGCAAGAACTACAGAGAATTGAATCAGGAAATCTGAAAAACTTATTCATTTTAAAGATAAATTGATTTAAATATTTTATTTTTAAGATATTTATTTTGCTAAGCTCATTCTGAATAGAAAGTTGTCGACTTTCTTCCAAAGCATTTATTCTTTTTGCATGATACATATGTAGATATTGAAAGCACAATTATCTGCCTGTAGAAATTGTAAATCTCTTATGAAACAAGACAAAAAGGCACAATCCTATATGTTCTCTGTATTATGCACATTCTTTCTCATATAAATATATATATATATATATATATATATATATATATAAAATGTACTACTGTGAGCTTCATTAACCATCTGAAAATCATGGACCTCCACAACTATCTTTTCTTTAATCTGTATGAATTGCAATAACTTCTTGGGAAACTACAGTTTTGAATTGAGATTTTCGTTCTTCTAGACTGCTTGCTAACCAAAGCCTAAGAGCCCCTCAATTTGATGTTTAACCTGTAGTTTGGGGGAGCAGATATGGGTTCATTCCTTTTCCAAGGGCATTTGTACAAAAGTG
>OZ010577.1:18756788-18936788 GCA_963932145.1 Acanthosepion lycidas
TATTGTTTTCCTGGGAAGCCTTTAGTTTGTTTACATGGTCAAACACAGCTATTTGAACAGTTCTTGACATATGAATACTTCCACCCTATCATGCTTTCTTTTCTCTTTCTTTTTTTTTTTTTTATTTGGCTAGTTTGCTATATTCATTCAATATCATCTTTTTCTCTGCAGAGATAGCATCAGTTGTTTACCTGGATTTTGTCAGTGTTTGTTTATTATAGTTTGTCCTGATGCTCTTGTTCCAGATTGTTGAAGAATTCTGTTTCTCTCTTCATGTGTCCTCTGTCTAGCCATATCTACACTTTTTCAATTAAATAAGGTTAACATCGTAAGATTTTCCACAGTAGGCACATGATCATTCTGATGTTGTTCACTTGGGTTTCTTTTTACATAGCCTAAGAGTGAGGTCATTCTACCTCTCTTAACCTATTCTGAAACTTTTCCTTTCTTTAAGTACTTCTACTGTTGAGTTGGTCTTTTGGGCAAGCCATGGAAATTTCTTCAACCCATGAATCCCATTATATTCTGATAATTTCTAGCTCGATATATATATATTTTTTTTTTTTTTTTTTTTTCAGACGGCGTTTTCTAGGGTGTGTATATTTATCTTAGTGTGTTTTCATTTCTTTCTATTTCCCTGAACATCATTTTTTCATTTTGTTAAATATTCTGGCTCCATTATTATTATTATTATTATTACTCCTTGATGTATAGATGTAAGAGTAGCTGTATTATTATATTAAGTGCCATTACCAGTCATTAAGCCCACTTTATTTCTCTTTGCACCAGAATCTCTGCACTTTACCAATTTAAAATGGTGAATTCTGCATGCATTTGTACCTCCCCACCCAACCTCATTTTCCCTCCCCTTCTTCACACTGCAGATAAAATCTTGATGCATTTCTACCTTTAATCGACAGATATTTAAAGCATTCAGTACCAAATTAACAGCCATTTTATTTACTAGTAATTTTACACCACACACTTTAAACAGAAAAGTTTTTCAATATTATAGCAGTAAAGGTGGTTCCTGAGATTTAACTGAGCTCTTGATAATTCCTTTGCCTTGTTTACACATATGTTATACTATAATATACCTGTTCTGTCAGTAACACTTGACTTAGTTCCTGAACACTAACAATAACTTTAAGAACTACAATAACTGATGTTGTAGAAAATGGACTTTCTAACATAAAAGGTCAAAGTCTATCATCAGCATTGTATAATTGATTGCGATCATCTGACAGTCTGAATAATTATAATGAAAAGTAACCAAACTAAAAGGAAAGGGAATATTAGCCAAAAATAAATAATACTTGACAATGCTTCTTTGATTGTTTGGTTTGTTTTTTACAGCCTATCAACACTTTGCAGGTTATTTAAAGCCAGAAAATACTTTTAGATTGTAAGAATTTTTATTTGAGATAATGATTTAGTAATACAAGTCTTATTAATTAACTGATAGCTGGGGGAGAAGAGTTGGATTCATACTGTGTGTATTTAATCAGAAGCAAATATATAATTCATTTAGTGTGATTTGAGAATGCATTTGTCACTTTATATGTGAGTAGTGTGATGGTTAACAGCTCAGAAATATAAATCAATGAGTTAAGTTCAAATACTGATTGAGTTTGTTACATTCACTTTTGAATAAATACCCATTAGGAAAAATATAAATCCATCTCTTTCCAGCTATGGGTTAAATAGTAGGGTATACTGGACACTTTCACCTTGGTTAACAATAAAAACATACATCCCTCAACAGCCTGGACAATAATATAGGGTGTGGCAAAAGTAACACATTTTTTTTCCAAACTGAGGTAGATATGATAATGTTGTGCAAATGAGTGACCATTACAATCACCAGCCCTAACAATACAAGACTTTTTCATGTTTGGTGTACTGAAAGATCTTGTTTATAGGCTCAAACCAAAAAACAGCTCCTGAATTTAAAAAAGCAATTTCTGATGAATTTCTGAAAATTAATGTAGAGATGTGTGAAATGTTTTGTCGCTAATAGGGTTCAGCATTTCATTGACCATGGAGGGGGAGCATTTTGATCATGTTAAATAGCCTGTTAATCATAACAAATTATGTTATTTTGATGTGACAATACTTATAAATATTCTTAAACTACATAAGTTATTTTTGTTGAATGAAAGTTAATAAAAAAAGTGCATTACTTTTGCCACACACTATGAGTCATGTGACTAGCACAGTTTACCACAAGCAGAAATCATATTTTGTTTTTAATCCAGTATTAATTCCAGGTTTTCAAAAAATGTTTAGTTTGTTTTACAGTGGTTCAGAATTAGAAATTGTCAAGATGTGTTTATTATGCTTACTTTTGCAAAAAATACCATTGAGAAAAGTTTAAATCTATCCCTTCTTCCCACAGCTATTTATTAAATAGCAGGGTACACTGGGCTCTTTAGCTTTGGTTAGCAATCAATCCAAAGATGGTAACAAAATAAAAACACCTCCAGCTGATGAGGTCACTAACAGTGATGTGTCAACCCGTATAAAACATAGAATGAGTGAAATTGCTAAGTTATTTGAGATGCAAAATTTGCTGCAGGTGGTGATACTATTATTTTTGTGAATTGATTTTCAACATGAGATCAAGTTGGAAAAATGTTTTCTTCCTCTTGAGTTATCTGAAATGTGTAAATCTGTTTTTGAAACTCTAATATGTCACAATGAGTACTTACTTTCATGATTTCATTATTAATTCTGTTGAATTTTGATACCAGTTTTGTAATTCAAAATCAAAATGTTTATGCAACAGATTTAATAGATTTTGATTTATAAGTGAATGGATATGACGTCTGTTTAGAAAGTGCCTAATAAATTAATATTAAAGAAAAAACAACTTATGGCATTGATGCATTCGTCTGTTCAAAGTACTTCTGGAATATGTAATTCACACCAGCAAATACCAAAGATCTCCATTAAATGTAATGTCCATCAGAGAACTTGATCTAAGAAAAGTTGAACTGTGGTGACCTTAATATGTACCAGGTTCACTTAAAGTAAATTTTGTAGTTGGTGTATACTCAGAAAGTCAAAAGACTTAGAAACCTCAGGGATTGATTTAGAAAGTGACCTTAAAGCCACCTTGTATAGAATTGGGCCTCAAATGATGTCAATGGGGGGAAACAACAGAAAGTGAAGTCAGCTGAACATGGGCTTGATAAAATTTAAATAAGAATATACAATAGTATTTATCTTGACCTGTCATCTTGGCTTAAGTCAATAGCTTCTCCCTGCCTTTTCCATAAATATTTTCACAGCAATTGTTAAGATAAGATTTCTGCTTTGGTACCTTAACTTCATGAATTTAAATGCAGTACTAGATTGGCAATTAGGTCTCATCATTTTACTGCTGAAATTGTTTGATGTAACTATAGGTTCTCTGCTAATACTTTTTTCTCCCATACTTCAACACTTATGGAATTCTGTTCTGGCTTCATGCTTTACTGTCAACTATGAACTATAGAAATTTGTATTCAAGATCAATCATCATCATCATCTGTCTTCTTGAATTCTGTTCTTTTGTTGTCCTTTCTCTTCAATAACATTTTCTCAGTTTCTTTCACCCTCAGTAGGCTCTTGCATCTCAGTGGCTTTATCACCTTGCATGAGTTAAAACAATTAAAAATAAGATCTATACCCACATAAGATCACTGAATGATATTATATAGATATTATTATATAGGATATTATATAGATGCCCAACCTGTGGGGGAAGAAACAGAATTGCTACACACCCTTTTATAAAGATCGAATGTTTGAAGAAACATTCAAAATCACATAATTTCAATTCAATCAACACTAACATCCAGTAGTGAATAAAAGAATTTTTTTTCACACATGAAAGATTTAATCTTGTATTCTTATCAGATGTTACTGACATTACACTACTCTTTAGGACTGCACACACTTATCTCAATCTTAAGTCTTCAAAATTGTAAAACACAGACTCATCTAAGAGCATCTTACTGCCAACTGAGTAAACCCATACAACAGTGCCTGTTCATGCATGTGCAGTAAGCTCCTCTGTAATTTGTTGCACAACCAGTTCTCTTGATATTCAAAATGGCTAGAACTCTTCCAGACTGACATTATATATCTGTATTGTTTGCATGGAATTCACCTTTTTATCGATCTTCTGAATACAATGTTTTACTCGTCTCAACCTGTGATTGATTTTTGGATGGTATAGTTAATTTCAATTACCAATTTTCTCTTCTTTTGGCCTCTTTGTAGAACTGTCCATTTCAAACAAGATATCTTTGTCAGGATGCTGGTTCAAAATGGCTGATAAAAAGATGGCTCAGCATGTGAATTACTTTATGAAGTTGACAACCACTTCTTTGATCAAAGTCACCTTAAGGCAAAATCAACCTCTGGTTAGCCCCTCTCTCTGGAATTTGGTCAGAAGATACAATACAGTGAATTATATATAAAAGTTCTTGGCCCAAGACACCTTTCTAACAAAAACTGATATTTGGGTATATTGGATTTTGGTAAGTGGATTGAGTTGTGAGTTTTCAGTACCCACTCATGTATATGTACAATTTTAAAACTTCACTTTTGAAAATTTATAGTGTTTGAAATTGCTATATTAAGAGAAAAAGAGTGCTCAATATCAGAAAGCATATATAGATAGAGAAAATGTGGGTGCTATGCCCATACACACCCTATATATATATATATATATATATATATATATGTGTGTGTGTGTGTGTATGATAAAGAACAAATACAAAATATTTATCAATCTAACATGCTTCACTTATATTAAAGCTTCATATGGAGAAAAAATAAAATAAAAAATATATATGAGTTGGGATCAAATATAGATTAAGATAAAGAACAAAAAGAAAATGATTTTAAATGTTTTTAAATCATTTCAATTCAAATTCTGGTACTTATAAAATGTTTACAATGTGAAAAAGTTTATATAGTGGAGACATTACATGATCTAAAAGCCTATATCTATGAACACAAAAGAGATTCATGTTTGAACAATTCTCTAATAATACACAGGAACAAAACTGGCCATAATCTTTACTAATGCCTACCTAATTAAAACCGAATGTAATTCTTTAAGAAGAAAGTACTTTGAGAGCCTAATAATAATATTACCAACTATAAACACACATCAAAAACATATTACTTTGCCAACCTTTATTGAATCCATTCTTGAAGGATATAACATGTTTATCTAAAACAAACGGTATGTAGATAAAAATGCTCCCAGTATTAAAAAAACGACAAACATAATGTCTACAAGACATACACTTACACACACACACACACACACACACACACACACACACACACACACACACACACTGAAAATGAGGCATTGTATTGCATCTAACAACTCTGGCTTTTGTGATTACTGGGGGCTCTGTAATAGTGTATTAAATCAGAGTAAGTTTTCTATTCCTCCCCTCTTCAATCAATTTGAAATGTTAACATCTTCTGCTGATAAAGCCGAATGTTTTGCCCATAAATCCTCTTCCTATGGTTTCTTCTATCATCTCTAATCTCAATCCCCACCCCACAAAGCATGTGAACCTGGTAGCGTCCCTGTAATAGTCCTTGAGAAGTGTTCTCCTAAACTGGCTCCTGTTCTCTCTAAACTGTATAACAAATGCCATGCTGTCTCTTGCTGTTGGAAATTGATCCAGCACTAGTCCACTGGAAAAAGGAAAGACTGGAGGTGAACAGTATTTTGAACTGGCTTGGCATGAATATCTTTCACTGCTGCAGCAGTCATTACCTGATTCTGATGTATAGTGGCCCGACACGTTTTTCTGTGTGTACAGCTGTTACACTGCCAAGACTCACTATCATATATCAGCTGGAGTCTGTGTTCTGTGAGAGGGGACCACTATGTGAGATATACACAGACAATGACAGTGCATTTTGCAGCAGGGAGTTTCAGGCCCTTGCACATGGATGGGACATGCATTTGCAATTCTGATGTGTGCATGTCCTGGCAAGAAATAGAATAATGGAGTGGTGTCACAGAGTATTGCAGCCAGGATGAAGAGGCCATCTACTGGTACAATGTTAATCCCCAAAGATGACACCTCACCACTGACTGTGCCAGCAAATCAAATCTACAGATGCAAGGTTCAGCTTAAAGAGATTCATTCCGTGCCTCCAGTGATGATGAGCCACAATGTATACAAGGTGGTAGACCCTGTGTTGGTAAAGGCAACAAGTTTGTACAACATGTTTTGGAAAGAGAAAAAGTTTGCAATCAGTCTTAATGGATGGAATGCTCCACCATGTTATGGACCTTCATCTTTTCCTAAGTTCATAATCTTCAACAAGAAGTGAAGATGATATGTCTGAAAGTGAGGATTAAATCCTCATGAGCAGGGATATGCCAAAGTTTTCATGTTAGTCATACTCATTGTGATTTGAAAACAAAAACTACAAGAAAACCAAGTGGCTTGACTGGAGAATCTGTGTCACTTAGGATTAACCCCCACTAAAGAGATTTACCAGTTGTTTGAATTTAAGCTACAATTAATCTTCTTTTGTTCCCACCCCTTAGTAATGTTTGTTTTCAAATTCTTTCGCATCCTCTGTAACCCCTTGTGTCTTAGTGGCTTTACTGCCTTGCTTGGAGTGAACATGATTAAAAAAAAAAGATCCTTGTAATGCTTCATGAGGCATTTAATGAGAATTCTTCAGTTTGAGAATGGGTTTTTTAATAGTGCATGTGTTTCAAGACTGGTTAAGTGCCAGTTGATAGTGATATAAATTCAGCAAAAGATGTGAAAAAGTGGAAAAAATTGTGGATTCCTCCATGAAGACCAAATATTCATCAGATCTTTGCTGGGGAACTTTTCAATAATACCACAAATATATATATTCTCAAATTAACATTTGTGGTCCAGCAAAAAATCAGTCTGTGCTCCAACTTATGTTAATAGTTCAATGTTTGTTCTCACTACCTTCAGAATTCTGCAATGAAGCCGCATTTCTTGTTTGTTTATATTCCATTGTTTTTTGGGGGGTTTTTCATTAAAGTGTATTTTTTCAGATATACCTTCATTTTTCTTTAATATTTTGAATTATCTAACGAACACACTAAAAAATGAAAAAGAATTATGACAATGTGTTTATTTATATTGTTTGGACTGTTGTTCTCATCTTTATTATCATGTTCACAGCACATGGCCCAGTGAATTCAGTCCTCACAGATTAATCAATACTAGTGGCCTTGTGCCAGTTCAAATTAAGCTTAGAAGATACATATGAGGTCACTTTGTCATTGAATGATGATCATTGAACATTTCAGCTGATGTACACTCCAGCCTTCCTCAGGTGATATACATAGGAATTTCAAACTGAACACTTTATTTCATCTATGGTGGGTAGATTGTTCTAGCTCCACATGCCATGCCTTTTTCTGCTTATCACAGTTTCAGGTATTTCTCTTTAGTAACTCAATACTCACAGGGACCAAATAGCAGGAAAGAGAGACAAGGGAAAGCAGTGTGTGACATACTTGATGAGCTTGAGCAGGTGGATGACAGAACATGGTCTGGAGAAGGAAGCAGAGGGCAGGGGTTTGCTGAGAGCTGCAAGGGATAGAGGGAGGTGGAAAGCCATGATCACCTACATCCTGAAAGGACATGGCACATAAAAAGAAAGAACTCAATTCTCCAGGTTTTTGTTCATCTTTGCTGTGGCCAGGTATTAAACTCAAAACACTTTGGGTCAAGTCACTGGATTACTTCAACCAAACACTTTTAACCAATGGGCTATTGCATTGATTAAAGTAATCCAGTCACTTGATCCAAAGAGTTATGAGTTCAATACCTGGCTATGTCAGTGGTGAACAAAAACTTGGAGAGTTAAAGGGAGATAACTTAGACATCTGTAACAGACATGGAACTAGAACAATCTACTCCGTTTAATGAAATAAAGAATTCAGTCCCAAATTCCAATCACCTGAAGAAGGCCATAGTATACAATGGCCGAAACATTGTGAACATGACAATACCTCATCTCAGAAATATAGAAAGAATGTGTTTTCTCACCAGATACATTTCCTGTACAATGAGACAATTTGTCTAAGAGAACAAACAAGTCTAACAGGATTTGTTATCAGCAGACATAATCTTAACAGCATATGCTATATAAATTACAATAAGTTGGAATTTAATATTGTTTTGAATTTATATATTAGATGTCTGTATGATTAACTCTCCCATCATCTTATGTGAATGATAGTTCAGCAGCTGAGCTCTTAGAATCAAATATAAATTATGCAGCCACTTGAATTCAAGGATGCCAATCTACTAGAACAGTTAGCTAATCTCCATTGTAGACGCCTGCTCAGGCATATTTGTGTTTGTTCAATATCCACAGAGCCCACTTGTGGTTTATACTGTAACTATGCTGAGCAGACCTTAGTTACAGTTTCTGCGAGAGAGTGCGTTATCTAGCATGATCAGCAGTCTGAACATGGCTAGCACACTCAAGCCCTCAGTCACGGTGAATTGTAACCTTGTGCTAGCACAATCACTGACAACTCCCAAGGGTTCCATCTACCCAATTTCACTCATAAGGTTTGGGTCAACCCATGGTATCGTTTTCAGGTACTTTCCGGAGGTGCAACAAGCTGGGATCACCTCTTCCAGACCAATAACATCAAGAAATCACCTGCCTGACAATTTGACCATGGTGAGATTCAAACTCCGGCATCATGGTTGAATGTTCTAACCACTCAGTCATGCACCCATTTAGAATCAAACAGTACACAGAATTTGTTAATGTTGATGAAGTTTTCTTTAAAACCAGTCACACTTTTTGGTAGAACTGAACACAGAGAACTGGTGTATATAACCTGCCACAAGGTCTCTGAACGGGCGTTGTCAGGTTTTCAATTCAGAGTTGCCTTTCTCCTAAACTGGTTGCTAACCAACACTAAAGCACTTAGCTGGGGTAATAAGAAATGGATTTATATCTTTCTCAAGAGTATTATTTCTGTGAAAGAGAATGTAATAAACTGAAATTTGAACTCATCTTTACATCACCTGCACATTGATATTATATATATATATATATATATATATGCCGGCCTTCTTCGTAAGCTCCAGGGTTATGGTATTACAGGTCGATTGTTTGATCTAATACAATCATTCCTGTCAAACCGTGAATTGAATGTCGTTCTCAACGGATTCTCCTCCAGTTTCTATCCCATGAACGCAGGTGTTCCCCAAGGCTCCATCCTTGGCCCCACTCTATTCCTTACTTTCATCAACGACCTTCCTGATGCCATAGATTCCCAAGTTGGCATCTACGTGGACGACACTACAATTTACTCCTGCCTCAAAAACAAATCTAGTGTCGCTGACAAAACTAACCTGGCCGCTCGTCTTGAAATGGGCCTCCAATCGGTTGTTAATTGGGGCAAGAATTGGCTGGTCAACTTTAACACCTCAAAAACTAAACTACTCTCTATTAATCTCCATAGAGATCCTTCCCTGCCCCTCATTAGAATGTCTTATAGTCAACTTCTTGAGAGCAACTCCCTGCATCTGCTCATTCTCACGTTGACTGCTGACCTGAGATGGAACAAATGAGTCAATTGCTTCTTCCACCGCGAGGAAAGTTGTCTCTCTGTGCCGCGCCAGGAAATTTTTCTCCCCGGAATCGATACTTCAAATATACAAATCAACCATTCGCCCTTGCATGGAGTATTGCTGCCATATATGGTCTGGGGGCACCTTCTGTTTACCTTGGAGTTCTTGACAAGATCTAGAGACGGATATGTAATATAATTGGCCCTGATCTGGCATCTCGTCTACAGTTCCTCTCTCACAAATACACTGTCACCTCTCTCTGTCTTTTTTACAAATACTTTCATGGTAATTGCTCTGATGAGCTGCTTTCACTGGTTCCCAGACTCCATGAATTCAAGCACCCTACGAGGCTGGCATCCCGCTCCCACCCTTACACTGTAGAAACTTTTAAATGTAGCCGTCTCTTCTACTCCAATAGCTTCATACCTTGCACCTCTCACCTCTCAAACACCCTTCCCAATTACTGTTTCCCTGAGAGCTATAATCTCCAACTATTCAAATGTAATGTCAATCGACATCTCCAGTTACCTTGATCTATCCACTATCCCTCTCCTCATCCTTTCTTCTATCACTCCTATCTGCTCTTGCTCCAAATCTTCTGCAACCCCCTGCATCCTTGTGGCTTCACGCCTTGCTCGGGGCGTAATGCTTAAAAATATATATATATATATATATATATATGCAGCATTTCTCCATTCAAACATGTTTCATTGAATAATATAGACATTGTGTCTACTTATTTTTATACTGATCTTTTCTAGTTGGCTAGTCAATTTCTTAAGATGAATTTCATCAAGGAAGATGCCATAGTTTTTGTTAACCCGAATACATTCGGGCTTTTGCAAGATTATCCTCAGGGGTTAAGATAAACTTATTCTAACTGCAATAAAATCTACATTCCATTGTGATGGCGATTTTTAAAAACATGCTCAAACGTGCTCTGTAACTATTTTAACATTTTAAAGTTATCTCTTGTAGCTATGGCATATTTGCAAAACAATCGTTACAATATAAAGGAGCTGATTGGAAATTGCTAGAAATGTGAATTGGCATTAAATGTTATAGGCATTTTAATATGTTGTTGCTATATTCATAATAAATTTTGTTGAGTGTTTATTTTGATATAGAGGGTCTACAAAAATAAATAAATTTTATTATTTTTGTTGTGTAGTATATTAGTGTTGTCAATAAGTGCGTGCATGTGTGTGTGTGTATATATATATATATATATATATATATATATATATATATATATATATACATACGCACACTTGTATATACTGGGGGGCAGAATCCCCAATGTGTATTACATGCCGAAAAAAAATCAAAGTTAATAAACATATACTGCTTGAGTGTACAAACTTGAATCGAGTTCGGAAACAATATTACCAAGCAAGTAATTTTTAAGAAACTCTTTATGGAAAAAACGCCATCAAGGATACTTGATTTTATAAAAGCAATTGGAATGTACTCAAATATGAGTGGCTGAATAGTACTGCACACATATATATATATATATATATATATATATATATATATATATATATATATATATATATAATCTACCAAATTATGCTAAAATCCATTCCAAAACAGTGATGACCAACTGAGAGTGATATGCCGAAAAACAAAATAACCAACCAACCAACATACACTTGTGTGTGTGTATGTATAATATATATATATATATATATATATATACATACACACACACATACACTTGTGTGTGTGTGTGTGTGTGTGTGTGTGTGTAGATATATATATATATATACATACATGTGTGTGCGTGTATATATATATATATATATATATATATATATATATATATAATGAACTCTTTGGTGAAAACTGTTCAAGACAGTTTTGGAGAAAAAATGCATTTTGTATAAATACCATCCTAACAGAAAAATGTTGTTGGAAGTCTCATGATTAAGGGCTGTTTTTCTTCTTGGGGTACATATGCACTACATATAATTGAAGGAACAACAGACAGTTCTCTCTGTTGCCCAATACTGGTAAAAAAAAAAAAAATTATTCAATCAGAACACCTTAAAGTACCGGAGTGTTGGTGGTTTCAACATTATAATGATCTGAAGCATATTTCAATGAAAACAATGAAAATAAGTGTTTTAGAGTTGGCAAGTTAGTTGCTGGATGTAAATGCCATAGAAAAATCTATGGAAGGAGTTTCAAATTAGAGTTCATCAGAGGAATGGCCAATACTTGAGCAATCTTAATGTCATTTTGCTGACAGGAGTGGGATAAAATTGGAATTAATTTCTGTGAGAAACTTATTTCAAATTATTCTAAATGTCCGGCAGCAAATAAGGGACACAATATTAGATATTGAATGCAGTTTATTGATATATGCCCAAAGCTTTTGCTTCATACTTTTTGTTAAATTTCCTAATCAATTTATGCTTCAACAAAAAATTCTTTATTTCTGCTCATATATAGAACCTATATTCAACTTTATTTTTAGATTTGTAGCCACATTAGAACTTTAAAAAACAAAAAAATTAATATGTTCAATATTTTTGCATGTGCCTACATACATACATATATATGCATAAAGGTAAAAGACAACAGGAAAACTGTATTATTAGCCAACGCATTTTGTCCAATGTGGACATTTTCAAGGCAAAAACCAAATAAATTTATTAAAAACAAAGTAACTATTAACAACAAAACAAAATGTCCTTAGCAACTAGAAGAATTTAGAAAACTATTATATTCATATTGTCAACTGAAAATTACGTCAAGTACTGTCACGTGTGGAAATATTGTTTTTATTGTTGCGTTGGCGGATTCAACCATTTTCTTTTGTTTTCTTGATACAGTTTCTTGGGAGAGTAGTAATTCTATTAGGAAAGCTGATATTGGGATATCGCACATAGAGTGCTAGTGTTAATAAAAACAAAAATCCTATTTTAAATGTAAGATATCTTTTTAAAATAAAAAAGTACTCCCCATATAATATATAGACAGTGCCAACCAGATATTTTTATTAAAATTTAGATTATGTAATGGTCAGTCTCTACTCAGCACCTGAAGATTGTGTTGTGTTATCCAGTGAGGGATAATGTCTATATTTATTAATAAAAATCTATACATATATAAAGTTGTAACCTCTGTCTGTCTGTTATCAAACTCCTCCTAGGGTTTTGTAGTTAGACCCCTTAACCCTATATATTCTGAAACGGCATTACCCAGAGTATGTGGATAAGTATATTTCATTTTGATCAAAGGGTGTCCCCAAGGAGGCACAAACACCCCACTGAATTTTTTTTTCTCTTTGATTTAAATTAAATTTGAATTTGAACAAGGGAATGATTACTATTCAAAATATAGGAGGAGTAAGCCTGAAGATGGAGGTCACATTAACAAAATCAAAATGAGACAATATGGATGTCAAGTTGAGCAAGAAATCACCAATATATTGAAATGCATCTTTTTTTCTTCATAAATTATAACAATGATTAAAAATCAATTATTTTCTTACAAAAGAAAAAAAATGTGTGACAGACAGCAAGGCATGGGTTATTTGGCTAGTGTATATATATATATATATATATATATATATATATATATATATATTTGTGTGTTTAGGTATAATAGGCTGGGCAAAGAAAATTGATAGATAAAAAGCAACAAAAATAATATTATTGATAATAAGACTCATAATATTTATTGTATATTAGTCAGCCTTATGACCAAATGGAAGCATGGTGAGAAATATCAGAATTTTTAGACACACCTATGTCCTTTCTCAACAAGACTCTTTTTCTTTTTTTTTCTTTTTTTTCCACATGTGTTACATTACTGAGGAGATCTAATAGTTTTCGCCTTCTAGAACCCTAATCATGGCAAACAACTAGGCCAAAACTATCAGATCTGTCCAGTATTATGATGCAAGCAGAAATACCTACCACCCACACCCCACCCCCAATGGCCCACTTCATTTTTTTTTATTTTTCGTCTTGTTGAGAAAAAGACCAGGTGTATCTGAAAATTCCAATTTTTCAACATCATTCTCATCATGCATCCATTTGGTGAAAAAGCCTACAAATATTCAATAATTATTATTAGTCTTATTATCAATATTATTACTTTTGTTGTTTTATTACCGGTATATTATATATACATATTATAAGAAGCATACATGGACTTTCTTAATGTCATATATATATATATATATATATATATATATATATATATATATATATATATCCTTGTGCAGGTATGCAGAAAATAGAAAAGAACACGTTGGGTGCATAATCCGGGGTTCCTTAGTATTTTTGTTTTTATTTTTAAGAAGACAGTGCTCCATACAGAAGTAGAGCTTATATTATAATAATATTTTTTGTTTAAAAATATGATTCCTTCGCTACATAAGAGTTCTCATGTTTTAAAAACGAGAGCCGAAATCATCCAAATAATTAATAAAATTAAGTTGGATTGTGGTGTTTAGTCCCGTTTCATCTTCAAGCGAAATTTTAGGAATCTTATTAATTATTTGAATGATTTAGGAATTTTATTAATTATTTGGATGATTTCGGCTCTCGTTTTTGAAACATGAGAACTCTTATGTAGCGAAGGAATCATATTTTTAAACAAAAAATATTATTATAATATATATATATATATATATATATATATATATATATATATATATAAATGTGTGTGTGTGTGTTTGAGCAGCAATCCCTCTTTTATACAAGTTTCATTAAAAACAACTGACAAGGTACTGCAGTTGAGTACAATTATGAATGAGGAATCATTTACTTCTGTTTTTAGAGCTGCATGCATGGTGTCTACCATACTGGACAGCAGTTCTTTGGCTGTATATTATGACCTGTATGCAACTGCTGTTAGCCGTAAAAGTTGAAAATCTGTCAGAAAGCTGTGTAACAACTCAAACTTTGACAGTAGGGGACTTCCTCCTGGGCCGTCCAGTAAGTGGGTTTTAACAGCACCAGTTCTGCTTTTGTGCTGCCGGTTCTTCATCTTATTTTGTTCCTTTTGCAGTGCAGATATATGGAGATAGGACCAATAAGCTTTGCTTAAAACATGGATTTTCAATTGTTAGCTGCTGGGTTATGTAATTTAATAATGGTGTATTTGGGTAGCAATCCCTCTTTGATACAAATTTTGTTAAAAACAATAGACAAGGAACTATGGCTAAGCACAGTTACGAATGAGAAATCATTTACTTTCAGTTTTAGAGCTACATACATACATACATATATATATATATATATATATATATATATATATATATAATTGTGTATTTTGGCAGAAATCTCTCTTTTTATATAGATTTCATTAAAATTGTGGCAGTGTTCATAGTTGATGTCATTGAATGTTGGCTTTTTCTTTTTATTAATAATGCTTCCATTATTTTTTAACCTTTTTTTTACATGTGGATGAGGCTATTATATATATATATTATATGCGCAGTACTTATTAGAAAGCACTCAATATCAGAGATACAGCTAACATATTTGGCTGGATTGATGTGAGTTTGTGACCCTGGGTTTCACGTTTTTGCAATCGTCAGACAAACTGATTAATTTTTTTTTTAAATTTGAGTTTATGTAGATTGCGCAATCTACATAAACCCAAAATTTTAAAAAATTAATCAGTTTGTCTGATGATGACAAAAGCATGAAACCCTGGGTCACAAACTCACGTCAATCCAACCATATATATATATATATATATATATATATATATATGCTGTATCAGACTTTGGTGGAGATGAATAATAATGGAAATTTGCATGTCTTCATATGGCAACCTGATCAAGCAGATTCAGGCCTACACTAGGATGGCATCAAAGTTAATGAGGAAATGTTTGTTGGCCTCTCATAGTCAAACCTAAACCAAATAAAATATTGCTTTACAAAGACCACTCAACAATTTGGTGAATCAGTTTGATGAAGAGTCATTCTGCACTAAACTTCAGCCCATCAAGTGTACTATGAACCTTCTGTACATATCAGTTTGACAAATCTTAATGCAGTTCAGGACTTTTCCATAACATCATTTTACTGTTGAAATGGCTAAATATAACCTAAGTTCTATGCTAACATTTTCTTTTCTCACACTTCTCACTTGTGGTACTCTCTTCCAGCTTCTTGTTTCCCAGTCAAGTTTGATCTTCAAATATTTAAATACAATGTCAATCATTATCTGCTGTCTTTTTAATTCTTGTTCTCATTAGTAGTGGTTTTTTTTTTTGGTTTTTTTTTCATTCTCTCACACTCCTTAACCCCTTGTATCTTAGTGACTTTTTCTTACTTGAGGTAAAATGATTAAAAACAATAAAAAATGAAAAACTAACCTGGAATTTGCTCTCTCTGCTATCAAATTAATAAAATTTTGACCACACACTGCTAAAAGCAAAGCAAGCCTTTGGTATTCCTATTGTTGTAGCATATCTATAGATGATAATGCGTATGTCCCCATTCTCATGAATACAGTAGTGAATACTCTATTGGTGTTGGTCTGCGGTCTGCAGTTGGAGATTCATTCTGGAATTCACTTGACTCACTTCTAGCAGTTGACTACTTCTTCGACACACTTCTGGTGAATCTTATATGTGTTGTCCTTATCCTAAGTATTATCATTCATTACCAACCTTCATTTGATTATTCTATTTAGTAGCTTTCCCTAGGTTATAACTCCTAGTTAAAAAAAAAACTCAGGAAAGGTACTAAATCTTTTTTCTCTTTTTATTTCTCTTCAGCTTAATCTGGCAAAAGGCTACATTCATTGAGCATTCTATGAGAACTGAACATATTATAGTGATAACAAACTAAAATCAGACCACAAATACCTTGTTTGGGTTGGAGGTGCCCAAACCTCACTTTCCAGCATTGACAGAATTCAAGTGTTTATACAGCCTTGTGGGTGATGAATTATTTTCCACCCTATAACCACTTTACCACAAATGAAAGATTGATAGCCTCTCACTGCTCTATTGCTATTTTCATGGAAAATATTGTGACAACATATCATAGTTCCACCAGTTCAGACCATTACAGCTAGGACCCTCCATCCAGCTACACAGTCAACTCATCCTCATTCCACTCAGACAGCTTCTCCTGCCAGACCTGATACTTTGTGGAACAAACTCCTGAAAGAATGCTTCCCCAATTACTATAATCTTAACCTCTTTAAGTCTTGTGTCAATTGGTATTTATCTTACATATCCTCATAGTATACTCTTCTTACTTCCTCCTTTTATGCCCTTACAATAATTTAATTCGATAACCCTCTGCTTTGAATGGTTCTTGGGCCTGTTATTAGGCAAATAAAAGTATTATGAGATTAACCAAACTTTGTCTTGTACAAGACTCCTGGTGTTGAGGAACTAGTAAGGATTGAATTAAATATACCATTTTCTGGTTTACAATACTAGCTTTCTATTTGTCCCTTCATTATAGGTATACTTGTTTATATTTGATTCATATTATGATGACTTGTTTACATACACAGTATTTCAAGCAGAACGATATCAAAAGACTTGCTGCATAGGGAGCTGGCCTCTTGAACACAAGGATTGTTTTATTTTTATTTCAAAGATGTTTGCAAGAGAAATATGAAGTGAATGAACATGAACGTTGGAACTTATTGAAAATGATTGTACTCATCAGAACTACACACAGGTCTAAAATGAGACTTTAATAGGGAGCTGAAGAAATGCACACTCATTGAAAAACTTTTAGATGATAGCAGATGGACAGGTGCAGTCATTGCAGTCAGAGCTGCCACTCCCATACGAGCCTCTACTTTTCCCAGGTGCAGATCCATGATCTTGCAACACTTAACAGATGTCAGTCAATGCACCACAGTATGTGGCAGGTATACATAAATGTCTTTTTAATTATCTGAGAAATATTGGAGGAAAGCCAGGTGAAACAGTTGAAAATCAATATAATCTGTTGTATTCACTGAGATCAGCTTCATTTTAATCAATGAAAATTGAACTTCTGGAATGACGTGATATCATTATTTACATTATGTATATTCAGATTAATATCCTTATCTTTGTTGTTTTTATCACAAGGCTTTGGTTGTTGTACACTCTGGCCTTCTTCAGGTTTCTATTGATCCAGGTAATCTTTAGGGAATTTCAAACTGACCCCTTTATTACATTGGTAGATTGTCTCAACTGACTACTAAGTTCTATATTCAGAATTGTCCCATGGGACATCAGTCTAGTGGATTGAAGCATAAGTTCTTGAATTTGGTGACATAGTTGGTTGTTTTAGTTTAGTGACATATCAAACTCTATGCATTAATTAATGCAAAAATCTAAATATTTTGTACACAATTTTATATTATTTTTTAAAAATTATAATGGTTTGAGTGATACAAGACCTACTAATTAATCCATATCTGGGGGGAGAATAGGAGGATTCATACCTTTCCCAAGGATATTTGTATGTAAGAGAATATAACGAACCAAACTGGAATTGGAACTCAGCTCCTGGTGATATAGTAACTGTAAATTTAATACCTACACCAGATAGTAAAGACTCAGACTTAGTTGAAATAAGGTGAGCAATAAATTAGTAGTATTAAAAAAGAACAAAATGGGATGTCCCTGCACAAGGATACAGATTAAATATAAAGTGTTCAGTTAAAATGCCCTGAAGGTTTTACCTGGATTGACAAATACCTGATGAATGACAGATGATGCAATGGCTTAAATGTTGAAATAATAACAACAATGATGATGATGATATTAGTCTGAATACAAATAATAGAAATAATGATTTTTTTTTAATATTTATCGATCATTGTTCCCACCAACTGAGATGCCAAAAAACTGAAGGCAATTACCTGTAGCTTCTTTCTTCACCTGAATAATGAGTACAGTGTGATATCATGGACTCTACAAGGCAGTTTTCTATCTAGGTGTGTTCAAGGGTTGTCCATAGGGTGTGGCTGCAGGAAATTTAGTGTAGTTTGCATAATGTCCTGCACATGCTCAATGAGCTTTAAATTTGTTGAGCATATATGCTATTGGAGTACCTGGAAGAGAGCTAAATATTGCTGAAACCAGTTACATGTCACTCATATCTGATAGAAGTTGCATTATCTTATTAAAAAAAATCTTCTCATAAATACAACCTAGCTCAACACTAAACACTGAAACAAATTCAACAAATAACTCCTTCAATTTCGACATAACCTCCCCTTCTCAAAGGAAGCATGACTTTCCAATCTAACTCTACATTCATGTTTTTAATCATTTAGCCCCAAACAAGACAACAAAGTGACAAAGATACAGAAAGGGGTTACCGAGTATTAGAGAATATGAGAAAAACATTATTAAGAAGCAAGAGCAATAAAATAACAGAAATTAAGAAAAGACAAGATAACAAGCAACATTGCATTTAAATTTTTGAAGATCAATGTTGGCAGGAAAGCAAAAAGCTGGAAGAGATTTCCTCAAGCGAAAATTATGATAAAAGAAACTGTTATTTACACTATTTACATTGTTCAGACTGTTATCCTCATCTTTATTGTCATATTCATGATATTTTGGACATTGTATGCTCTGGCCTTTTTCAAACCAAACCCTTTATTTTGTCCACCAAAGTAGATTGTTCTAGTTCCACATGCCATGCCTTTTCTGGATATCTCAGTTTCAGTTATTTCCTTTTAGTAACTTTTCTAAGGTTTTGTTCACCTCTGCTGTGACCAGGTATTGAACTCACAACTCTTTGGGTGAAGTCACTGGATTACTTCAACCAACACTTGGGCCATGTGTCTCAGGAATATGATGAGGATAACAGTCCAAACAATGTAAATAGTGTAAATAGTTACACTAACTTATCTAAGGAATATTGACAGGTAAGAAACTACTGCACTTAAATTCATAAAGTCTAGATATCATTTGTCATCTATAAACAAAACAAAAAAAACAAACTTTTACACTCCCTCCATTAGAGAGTTCCAGGATTTAAAGCCAATTTGAAACATTTAACATTGTTCAAAGCAAATCTATAAAATACCTAAGAATGCTTATCATTTCAAGAGTTGTTTAGAATACTGACCTGTATCAATTATTTTTTTAATCCTTTCACCCCAAACAAGGCATTAAAACCACTAAGATGCAAGGGGTTACTGAGTGTTAGAGAATGAGAAAAAAAAAACACTATTAAGGAGAGAGAACAATAAACAGATAAGAATTAAAATGCTGGTGGATAATGATTGACATTGCATTTAAAGTTTTGATGATCTAAGTTGACTGGAAAATAAGAAGTCGTAAGAGAGTTCCACAAGCAAGAATTGTGTGAGAAGAACCTCTTAGCATAGAACTTAAAGTTACATCTAGCAGCCATTTCAACTGTAAAATGATGAGATCTTGCCATCAGTCTAGTACTGAGCTTAAATTCATAAAGTTTAGGTATCGTAGAGGAAAGCTTATCAGAATAATTATCATGAAAATATTTATAGAAAATAAAAATTCATTTTATCTTTGGATATTTGACTTTCTTATATTTCTTGGCATGAGTTTTCAGCATGTTGAATGTTAAAAGGTTAAAGGTTAAAGTTTAAATTCAATTCAATCTCAAATGCAAGGTTTGAATAAATTCCTTGAGTTACCCAATTTCAGTGACCAACTAAATAATGAAATAGATTTTGTTCCTCTGCTGTAAGTAAACTATTTTTCTTCTTTGCTTTCCCAGGCTTAATTTGTATTCCAACTCTGTTATTGACAAGTGAAAACATGGAACATCGAGATTTGACCTGCTGAGAACTATCCAAAAACACTGCTTGGCCACCACCAGCTGAACTTAGAAGCTACATTATGATAGTGGGAAAGTGACTGAAGTCAAGATGCCAGGTGACTTGCAGATTCTTCAACTATATTTCTGCCTAACAAAGTGCAAATCCCACACTCCACAACCAACAATGGCAGATGACTCTTACTTTCTTCAACCACACACAGCTAAATCTTCCATATATACATTTTCAATACTATCATCATCTCTTTCAAATCTTTCAAATCATCCAATTCATTAAATTTTCTCCAACTTCATCTCTGAACATGAAGCATCTACCTCCATCCTAACCCTCTGCTTCTTCATGAACAATTCAACCTGCACAGGCAGGTGTGTTTAATAAACTGATTGTCTAGAGCTCCATTATTTTCTTGCCTTGATTCAAATACAATAGAATCCCTGACAACTGGACTAAGAAGGCCTTCCTGATATGAGGAATTGGTTACAAAGTCTGGTTATGAGGGGTTATATTTAGATTAAAATAAAAGAACAGGTTTAACATTTATTTTCAATAAACAAAATAAGCTAATGATGAGTGAAATATAATGGAATTGATTTTAAGGAAAAAAGAAATAAATTATGTAATGTTAAGGAGGCATGGTGGAGTAATGGATAGTGGCTCGGATTAAGGAATTGGAGAGCCGAGTTCGAATTCCAGTAGAATCCATTGCATTCATTTATGTGCTAATATCCTTGGGAAAGCTATGAATCCTCTTCTTCTCCCCCCCATCTATGGCTAAATAGCAGGACAGACTGGGTTCTATAGCAGAAAGAAATGACAACCTACTGCAGGAAAAATCTGCCTCATCATTCATGTATCAAAAGATACATGATCACTATGGCATGTAACTGACTGAATGTTAATGCCAATTCATTAAATTAATTATGCCACGAATGCAAAACAAATAATGTAACGAGGATTTTTTAATCTCTGTTGCATGATGATTCCTTCTCTTATAATATCATTCTCAACTTTTTCCACATTTTGATTTGCTTTTGTTCTTGGAATTTTTTAAACAAAAGACACTTTTTAACTCTGTGTGCATTATTGCAATTGTCATAGCTGAATGCTGGCTTTCTTTCCATAAAACTGACAACCTTTTCAATAGCTTTTTCAATTTCAGTCCTGGTTTCATCAAAATCAGTCATCTCATTGCTATCTTTCCTCTTATTCCCATGATCTTTTACACAATTAGAAGACGTTAGGGTGAAATAAGCATAAGCAATTATCCAAAGTAAATTTCCTGAAAAACAGAAATTTCAAATAAGTTGCATATCACCGAAATAGTTAAAATATACAAATCAAAATCATGTCCGGATATGAGGGATTCCGGATATGAGGGATTCTACTGTAATTACTAATGATATTTGCTACTGTCTTTCTGTGTCTTTTCCTTTTCTTGAAGATTACTTACTACCATCTTGTCTATCCTTTCAACAAGTATCTCTAATATGCTTGCATCCAAAATGCCTCTTTATTTTTAAAAGAACACTTATCAGCAAGATGTCTTCCACTTCTACTGCAACAGTAATATTTTCATTTCTCTGTCAATGTCGGAAAAGGACTATCGGATTCCACACACTTTAAATATTCTTGAAAAATTTTGTAACTGACTCAGTTGCTGTAGATATTTTTGTGATGGAAGGTTCAAGGGGGCATAGGAAAACTGAATGAGATCATCGAGGCTGTATGTTTAGACAAGTCTGATAAAACTCAAAAATTTTAAAATTCTGCATTTCTGCATCTTTAGAATTTCACTTTGGTAAATAATTATAACCAATATTTGCATTGTCTAAGGAAGCAGCTAATATCACCATTACTATTATAACTGTGTTGAAATTATTTTACACATTTGATAGAAAATAAACATCATTTTATTCAACTTTGTATAAGAAGAAAGTTTTATAATAATTTTTAAATGAAACTTTCTTATATTGTATGGCATCAATATAACCATCTTTTTTTTAAATAAAAATATGTTAGGTTGATTAATTTTACATGTCAGACTATAAGAATTTTATTTGGTTCTTTAATATTATCAACTCTCTCTCTCTCACTATATATATATATATATATATATATATATATACAACTGAATAGGTAAATATAGGTAGGTATATGAGCAAGCAATTGGATGTAAATACATATAATTAATCTATAGTGCAAGAAAAAACAGTGCTCAATGTAAAATAACAGAGCTATTTAATATGTATATTAAAAAATGTGTATTTCTTATATATATAATTTATTTGAAAATTATGACATAAATATGTTATAAAATCACTACAAAAATAGTCATTTTGTTTCAACACTTCTGGTGTCTTATCAAGTGATGGAATTGAATGTAGAATAAAATGTTTTAGAAGATTAAAATCCTATAGAGATTTGAACCTTTTAAAATCATATAAAATGTTGAAATCATATAAGGATTTGAAACTTTTAAAACTCTTTATTCTACATTCAACACCATCACTTGATAAAGCACCAGAAGTGTTGAAACAAAATAGCTATTTTTGTAGTGATTTTATAACATATTTATGTTATAATTTTTGAATAAATTATATTTCCTCTACTCTATATTGAGCACTCTTTTAAGAATAGTATTTTTGGTTATTGGAATTTATTCTGTATACACCAATCCTATACTTGTATTAATCTTTCCATGGTCAAAACTGCCAAAGACTTATGTTGTTAAATCTGAAAGAAAAAGAAAAAAAATCATTAGACACTTAAACTTAATTCACATTTAAAATCTGTCCAAGTTATTTGAACATCCTTTATAATTTTGAGGCCTGCCATAAACAATTTAGAAGAAATTTTATCACATTGTCTCACTCCATTTCAAAAGTTCATTTTGTCAGTCTTTGAATTATTACACTACTATTTTTATATATATTCTCAATAACTTTTATATAATTTTTGTTAATATCCTGTTCTCATAGTGATTTAAAAACTATTGCATGTTCTACCAAGTCACCTGCCTTTTCATATTCAACCAAAGCTAAACAATGTGGTTTGTTATACTGTTTTTTTGGGGTTTTTTTTTTTGTTTTTTTAGATCAAATGTTAAAAGATGGTTGATTGTTGAGTAGCCACTCCTAAGACCTGCCTGTTCATGTCACTGGTTTTCATCTTGGATATTTGTTAGTCAGTTTCTAAGTACTTTTATGAGCAATTTGTATATTGTTCAGTAGTAACAGGGAAAGGGCAATAATTACCAATGTCTTTATTGTCTTTTTCTTTTAAAGTAGGGTTACTTTACTTTGACTGAAATTTTAAGACACCATTTTTCATCTAATATACTTATATAAACCAATACATAGTGTGGGTATAGGAATCAACAATGTATGGTATTTGTTAGTTTCATGCCTCGATGCAATCTTCAGTTCTATATCAATAAGCACTTTATCTCCAATATTAAACATTATTCCATTATAAAAACATCAAGTTTACACAAACACAAATATATATATATATATATATATATATATATATAGTCATCCACAGACAGACTGTTTCACTGTATCACAGCTCATCAGTGTGGCTAGACATCTAATTGCCTCAAGCCGGGATCGAAACCCAATTGATTTGGCATCAGTTTGAGATTTTACCCTTGAGTTATCAGTGCCCAGTAGAGAGAAAGGCCAAGTTTTACATACCTATTCTTCAAATAAGCATGCTAATGACTGAGAGGGCTCAATTCATGGAAGAACTTCATGACATATATATATATACATATACATATATATATATATATATATATATATATATATACACACATTTCATTAAATAATATAGACTAGTGTTGTCTATTTATTTTATGTAAATTCTTTTCGTAACGTCTGATAAGTTTAATAACATTATCGTTGAACGAAGAAAGAAATTCACAATATTGATCCATATTTTTTTAATACAATCTAAGCTTTCGGCTTACTTAAGCCATTATCAAAGATGTCAATTACAACATATTAAGCAATATACGGACAAGACAGTGATGATAGTCCATCATTGTTTACATATATATATATATTTGGATGAGAATCTAATAGAATGGTAAAAATATATAAGAAAATTTGGCAAAAAACTACTTTGAATGTTTCACCAGTGATGATACCAATTCAGTAGTGAAACATTTCAAAATAAATGTTTTACAAATTGTCCTATATATTTACATTATGTGTGTCTGTGTGTAATATATATATATATATATATATATATATATATATATATATATATATATATATATATATATATATATATAAAGAGAGAGAGAGACAGAGCATGGACATAGGAATCAGTACTGCATGTTAATTATCAGTTTCATCGCTCAATACAATCTTCAGTTTTTGCTAGATTCATCTTGGTCTGAAGAATGGAACTGACAGTCACCTTCCCATGTTGATCCCTATATCTGTGCTGACTATATGTAGAAATACCAAGTAGGCAATTACCAACACTAATTGCATTAAGCACTTTAATTGCACATTTGGAATCTATACCATTGTTATAACACTCAAATGATCTGTTGCTTGATTGATTTTTTTACAGTTTATCAATCCTTTGTATGTTATTTAAAACAGAAACATATTTTGGATTGTAAGAATAATTACTTTTTTTGCTTATGAATATTGCATTGATATTTTGTTGAGAGTAACAATGACTTTTTCAGATATACACTACAGTTCAAAAGTTTGAAGCCCAGAATTAGTGAAACCTTTCCATCCAAAAAATGAAAAAGAGATCTTAGAGTCATTGAAAAAAGAATGTTATCAATTATCGAACTTTGCAACGAATGTCAACAATTCCTGCTGCAGTAATCCAGGCTAAAGAAGGATATTTTGACAAGAGCAAAATTAATCATAAAATGTTTTTTTTCTTTTTGTCATAAAAAAATTTCTAATAAAAAAATCATGTCTCACTTTTTTTTTAACCATCTCTAATAATTTTCTCTTATTTAAAGTACAAAACAACTACTTTTTGGGGCCAATTTAAAAAATTACCAGGAGTTAGCTTAAACTTTTGAACTGTAGTATAATTCCTACTATTTAGCCCATAGTTGGGGGGAAGAGAAAAGATGTATTCATACTTTTCCCTAGGTTATTTTTGTTTAAGTGAATGTAACAAACTCGACTGGCATTCAAACCCTGCACTCCAATTTTACATCCCACAAGTCATGCATCCATATCAAATAAACTAAAAACACTTGTGTATAATAATATATTATTCATATCTTTGGTATATAGGTTGCAAGCATCTTATACACAGAAAAATATGATATATTATTATCAGATTAAATGCTAAAATTGTGTTTGTCATTAACATTTTTAGTTTTAATGTATCAAATATTTTATTACAAATTGGTTGGATTTTCCAGATGTTCCCAACAATCATTCTTTCATTTTGTTTCCTTCAAATAACATTTCTCTATTGAACAGATTGGTGTTGTAAGAAAATGGCAAAAGGATAACATTGTCTTTTGAATTTGCTTCATGCAACAATACAAAATAAGATTTTTATTTTATGTATGGAAAACATGTAGGAAAGAAGAAAGTTTTTTTTCGGTGCTTACCCTGACTAAAATTATAAAGGATAATTATTAACCTTTATTATTAATTAACAATAAATAATTAACATTTATATTTTTTATTTTTATTTTTATACAGTAAATTTCACCCTGTAAAAGGCCCAGGTTCACTCAAGGTAGAGAATTACGTTAAGAGATGGTTTATATGGGGATAGGAGAAGAAGACCCTAGACTTGAACAGGTTAAGATTGTAGTGATCAGGGAAACATCATCTTGAGAGTCAGTTCCACAGATCATTGGAAGAAGCTGTTCAAGTGGAACTTACTTCTCACCAATGGAATATGGAGGGAATGTGGGTCGTTTGCTACAATCTAAGTGGCATGAGGGGTCCTTGCCAAGAAGGTTAGAACTGGCAAAACCAAGTAATGCAGTTTGTCCAAGCACTTTCCATGGAAGTAGCAATAGAACATCAAGAGGCTTGCCACATCCTGTCTGTGAAAGAGGTTGGTAGGTGTAAAATAATTTGTCATCCACAAGGTCTTAGAGGCACTTTTGGACCTTATTGAGACTGGAATGTGAGGAATGGGGGAAGCTTCTGTCCAAATATGACAACAGTGTTCCATTTTAGGCCAGATCTGGCTCCTGTAAAGCATGAGGAGTCATGTACTTACTAGTGTGGCACAGACACCCAACTGTTTTACCTACATCTTTAGCAATGAATCATATGTACAAGTTGCACTTGATTTCAGATGCGAATTTAAGACGCAATAGTATCTCAAGGCACTGTGCCTCCTTCAGGTGACACGCCTTCATCATGACTGGTAGTAGTTTGGGGTCCCATCTTCGATGATCGAATGTAACTAGTTTGGTAATTAACCTTTAAAATTATAAAGGTTAATTATATAACCATATTATTAACCTTTAAAATTATTAAATGAAAGAATGATTGATAGTTTTTTTGTTTTTTTTTCTGGATTATCAACCTTTTGTCTGTTATTTGAAGCTGAAATATAGTTCAGATTATAGAAAGTTGCTTATAAGCTGTCTCTCAGCTAAGTACTGACCAAACTCAACACTGTTTAACTTTGGTGATTAAATGAGAACCATGTGTTTGCAGCATGATTAGGCCTTAAGAAATAGATAATTAAATAATTAACCCTCATTATTAACTTCAAAATGATAATCTTTATTAACATTTATTATTAATATATAAAATTATTAAATAATAATTAGCCTTCATTATTAACCTGTAAAATTATGAAACTTAATTATTAGAAATAAAAGGTAAAAGATTTCCAGTTCATGGTAGATTTGAAAATCAATACACTAAATTTAATATGCAATATTAGTGAACGACATTCAATATCAAGTACAAATATGTGTTTATTATTTTCATTTAAGACAGGCTTCCTTATCTTTCAATCTCAGTATACAATACTATGCATCAGAATGTCTATGTTATAAGGTGTAGAATACTGCTACAAGCCACATTTATTTTATCCTTCTCAGGCCAGCAGTGTCTGTTGTTTAACCTGAACTACAATCAATAAAAATGTGAAGTTTATTTCTTTTTTCCCTACCACCCAAAAGTGATGCATCAATATATATATATATATATATATATATATATATATAGTTAAAATGAATTAAATTTTTATGTATATATTTATTGAATACTACCTATGATCTCCTTATATATATATATATATAGTTTTAAGATATGTTATATTTATGAGTAAACGTACTCAATATCAAAGATAGAGCATATGTAATATAAAAGTGAATGCTGAAGTCAAGACTGAGTGGCGACAGTCTGTTTCATGCTTAAGCACATTGAAACAGTGTTTAGCTGAAATATATATAATAAAATTTCAATCATCTGTTAACATACACACACACACACACACACACACACACACACATATATATATATATATATATATATAAAATAATAAATGATTGAACTTTCTATTTTTATTATATAATAATTTATTTATCAGAAGAGAAGCCAATAGTCCTGAAAAGTAAAGACATTACTAAAGCACACAAAACTTCAAAGCATGACTGGAATAACACCATTCATTTAAGTGACAAATTTCTCCACATTAATCATTATATATATATATATATATATATATATATATGATAGAAATTAGGGGGATTTGAGATAATTATAATTAAGTAATTCATTGAGTCTAGAAGAAACCTCAGCAGTGCGCATCCACTACCGGGAATTGAAACCTGGGCAGTTAGGCAAAAAATGAAATGAAAATTTATTGAAACAAAGTATCTATAAATGACAAAATGTCATTGACAACTAGAAGAACTTAGAAACACTATTGTATATTCATATGGTCAACTGAAAAATCACATTGGGCGAAATGCATCGGCTAAGACGACAGTTTTTCCTTTTGTCTTTTTCCTTTATTTTTACATATTTTTTAACATGAAAAACAAAAACACACACACATGCTTTGTTTCAATAAATTCATTTCGTTTTATGCCTTAAAAAAAGTCCTCATTGGACAAAACATGTCAGCTAAAACTAGTCTTTTTCCTTGATACATATTGTCTTTTTCTACAGGGTAATTGTGAGAAATCTTTACACACACACACACACACACACATATATATATATATATATATATATATATATAAACTACTTATTATTTTTATTTTTCTGATTAAACATCCTGACTTTGATTTCATAACATTTATCTTCTCAATTACCATTAGTAAAACAGCCTGATAATTGACCCAATGATAAGGAATTATGATAAAGTGAGAATTAATATTATTCCATTTCCATATTTATCGATACATTATTTGAATATTTGCATAAGTATTCAACTACCTCAATTAATTCTGTGTTCTTTTGCACTGATATCTAATAATTGGCATTTTCTGTTGCTTTCAGTTTACCTTCTGCTGCTTTCAGTTTACCTTCTGCATCTCTTGACAGCCATTCTTCTCTTCAGAATCATTTCAATTCATTTAGATTCCATGACTTTTGTTTATGGACAGCAACTTTCAATTCATGCCACAAATGTTTCATGTGATTTTGATCACAGCTGATAGAGAAGGCCATTATTCCATTACCTAAATGTTATTCTTCTTAAACCATTTGGATGGTTGATGTAAAATGAACCATTAAAAAAAATCTAACCAAACTTAAATATTTGATGATGGAAGTATGCTTAGATATTTATCTTGTGATAAGATGAATCAAATCAAAGCTGAAAAGCAAAGAGTAAAATATTTTTGAAATATTTCTAGTAAATCTATTTTGCCCTTAATCCTGTTATCAAGGGTATATTGCTCTAAAATATCCCTTAAAATGACATGGCAATCACAATGAAACATCCCCTTAAAATGACATGTCCACCACAATGAAGCATCCCCTTAAAATGACGTGTCCACCACAGGGTAGCATCCCCTTAAAATGACATGTCCATCACAGTGAAGCATCTCCTACACTGCTTCATTATTAGAGTGGCGTTTTTTTTTTACACTGTTTTCTTTCTGCTCCTATCCTAATGTTATATCCTAAAAATTGAGTTTTTGTTTCATTGCCCAAATAACTGTCTTCAAGTAATAATTTGATTGGTTCAAAAACATTTTATCAAACAGTAAACAAGCCTATTGCATGATTTCTTCAGTCATGTTTTTTTTTTTTTCATCCAACCCATCTGTGAAATCCTTGGTTCAATATTCTACAAATTATTGGGACAGGAAAATCTTTCTCATCATTCTTCAGATCTTTCTAGACATTATTTAACCTCAGTTATAGATTGATTGAAAGTTCCATTGTGATTTTACTCACCACACTTCACGTTAAAATTTTTCTTGGGTAACCTAGTCTTGCATGTGGTACCAATTTCTTATTTCTAGAAATAAAACAATGGGACAAAATATGTCAAAACTCTTGAAAATTTTGTTATAAACTCCCACAAAATTGATAAACCTGTCAACTTATTAAGCCCTTTGATTTTCATTATGATTTTAAAAACAATAAAATGAAGGTTTAATTTGTTAAAATTAACCTGTAGGGTTTCTAAATGGATGTCAAACATTGCCACATTCAAAATGGAGGAATTGTGTTAGAATAAGTCAGTCTTAGCTTTTGTTTTGACCTAATCTACTACGAAATTTATTTTTTCACAGAGAGTCAAATTCCTTACACAAAGGTTCTAATTACTAATTGGCAAAATAAAACTGTTTCTCTTCTTATCAGTTGATATATTAAGCAGTAATTAAGTCTTCCAAAAGTTACACAAACAGGAAAAGGTCATATGAAACAAAGAAGAGTGCTAAAGTGCAATGTAATATCAATTTCCTTATATGGCAGTGAATGCTGAATAATTTGCTCATAGATGATAAAACTTGAGGCAACAAAGATATGGTTCTACAGAAGAATACTGAGAAAACTATGGATGGAACATGTAAGGAAGTTTTAAAGAAAATATAAACGAAAAGGACACTTAGAACCAGAAAGAAACAATTGAAACTTTTGGGGCACATAATGAAGAAAGAGGGATTGGAGAATATGACACTCACAGGACACCAAAGATCAAATAGACAGAGGAAAACAGGAAACAACCAACTTAACAAGCTTGTGCAAATAGATGTCGGAAAGAGTGAGAGTGATAATAAAAAGACAATGTTGTTAAGAGTTACAAAGGATAGAATGTTGTAGAGAGCCAGGATTGGGACATAACAGATTAAAGAAGAATTGAGTGTCTAAATGTCATCAAAATTTCTTTTGTCTATGTTATATATCATGTGGTTGCATGATTGGTGACTAAACCAGCTTCACCCACGTCCTGGGTAAGACGATAAACTACGTCCAACAGCAAGGCCTCTGCTCAGGAGGTTTTGGGGAGCACGGAACCACCTCTTAATTGCTGGTGTTCACAGGTCCACCTTGACCCATTGTGGTAGCACCTGTTAGGGTGCCAGCTATGGGCAAATAGTTAAAAATAGGTTTTAATACCAGAAATACTTTGTAATAAAAAAAATTATTACCAGCAATAATTTTTGAAGGAAAAATTGTCAGCAACACTTTAAAAAAAAAAGTGCCATCAATACAAACAGTTATATATTCTTTGAAAAAAATATGTCCGGCTATAGATTTCTTCAAGGAAAAATATCCCCACAAATAGATTTTTGAAGAAAAACATATTACCAGCAATAAAAATTTTGTCGGCATTAAATAACCCATTCTGGTTGATATGCTGTAAAACAAAATAAACCAAACCAAACCAAACCAGCTTCACCCACAAAATTTATTTGGTGAGGAGTGTTTCTACAACAAAAGACACAAAGGGTGAAGAAACCTTTCTATAAAGCTCAGGAGCCATTTAGCATCCTTTGGTGAGATGATTGCTGGGAAAAATCTGTTTGATGTTTGATATAGCTACCAACCATCTTGCTCATACATGTCATTGGTTCATGGCTGTGGATATTTTGGAGGAGGGTGGTATCATGTATATTGCACATGCAACTGCAATGTTTTTGTACAGATACCTCTTTAAAAGTCCTGTAGTGATGGGGATATGACTAATATTACTGACCTAATACGTTGAAAGTACATAGTCAACAACCTACTAAACTGAGGTTAGGCTGAAGTGTCACATATATGAACATTGTCATGGGGTGATCTATGAAGAGATGGTATATCTATCTTTATATATATATATATATATATATATATATATATGTATTATAATTTTTTTAAATATATAATCATTGCAACACTGAAATTCCATTGTTTCAAAACTGAAACTTGAATTTAAATTCAATCATACAAATCAAACTTAAAATACAAAGTTCCGTTTCATTATCAAGCAATGGTAAGAATAACTTTTTTAGAAATTGATTTATTTAATTTATAAGTCCAAACAAATTTGGTATTTTGATATGTTGGTGTTAAGAAAAATTACATCTTTTTTATTTTAGGAGTGTATAGATATTTAAAAAAACAATTATAATATTATGTTCTACTGTGGTATTAAGGACTGTTTTTTAAAAATAAAAATAAATGCTAAGAACTCTGAATTATAAATCTCATTGTTCTTTCCTATTATTTTAATATATATATATAAAACAAATTTTGTTGAACAATATTGACAAGGTCTGTCTGCCCAATTTTTTTTTTAATTTGAGTACTTTTGACTGTTGCTACAGTCATTATCAAGAATTTTGTATTTCACCTGTTTATGAAACTGCATTTAGCTAATTCTCTTGTGTTCTTCTCTTTTGCTGGAACCAATTAATTTAAAATCTCATTTAACATCAGGTACAACAGTTAAACTGAATTTTTCTGTGATTTTATTTTAATAGGATTCTATCTTTATTTCTGATGTCACTCTGAATATAACAAAGTGAATGATTATTTTCTAAGTCCTATCCACGTGATTTGTGGATTGAATAAAAAGCATATGAATCCAAGTTAAATTACAATACTATTTCAATTTTGCAATAAAATATATTTCCATAAAAAGTACATTTACAACTTTCTTAATGACTTACTAATGAAAATAAAGTTCTAATGTTTTTGTTTTTTTTAATGTCCTTAAACAATAGGCATCATTTTATTTTTATTTTATTTTTGTCATATAACAAATATGATTTTTTCCTCTGAAACTTTAAAACTAAAAAACCTTTATTTTTTTTGTGGGGGTCAGGATCTGCTGTACAGGTGAAATGATGGCAGCTTTACAAAAACTGAAATGGAAATGACATTTTTTCAGGTAAGAATTACTTTTAATTTTACTTCATGTTTCAGATTTCTTTTGTCATCAGGATATTTCATCCAAAATCTTAAAAAGTAAAAGACAAGTATTTTGGGGGTTTCGGAGGGGTTTTTTTTTAGGAATGTTTTTCATGCAATGAATTATGGGACAAAAAATGGCTATTTCACTTTTTTTTTTAAAATATATAATAAAGAGATTTTTGGCTGTTCTCAATACCTGATTGAATCTTTTCATGTAGAACTCTCAAATTTTGTTTACATGCTTATTAGACTGAGGGGAAAAGTTTAACATTAAAGAATTATTCCTGATAGTGAAAGCAGGAGGATTTGATCCATTTTCAGTTGGATGGATTTATCTTTAACAATCACCATTGCATATGTAACATTTCAGTGTAAGACTATAATCTCTCTTTTATTATTCACAAATCAATTTTTTTTTCTCACTAATATTATTTTGTTATACACCATGTTTCTTACATGATATTCAGCCAACATGCTCTCTGTTTAAATTTTTATTGTATCT
Source organism: Acanthosepion lycidas (assembly GCA_963932145.1). NCBI lineage: Eukaryota > Metazoa > Mollusca > Cephalopoda > Sepiida > Sepiidae > Acanthosepion > Acanthosepion lycidas. The sequence goes on from OZ010577.1 coordinate 18,790,019, forward strand.
TTCAAATTTTCAAATGTTTTATGTCAGGATCAAAACTGTGGAGAAACTGTCTGAAATTCATGTCCTTCTTTTGTTCAAGTACTTTGACTGTTTCAGTCTTTTTCAAGAACTGGGTGTTATCATTGAGATAAACAAGATTTTGTTGGCTACACCCTTGAATTTATTTTTTTTTCCCTTTTTTTTTCATTACATCTTATTTCAAAGTTGGAAAAATATGAGAAAAATAAAAAGACTTACCTTGTCAATTGAATTTAGAAAAAAACTTTTATGTGTGTATATATATATATATATATATATATATATATATATATATATATATATATATATATATATATATATATATATATATATATATATGTGTGTGTGTGTGGACATTTAAAGTCAACACCCAGATGTGTTTAGCTTGAAACAGACTATCACCCATGGGTATTGACTTCAATATCCATTTTTATATTTACATATGCTCTATCCCTAACAAACCTTAAAATTATATTTTATCATATATATATATATATATATATATATATATATATATATATATATATATATATATATAAAATTAGAAAAAAGGATCCACATGTGCTTCTTAAAAATATGTAAAATAGATGGTTTAGTTATTAAAACAAGGACAAACGAAACAGTACCAATATGCTTCACTTCTGTCATATGGTTAATAATTAATATCTAAAAAATGTTTATTGTACTGAGTGTATTAGTACCCTTTCATTTGTCCTTGTTTTATTAACTAAGCTATCTATTTTATAAATATGTAGATATATAGATATATATATCTATATAGGGTGGGAGGAGAATATCAGTAAAGTTGGATGACAGAAAATTAAGATATATTTAAACATTTAATTTAATCCTTTCTTTAAGCAAAATCTATAGTGAGCCTTACTTCTTCAAAAAATAATTATTTACTATTTATTTTGGATAGAAATTTAGATTTTTTTAAGTGAATAAATTTTTACTTTTAGACGTTAGTTACTATTTTGAAAGAGAGTAGAAGCAAGCCATTTTGTTTTGAAAAGCAATTATGTTTAAATTTCAAGTTATATTTGTATTTGAAAAGAAAAAACTTTTTAAATAAAAATTAGTAGAGACAGACATGACTTACGGCCAACATTAGTCATGTTGAATATTTGCTTTATGAATTTAACTATATTTTATTTAAATTAATTTCTGAAAAAAATAGAGCTCGCTATAGTTTTTTGCTTTGATAAAACTAAACTAGAAATTATTTTTATGTATGTTACAAACCAAAAAAAAGACAATGAAGTTTATTTTTCAGATTGAAAAAGAATTATTTTCTATAAGAAGGCCAAAAAATATTAATAAATCAATAATACACACACACAACTGCTCTTTAGGGTGATACTGAGTCTGTATATTTATTTTGTAGCCACATACATATACACACATGCACACAAATATTTGATTGAATAAATATTAAACTTTTTGTCAAATAATTGTATTTAATATTTTTCTTCTTTTAAATTTACTTTGTTGTTTTAATATTCATTTTTTTAAAATTATGCTTTTATTTTCTATAGATGTGAAAATAAATTCAAGAGAATAGAAATCTTTAAAATACATACATGTATAGCATTTAGCAGAATAAAAAATGTGAAAATGAATGGTAATTACTAATCTGGAATAAGAATTATAACTGTTTTTACTTTTTAATTCTGAGAATTTCAAATGCATTCTAATGCATTTTAATTTTAAAATATCTTTGTAAATAAAAATCATATGATGATAATTTTTTACATAAAGCTGGCTTGGGTGATAATGAGTCTGTATACATATTTACTTTGTCATAACTATTGTAGTTTTTTAGTTTTAGCAGGACACACACATACAGACAACTACTCTTTATATAGAAGTTATAAGCACAGTTATTGTAAATAGAAATATATGACTGATATCAGTGAAAATATCTTTTATTCTATGTTAATAATGACAATAATAAACATTTTTATGATAACAAATATTTAAAATATACATTTGTTAGTTACATTTTTCATTATTTTCCCTTCAGTGTAAAAAGTTATATGAAGCAAATTTAATTAGAATTTATATCATTAATGTTGTCATTATAATGAATTTTAAACTCTTATCTCTGCTCAGGTTTTTATCCTGGATGATTTGATTAATTCCTTTTATTTTTATTGTAACTTATTATCTCTTCCAACAAAGTTAGACATTATCTATTTACCTGCATATATCTGTCTGTTCACACAAGAAATGAATATCTCAATAAATTTTAATTATATTCATAAAAGGGGTGAGCTATAAACTAAGAGAAAAGTTATTGAATTTTTTCTCAAATGAGAGATATTTGAAATATGATAACAATTGATTGAGATATATGGAAAAATTTTAATTTACACATTTTATTGTGTTTGTAAAATAATTTTTCTTCAAATTCTTCTGACAATGGCATAAACAGAGGCTTGTGCACTTTGAGCACTTTTTATTTTCAAGATTTGACATTGTTTTTCTGACGTACACTTGGCTAATCCAGTCATTTATCAAATCATGCTCTTCATCATAAACCAAACAACAATGTTTAAATTTATATTGGAGCAAATTATTATTTTGTAGCAGTGTTTTACTATAGGAATGCGTTGCAAATGAGGAAAAAAGGGATTGTCAGTGGTCAGGAATGAATGCAAGCATTACTAAAAGAATAGGGCTATTATATATATAATTATTATTTTGTAGCAATGTTTTACTATAAGAATGTATTGCAAATGAGGAAAAAGGGATTGTCAGTGGTCAGGAATGAATGCAAGCATTACTAAAAGAATAATTAGTCATTGGTCAGAAATTAAAGCAAGATTAAAAGAATGAAAATGAATTGCAATTTACAACTGAGTTGCATCAGAAATGACGAGGAAGATTTTTAATGATTGACAGAATTTGGTTATCATATTTATAATCTCCTTCACTATTTTATTACTTGATCTTAGAATGTTTAATTTTACTTATGTCAATTTCTCCGCTGCCTTATGCTACTTTTTGATTTCATTTTTCAATTCTTAACAGTTTTATTTTCTCAAGAATTAATGTTGCAACATATAAGGATGAACATCAAAGTGAGCATGAAATATGCTTGAGAAATGAAATTGTAAGAAATATCATACAGTATTGATTCTTATACCCTTTCTCTCTCTCTCTCTCTCAGATATATATATATATATATATATATATAAAAGAGAGAGAAAGAGATGAGTATGAGATAAGATAAGGACAGGCAAAAATTGCCCTGGTGCACCCTTTAAAATTGAGGGCACCGTGCCAATGACTGAGGGTACAGCAGTATTTTTTTTAGAATTTGCAAAATTTATGTTTTTTATTTGTAAAAAGTAATATTAAGATAAAATCTTGAAAAAAATCGACAAATATATAAACAAAAAGCTTTAAAATCAAATATTTATAATATACATTATGATTACTAGAATTATTAGCAATGATACATTGCAGTGGAATATTTTCAAAAAAGAAATCAAACCCTACAACATTATTAGCTTAGAAAGTGGAAAGAATGAGATTGTTGTATTACTGTCTAAAAATATAAAGCTTTTTCAGTATAAAATCAAAATAACTATTGAAACAAAAAAATATGCACAGTAAATGTCAAAACGATCTTTTAATTTCCGACATGAATATTAATTAGAAATTTCTAACCTCACATTCAGAAGAAATTCCTCTGCTCAGGCAATTTGTCAGAATCACAAAACATTAATTTTCTATTATTTTAGATGTGGGGTGGGGTGATCGTCTTTACAATATAAATGCGTCAAACTGATCCCTGACTTTTTGACATACACATACTTTTCATTCCTTTTTGACGGGACCAGTCTATTTAAGTATTGCTGTTTTAAAATGCAATGTATTGTTACTACGTAATATGTATATATGCATGATGCTCATTGCATCTCCAGTAGACATAAATGTTGCAAGATTGAAATAAATTTGGAACATTTGTTGAAATTCCTTTCATCTAACTCTTTTTTTTTTTTTTTTTTTTTTTTTTTTTGTAAAATATATCTGCATAGGGCTCTAGTGAATTTTTTTTTATAGGCAAAGTCACCATGACTACCTTATTAAGACAAACATAACATTCTTTGTTCTTAATTTAAAAAAAAAGGTATTTACTTTGAAATTGAAAATAAAAAATTGACATGGACGTGACTTGTTTTTAAGGGCATGTCAGCATTAAATACAGGCACTGTGGCATTTTGCCGTTGTTCTGCAGTCTAAACTCATTCTTGTACATATATAATGCAATCTTCAGAACATTATATATATATATATATATATATATGCGAGCGAGAGACTATGGTTTCATAAATGACTCGTATATATATATATATATATATATATATATATATATATAATGTTCTGAGGATTGCATTTAAGCATGAAGCAGACTGCCACCACTTGATGTTGACTAGTGTTCACTTTTTTTTTAATCAGTACCACCCCCAAGCAAGGCAAGTAAAGCCACTAAAACGCAAGGGGTTACAGTGTGTGGAGGAATTAGGAACAGAAACATTAGTAATAAGCAGAAAGAGAAGAGAGTAATCATGAGGACAGTAGATAGCAATTGACATTGTATTTAAATTTTTGCAGATTAAAGTTAACTGGAAAACATAGAGCCAAAAGGGAGTTCCACAAGCAAGAAGTGCGAGAAAAACTGTTAGCATAGAACTTACAGCTACATCTAGCTAGCTCAGCTGTAAATTAGTGAGATCTCAACACCAGTCTAGTACTGCACAAATTCATAGAATCTAGGTACCATTGCAAACAATTACTATGAAAGTATTTCCTAAAACGGCACAGAGAGACAAACTTATGGTGGTCGGTAACTGAGCCAATAGATCAAGACCAATAATATTGCTGATTCTTCTTTGGATCTTATCAAGGAGCTCTAAGTAAATAGCAGGGGCACTGGACCATATATGGCAGCAATATTCCAAGCATGAATGAATGGTAGATTTATAGAATGTGTAAGATAGATTGTGAAGAGAAAAATTGTATTGGCCGACACAGTGAACTAACTTTCTTGGCAGCTGATCTAGTAATGGATTCAATATAGTCTTTCCACTTCATGTCAGTGGAGAATGTTAGCCTGAGAAGGTGCAATGACTCACTTTCCTGGAGGTTAGCATCAGCCATACTGATGGAAGGCAGAGAACGGTCTCACACATGATTAATGGAGAGAAGTTTAGTTTAGTTCATTAAAGTTGACAAGCCATCTTTTGCTCCAGTTAACAAGGGACTTATATATACACATGCTCTATCCCTTTTATCCATAAATACAGGATACCTTAAAACTGTTTGTCATATATATATATATATATATATATATTTGGAAATGCAGGAAAGCATTCTTCTTGAAGGATCCTTTTCAACCAACACTTCATCAGAAGAATATGTTGGGAAATATTAAATTGACAGAATAACAATTATATAAGGAAGAGAAAAAAAATGAACCATGACTAAAATACAAATTTATTAATAAAAATGAGAGGAAGAAAAAAGAATATACTCACAAAAGAGCCTATGTTAAGGGTTCTTTGTATATATTGGAAAAATTTACTCACATAACTCATAAAAGACTAAGAGAGCAAACAAAATTTTCCTTCTCTCGAAGCAAACATTGTTGATGTAATTTAATAAAAAACAATTCTTGCTGAGCAGAAAAAGAAATTGTCACTGTATCTTGCTGCACACTCCAGATTATCTCACAAATGTTGACCATTGACCGAGTCGTGAACAGACACACATACACACACACACATATATATGATGATATTTATAACAGGGATCATAATTTATTACTAAAAAAGAATACAAAAGTATCGCAATGAATAAAATTATAATCTAAGGTATGTTTCACCCAACTCATCTTCAGCAATATATCATTGGAATAAAACAAAATTCTTGAAAAGAAAGAGGGTTACTATGTGGAGTTGTAGGAGAAAAGGCAGGTTCATGAGGTTATGCAGGAAAGATAACAGTTAAACCTAAACTTCAAGCAGTTCTTGGCAAGGAGCTGTCCAAATGGAACTTACTTTTTACTATTGGAATGTGAAGGGAATGAGTGATGATTCACACTTGTGTACCTGGTATGGTGGGACTCAGTTGTAAAGGTCAAGGGTGGTGAGACTAAGAATGTAACTTGTTAGAACACATAGAAATAGCGATAGAATAGTGAGAGGCTCATAATGTTTCATCTGTGGGAAAGGGGTTGTAGGATGGAAAATAATTCATTAACCACAAGTCCAAGTAGATGCTTTTGAACTCTATTAAGACAGGCAAGTGAGGACTGGGCAGCTCCAGCCCAGATATTGTAGCAATACTCCATTTTTAGTTTGTAAAGATAGTGTCTAGCAAAGGGAGTCAGATACTTACTGGAGCAGTACAATGAATTAACCATTTTTCTAGAATCTTTAGAAATAGATTGGTTACATATGTTTGACTTGAGTTAGTTGAAATTAATACAACTTGTTGTTTAAATGAATAGATCAGATATATGTGTTTAACTATATATTTGTGTGTCTCAACTGTCAGTTTAAAAAAACCTTGGACCTGTGCCCAAAAAGTTATGCCTTAGCTACTGACAGCGGTGCAGCATGTTATGGCTGTGCAGGCCCAAATGACAGTCTTGTTTGCAAGAAATGCATGGGAAGATGATCTTCCCTGATGCCGCCTTGTTGTTTTCTTTCCAGTGAATTACACTTCTTCCTGGTGGCAAGCCTTAATTTCTCCTCTCCTTGCTCTAGACCTCCATGTAAATCATGTCTTCAACCTAAGCAATCATTGACGACATCTTCCCACCTCTTGATGTCTGTGTTCATCACCATCTAGTCTCTTTTGCAGACATCTTTGAAGCGAATATCATGTTGCCCCCTTGCCAGTGGCTAGTTCCCCATACAGAACAACCTTCAGAATCATCCCATCCAGCATATGGTGTACATATCCTAGCTAGCAGAGCTGGTGCTCTTGGACAAGGGCATATAGGCTGAGTAGCTGGGCATGGATGAGAACTGCAGCATTGGTGATCTGGTCAGACCAGTTGATGCCAACAAAAATGAAAAATATTGAAGCATCTCTCCTATCTGGAGTAGAGGCTTCAAGTCTCACTGCCATAGAGCAGCATGTTGGCAACGCATGCTCTATAGACTACAGTTTTGGTGTTCAGTGTAAACTTCTGTCCTCCCAGTCTCTCGGGGTCAACCTGGCAAACATAGTGGCAGCTCATCCAATGCCTTTTGAGCTCAGTGTCTAGGGAGAAGGTGTTTGAAATGGTGGAATCAAGGTATGTGAATTCATGAACCACCTCCAGATGATAGCTGCTGATTTTGATATATATATATATATATATATATATATATATATATACTCTCAACTCTCCTGTCGATTTCAATGTATAAAAGTCAAGCAGATCAGTTCCTAGGAACCATCAGCTCAATGAGATTTGATTATAGTGGTGAAGGTTTTGTACAGAACCATCCACACTTTTTGAGGGGCCAAATACAAAGACCTGGTGCACGATGTGCCACAAGGTCCCCAAACGACCCTCCGCAGGTTTTAAATTCAGAGTTGTCCTTCTCCTAGACATATATATAAAACATTTTTCACATTAGAATTTGTTCATTGCCAGAAAACTCCAATATACAGAGATGTTTGAATTCTTACTTTAGATGTTATTTTTAGTGGATACACATTTTTGAATAGACACCCTGTTTTTTAAATAGTGTATTTTATATCTACCAGCCTGCACACTTGAGAAAACTTAAAGAAAAGGTGCTCTCCAACAGAGTTCCAACCTGTGTTCCCCTTTAGAGGAGAAACCACCATGCTTTAAACCTGTCATCCATGGAGGGCATCTGAACCCAGCAAAGTCATATTCGTATTTACCATTTTAAGGAAACACTATCATAATATTTTTTTTTTAATTTGACTAAATCACCTAGATTCCATTCTAGAGAGATAGGCAAATGTGAATTCTTGTGATACTGTAGTTGAATTCTAAAATATTTTGCTCAGAGACAATTCACTCATTTTGATATCTTTCATTCTTTTGATAACATAGTAGAAATAGTTTTCTGTTACTTTAAACTTAACAAATAAAGCACCATATAATTAGCTGATTGATTCTGCGGGTAATTAAAGTCAGAAAATATTTTTAGATCGTAAGAATTATTGGCGGGGGAGATAATAATGATTTAGGGATACAAAGCTTACTAATTAACCCATAGCTGGTGGGGAGAAGAGGATTCATCGCTTTCTTAAGGATGTATGCAGATATGTGCCATGTTCTTTCAGAACGTGGGTGATCATGATTCTCCACAACTTCCTGTCCTTTGTAGCTCTTAGTAAGGTTTGTTATTTGCTATCTCTCCTAATCCTTATTCCGCCAACCATTCACACATGCTCATTAGTTATTTTCTGCTTTTCCCCCTCTTACCTTCAGTATCACATGTGAGTGTCAAATTCTCCAAGCCCTCTTTCCTCATTATGTGACCTAGTAGTTGCAGTTGTCTTTTTTTTTGTTTCCATTTTCCCTAAAATTACTACTAAATGAACCAAAATCAGTTCTTTTTATTTCTAAAATGGTTTCTTGCTTAGGTCAAACATTTTCTAGCACCCTCTCATTTGACTTTAGCAGCTACAGTCAGAATTAGCTATATTTATTGCATTAATTTCAGCAGTACTTAGTTTAAATATCTATGGATTGTAGAAGTGTCTAGCTTCAGTAAACACAAAGTATTATCCTATTGTAAATACCAAACACACATTCACCATGATGTAAGAAAAGAAAACTATTTTGCTATTGTAAATGTAATTGGCCATTGTGAAGATATACAGACTAATAGATGACTACAGGAGATTAGATCATCTGAGATTAGATTAGATCAATTTCAGATCTTATCAGAGATCAGCTCTTAAATAAAGTAAATTATTATAGCTTTTGGTTCTGGAGTGCAATAATACAATATTAACAAATATACAGTGCAACCAACTTGCTCGTACAAATTCAGTAATCTAATTAAGATACAATCTAAAAGTAGAATACCACAAATACCATTAAAAACAAGTATATTTGCTTGCACAAATAGACAACAAAGTGAGCAATATTTCTGATCTATTGATGTCTACTCCTAAGCTTTTCAAATGGAAGAATGCAAAACATAAAAAGAGAAAAATAAAGTTTATATCTTTTTAAGAATATTTAAGACCTTTGGTCACTGAACATTATCCTTTTCCAAAACTAATACAACAGCCGATGTTTATTTTCATAATGTTTATTAAGCATGTAATTCTAATTTTTAGATCAGGGGTTGGCAACCTTTTGCTAACTATGTGCTGACTTAGGGTTTTAAAATCATTCAATGTGCCAACAGCATACATATTTTTATGCAAGTCAAGGTCAATATACCTGTTCTATAATATATTTTATATAGTAATATATAGTATATATACTTTAGTATATATTAAAATTGAAACAGCTAAATATCTTCTTTATGTTGTAGTAGTTATTGGTTCGGACTTTGCGATGTCATTTGTGGCTGCGTGCCATTCAAAATTGCTTGGCATGCCACAAGGCTGCCGACCTCTGATTTAGACTACAACTCTATCATTGGGATAAACCTGTTCATTCTTGAAATAACCCTTTATGTATTGACAAATTAAAAAATAACTCCGCTAAGCATTTTGACCCTTTCTGTTTTCATCTGACTGCAGATGAAACATCACCTCATACTAATGAATGAATCAGATAGTGTAAAATTATAAATCACATCACATCACATTACATTAACTAATAAAGAGTAAAAAAACGCATTATACTGAAAGGTTGAAAATAACGCACTATGCTAATTGTTAAAATAATCACATCATACTAATCACTAAGAAAAGTCATATTAGACAAACAGGCACAAAAGTTTCATCATTCTTCTTTTCCTTCAATAAGTCATGGCCCTTGTAGGCGGTCATGGTTCTCTGCAGTTTTCTATCTTGTGGATTAGGTAGTAAAAGTCATATCACACAAACAGATTAAAAAAATTTAATTGTTTATTTAAATTTTTTAAATATGAATTTATTTGATGTTTTCTTCTGAAAAGTTCTCCAAATAATGCACTTTCTGACTAAATGACAAAACATCAGTTTTTGTAAGAGCTTAATTTTGTTGAACCAAGAACTTTTAAGCATCTCCTTTTTTATACACACACACACACACACATATATATATATATATATATATATATATGTCTCCCCCAGAAATTATACACATTTTGAAACTTTCTGAATAAATAATTAAAGCAGCTAGAATCAACCATATCTAATTTAAATAATGCATATGAAGACAGGATTTATTATAAATGCATGTTCTTGATATTTTATCCTTGCATGTTTTCCAATTGATGTATGTAATGTTGCAGACATTGCTGACAATGTGACACAATGGAGTCAGAAGCAACAATCAACATTTCAATAGGTTTCCATCACCCTTTCTTGCATCAGAGGGTGTGGTTGATATTGATGGTCTTCTGGAATTGGTTCTTATGCACACCATGTACAGTACCATCAGTTACAAACTTCTCTTTGATTTGTGAGTTTGTAAGCCACATGGGTGAATTGGAATGAAACTCTCTTCAAGACTATAAACTTCAACTGCATTTTTGTGGCATTTCAGGATGACAAACTTTCTTGTTTAAAGCTAAGTCTCAATGACATTCATAATACTAACATGTAAATCTGAAAAGAGAACAAATTGACTTGTAATATACACTGTAAAAGTGTGTATACATTTTTTGAGTCATGTGTGTCTGTGTGTATACATTTTTTGAGTTGTGTATGTCTGTATATATATATATATATATATATATATATATATATATAAAACCCAAGTTTCAAGCTGCCTGAAGATTACTTGAGTAGGAAACTCAAGTTACAACTAGCGAGAGCCATCCTTTCATATGATTTAACATTGTTCAGTGTTTCTGCATGGTCTCGGCTTCAAGCACTTTACTGAGTAGGTAAGTTTGCCCTTAGGCTTTTTTACTCTTTTTTTTTTTTTTTTTTTTCTACTATTGTCGTTTTTATTTGAGACTTTATAGGGATAAGAGTTTTAGGTTTTGGAAAGTTCTCTGTTGGTTATTTAGTTTTTGTTTTTCTTTAATACATATATATATAGAGAGAGGGAGAGAGAGAGAGAGAGAACTATAATGCTTTCTTTGTGTTTGGATTGAAAAAGGAAAAGAAAGATCTGTAGAACACTTGGCAGGTGGTATTTTTGTTTTGAATATTTAATTAGTCGATAATTTGATTTTAAAAATACCTCACTTAGCACTAATCAGTGTTGTGCATTTACAACCATTTTGTTTGATTCTCAGAATTTTATCCCATCTCAACAGGTGATGCTAAACTGATCGACTAAGGATTATATTTCACCTGCTTTTAGCATCTGTTCATCTTGAACTTCAAAGATGCACAAAAAGATTTATGTCTTAAATGCTTCCAACTACAATAACTTAGTAAAGTCTGACACAAGGACAGAGGAAGGACATTTTTTTCTGCTGAAGAAATCAGCATTAAAAATGCTGGCTTTTACCTAGAATTGAACACCAACACTTTCACAGGAGAATATGCAACTCATATATTGTAAATTAGCTTTCATATTTCTTTTATAACCAATATTTTTAGTTATACCCAAAATTAATTTATGAGAAGATGTAGCTCCATAACAGATTATTAGATCTCAGATCAGAAGGGTTAAGAATCACTGATAAAGTAACAAAATAATTTTCTTTATTATAATTTAATAATCTTTTATTGTACAGTATTAAAGTTTTTTACATTCTTTTACATACTGTGTACTTTCAGGGTGTGGGCAATCAAGGCTCACCACAATTTCCTGTTCCTTATACCTCTAAGCTACATTTGACTTTTTACCATCCTTCATTGTCTCCATTCTAAGTTATAAATATACATATGGTAGCACAGGAGAACAAAGAAAGCAAGTACTGCTGTTGTGGCTGAAGGAAAAGAAAACAAGAATTGTTATTATAAAGTTCTTTGTATTGAGGATACAGAGGATGTGAGCAGAGTCTCTCTTTGGAGGACAGGTAGAACTGGTAGGATCTAGAGTTGATGCATGTATCAGTTCAGTTGACTGAGGTCATTGTGACATGAGAGCTTGCCAGTGATAAATTAGTTGAAGCTTTACCATTCACCACAATTCTGTTTCAATTGTCATGTGTGGCATTCTTAAAAGCAAATGTGGTGGTTCTTCAGCTCATTTTTTTTCTTTGGCAACAACATTCATGATTGGCTTCTTATATATTTTTTGAAGGGATTTTTCTTGTGAGCTGGATGTGATTCTCAGAACCCCTGTGCAGAGGATGACTTCTTAATTTTGGTTTTGCTTTCTTATTATTTATATTTGGCCATCATGAGTGAATTAGAAGGAGATTTAATTTGAAGCAGAGCATAATATCTCCAATTGCACAAACTTGTTAGCTAAGTTACTCTCTGCTTCTCTCTGCCCTTCTTTCCTTCAGTATAGCTTGTGAGTGTTATATTCTCCAGACTCTCTTTCCTCATAATTTGTCCCAGAAATTTTAACTTTCTCTTTCTGATTTTAAATATGCGTCTTTTATCTTTTCTTTAAAACTTCCTTATTGCTTACATGTCCAGTCTATGATATTCTCAGCATGTCTTTCTTTGAGTCTCTTCTTCATCTGTGAGGAAACTGTTGAGCAATCACTGCCATATAAGAGGATAGATATGATATGGCAGTTCAGCAGGCTTTTCTTTGTTTTAATGAAATTTTCCTATTTCTTAATACTTTATTTAGTTTCTGATAGGCCTCCTTTTCAATTCCGATGCATTGACAGACATTCTTTCCCTCTTGCGTGTTAATGAAGAGTTTGTTATTTCTTCAATATGACCAAGGAATGTAAAAGACAATTCCTCTCAGGTTAATTTCTGTCTGAATTTCTGGGATAAGGTATTATCATTATTTCCATTCAGACTGATATCCTCATCTTTCACCCTTCCTCAAGTATCTCTTGATCCAGGCAACTGTCATGGAATTTCAAACTGAAGGGTTACCTGAATCAAAGGACACTTCAAGAAGGCTGAAGCTTTTTTTTAATTTATTGGGGATAAATTGTTTGTACACCACTATTTTTTTTTAGTACTGTTTAGTCATTACTCACCCTGTTTGTGCAGACTCTGAATCTGCACTACCCAGATCAAGGATTGAACTTAAAATTACTATGCCACTAAATTTATGAACCAACACTAATCTATTTGGTTTTTGTCCTCTCAGGTTATTCAGAGATTCTCAGAAAATGTTTTCATTGTTTTTTTATTATTTTATTGATATTAATCTTGACTTGTTTCTTTAACTCTTTCATTGTTTTCTTATCAAAGTTTTTTTAGGCATTTAGCCATGACATAAAACATAGGATATCTCCATAAGAAAGCCTCCTTTGATAATATTAGAACCTACATCATATACTTTAAGGACTACAAATTGTTTTTTTTTTTTTTACCTCTGGTAAAGTATTAACAAACAATAATAATGTTTCATTAGAAACAAAGAAAAGAGTACTGGACTATGATGTCATATCAGTCCTCCTATATGGTAGTGAATGCTGGACCATCTCCTAACAGATAAAGAAGAGACTTGAAGCAACAGAAATATGCTTCTATTAGGTTGGTGCAAAAATAATGTTGTTTTCTCACATATTAACATATGTGAGAAAACGATATTATTTTTGCACCAACCTAATACATAAGGATGCTGAGAAAATCACACACCAAACGTCTGAGCAACAACAAAGTTTTAGAGAAAATGGAAACAAAAAGAAAACTTATACTTACCATCAGGAAGTGACAGTTAAAATTTTTAGGGTACATAATGAAAAAAAAAAGCTTTGAAATTTGATACTGACAGGACAGGCAAGAGGAAAACAACACGTGACCCCTACCCTGATAAGCTTCAGTGAATGGGTGGTAAAGCAGGGTTTGGAAGAGATGGCAAAAAGACAAAAATTGAGATCTACAAAGGAGAGAAAGTTGTGGAGGGCCATGATCACCAACATCCTGAAGGGACATGGAACAAAGAAGAATTACATCTGAGATTGCTCACGCTCATCAAATTCTTTCTTTGAGTTCTTTTATTCATGGTTAAAATGTAAAACCCTAATGAAGGTTAGAAATTTCAGTTTGTTTCCATAAGATGAGTGCTTAGCATTAATTTGCTTGGGAGTGATCACAGTTGTATATGGTCTTTCTTTGGGTAGTTCTCTCATGGTGATGTTATATGTATAATTTTATTCTTATTCTGTTTGAATATTTACTAAAGTTGTGTTAAAAAAAAAATCTGAAACTCACTTTATGCCTAATATTTGAACTAATCTGAGACTGTTATTAGTTGATCAGTATAACATAAGTCTCCTCTCCAGACTTCTTTAACTTTTATGGTGAAGTGATTCTGAGAGAATCACAAGTCCTACCAGGATTCATTACTGGTGGGCCACTGTTTTAACATTATTAGATAAGTTGATGACATAGCATTGATGGCAGACATAGAACGGAAGCTACAGTAACTCATACATAAGGTAGTGAAGGAAGGTGAGAAGAAAGGACTAAACATCAGCTGTAAGAAAATAGTGTATGGTTGCCAGCAAAAGGGACAGTCTAACATTCAAGACTTTTATTGCTGGTAATAATTTTTTTTCTCAAAAATTTATTGCTGGTAATTTTTTTTTTAAATCTATAGCTGATATTTTTTGTCAAAAATGTATTGCTGGTAATAATTTTTTACAAAGTATTTCTGGTATTAAAATCTATTTTTACACTTTCATAGTGTTTTAACCCGAGTTTGGGAGTTAACTATTTACCCAAAGCTGGGACCTTAACAGGTGCTACCACCCTGGGTCAGGATGAACCTGAGAATACCAGCAATTAAAAGTTGGTTCCACACTCCTCAAAACCTCCTGATCAGAGGCCTTGTTGTTGGTCATAGTTTATCATCTTACCCAGGACATGGATGTAGTTTATCATCATACCCAGGACATGCAAGGGTGATACAAATATGTAAATATCTAATAAAATAGATCCTATTTTAGATAGACTAATTAACACATCTCTTAAAGCATTTTGAGATTCTCTCTCTATATCTATCTATATATATATACATATATATATATATATATATATATATATATATATATATATATATATATATATATATAAGAAAAATTTCTTAGAGTTAACCTGTAGAAAAAGACAATATAATTGTAAAAGACAATAGGAAAACTATAACAGTTTTCCTATTGTCTTTTACATTTATAAATATATATAATTTTGTGATGGATCTGTAATTTTTAGCAGTTCAGAAATTAAACTAGTGTGTCAAGTTTTTCCAAAAAATCATTATATTCAATTTGGCACAAATAACCTTGTTATGGGTTAAATAGCAGAGTAGACTGGGCTCACTTGCTTAGGTTACAACTAATCTCTGTTAGCAGTTCTTCCAAAAAGTGTGGATGGTTTTCACACAAGCCTTCACCACTATAATCAAATTATCCATGGGAGTAGTCTGATGATTACATTCCAAAACTGAACTGAATATATTGAAAATTGATGAGAGTCCACTATTGTGATTTGTAGCCATTAAAGCATTGGAACAAATACTAACTTGTGCATATAATATTTTTGTGCATAAGATGCACTTTTCCACACATGCCTAATTCCCCTCTTATAACTGTGAATAATTCAGTCATTTATAAAGTTATTTGTTCCAGACAAATAAATTTGGTCAGTTGCATTTTTTCCTGATACTTTGAGTAGATGTATTCTTGATGATAAAAGCAAAGTAAATATAATTAAAAGTGTCCCCAAGAGATAAAAAACAATATTTTTTTGCTAGGAAGATAAGTATATGCAATAACATGCATCAGGTATTTTAGATTTAATGAGGTGTGTAACCATGAAGAAAATCATGTCGTGGAAAGGAAGATAACTCTTGGTTGACTTAACAATTAATGGAGAGAAAACAGAAGAGAATGAAAGACATAAATTAAAAAAATAAATAAAATGGCTTGAATCCAAGTCAAAGTCCAAATGCTTACTCTGTTTAGCAAATTATAAAGGAACATTTTTTCCATTAATAACATTTTGAAACAAAAGAATTTCAAAATAAACTGAAAGGTGTATATTTTATAAGATCTGCAGTGAAATGCATTAAGAATTATAATGTGCCTGGTTAACACTTGGTGCAGATGTGGGTGAAGACTTTCAACAGAAATTAATTCAACTCATGGAGGATATATATATATATATATATATATATATATATATATATACACTTCCACATCCCCTCCCATGATACTGTGAGTTGGTTTAACTTAATGTATTCCACTTCCTTTCTTTCTTTCTTTTTACCTTTATCCTCCTCCTCTTCTTCTTCTTTTTTTTTTTTTTTTTAAATATTTAAATTCCTATTTTATTCCTTCACACTTGACAATGCCAATATAAGTCTTGGTGGTTGAAATAGCTATTTAAACTAGGTGAATTTGGATTTCTATTCTATGTAATTTATATGCTTTGTTATAATAAATACATTGAGCTCTTTTTGTGGATCAAATATTTTGTATTACTAGGATTCACTTGGATTACATACCAACAGATTATTACCTCTCTCTCTCTCTCTCTCTCTATATATATATATATATATATATATATATATATAAAGAGAGAGAGAGAGAGAGAACAACATAGCTCACAAAAGAAAAGAAGAAAATTATATTTACATGTGAACAGATATCTCAAAAGAAGAAAAGGAAATCATTTAGTGGATTAGTGGTAGTGTGCATGTATGTATGTGAATGTGTGTGTGAGTACACCACATGGTTTGGTGAAATCGAGCATTTGGCCTACCTGAAGAAAGAAATGTCTCTTTGGCAGAGAAATGTCCTGTATTGTTGCTACAACATTCCAGAGCAAAAACAGAAAGAGTAAGTAACTTTTTTATACTGCTGAGTGTCATGCCACCTAATGGAATTAAGCAAAGTCCCTTGGCAAACAAGGTAGGGGGTAATCCCACAGATTTTGTGGATTTGGGAAAGATAATAAAGAACAAAATCCCAACAATGCTTGTCTAGAAAAAATAAAATAGAAAAAACGTTCATCCTTGCAACCAATTTTTTTTTTCAAATTAATTTGTGAAGTTCAGAAAAAGAAAATGTGTTTTGTTATAAAAATCAATTTTTTTTTTATCTCTTAATCAAACTAGCCTGGGTGAGATACCCTTAGTGAAACTAGTTCCAGAAAATTCCAGAGAGAAAGTCACAGGAAGTACACCATCTTGTCTTCAGAAGTCACAATTGAATTTTTTTTTCACTCCCAGCCAATTCCTTTTACACAATTCTTGAATCTGACACATCCAGTACATTACGTGATTTGCATATTCCAATAAAATGATTTAGCCAATACAGAATTCCTTTTTTTTTCTTTTGCAATACACACTTGGTGATTGCACAAGTAATTACTTAATGCTTTCATTGGAGTTAGATTTTATATCAATTCTGCCTATTGTCTAAAGCATTCAACAAATTGAACACATGGATCAACATGTTTAAACATGAATTGTGATATTTTTTTCATCAATTATCTGGCAAATAGTTATTAGGATGATGAATGTTAATGCTTTTTCCTGTTCTGAAAGGCTCCAAGAGTAATAGTCTATTGAAAATCTTCCTTCATCCATTTGAAATGGACCCCAAAGTGCCTCTTAGGTTGGGTTGTGACGGAAATCTGTTCTTTGTACATCTCTATTAAAGTGTTTATATTTTTTTCTGTTATTTCTTTTTCCAAAATCTCCCTTGTAGAGTTTGTTGGTTAATTTCTCCTCCAGTTATATTTTTTTTATTCAAATTAATTTTTTTAATCCTTTCACCCCAAGCAAGGTGATAAAGCCACTAAAAAATCAAGGGGTTACTGAGTGTGAAAGAATATGAGAAAAAAATGAATGCAAACATTTAATTTTTTAATTACATTGTACTTCTAAAATACCAAAAACTTTGTTAGACTTTATTTTCTTGTCTTAGTTCCATGCTAGCGAAATGTCAAACTAAACAAATATTATTTTCACTATTGAACAATTATAGATTTGTATAAAATTTTATTTTACTACATCATCAGAAGACTCCATTACACAAACTTGAGAAATTTGGACTCTTCTGATGAATTTGCTAAAAATTGTGGCACATACAATAAATAGAAAGGAAAACATTTCATTTTTTTTTTTATATGTTGACTATATAAAATCTTAGTACTTGTTCATTTTCTCTCCGAAAAGTATAGGTAGAAGACATAGTTTTACAAATATTTTATTTATAATAATACTAATAATAATGAGTATAATTGCTGGCATGATCAGATTGGTATGAGAATCCATTGGGAAGTATACCATAAGTTTGGTTTCAGTGTAAAAGAGAAGTAATATGGACATCAGTCAGAGGTAGAAAATGACATACAAAATATTATCAGATTTCTCAGTCCAGACAGTTCATGTCATTGAAGCATGAGGACTTGACAATATTGTTCTAGATAAAGAGAATAACAAATATCAAATTATTGACTTTGCTATTCTATATGATATAAGAATGAACTCCAAAGAAACTCAAAAGATAAAAAAATAACAGGATCTGGCTAGGGAGCTGAAAAGTTATGAAATCTGAATGTAGAATTAATTCCTGTAGTAACACCACCTAGAAAATTGAAAGAGCACTTAGGGAAAATTTGAATTGAGATCAAAATTGTCAACCTACAAAAAACTGGTTATCCCAGAGCAAAAAGGAGCAAAAACAGAAAGAGTAAGTAATTCCTTTACTTTTTAGACTGTCATGCTACCAAATGGGATTAAGCAAAATCCCTTGGCAGACAAGGTGTTTGGGTGGGTAATCCTGCAGATTTTGTGGATTAGGTAAAGATAATAGAAAACAAAATCCCAACAATGTTTGTCTAAAAAAAATAAAATAGAAAAAAACCTTCATCCTTGCAACCAATTTTTTTTCAATTTGTGAAGATCAGGAAAAGAAAATGTTTTGTTATAAAAATTAAATTCTTTTGATCTCTTAATCAAACTAGCTCAGATGAAATACCCTTAGTGAAACTAGTTCTAGAAAATTCCAGAGAGAAAGTCACAGAAAGTACACCATCCTGTCTTCAGAAGTTGCAATTGAATTTTTTTGTCACCCCCCCCCCAGCCAATTCCTTTTAAACAGTTCTTGAATCTGATACTTTCAGTACATTACCTGATTTGCATATTCTATGGGGATTGTCACAAAAATTCTTGGCTTGTGAGGAGTTTTGTTGAGACTATGCCTCAAGAACAGAATTTCCATTAATAATGTCAGAGTGTGACACCAACATAATAGTCAAACAGATAACAATTTAAGGCCAACAGACTTGATTTGGTAATGAGATACAATAAAGAAAGAACTTGTTTCATCATTGACATGTTTATCCCAATCTACAGAAAAACTCTCAAAATATCAAGAGAACTACAAATAGTAATAGAGACTGTTGCATATGAAGACACCAATCCTTGCAGCAATAACAGGTGCTCTTGGTCTGGTCAAGAACGGGAGGAAAAATATATCCTGGCAACATCAAGATGCAAGAAGTCCTTCTTTGGCATTGCTCACATATTAAAGAGAAATCTATCCATTAAGTAAATCTGTTGCACCCTCATGGTCACCCCAAGTCCTAGGGATGGACTCAATTCCATAAGCGAATAAAGTAGGACATTAAGAATAAATTTTGAATAATAATTGTAAATTTCTCTTGGTATGTTTTAATGTTTAGAATTATAATAAAAGATAGAGGTTTATAATTTTAAAAACAGAAAAACACTAAATGACAATATATAATTGCCCAATTTTGTCAGTAATGTTTGCATTAATTCCCAATAATCCATTTTCTTACATGTCTTGGGTATGATGATAAACTACATCTGTGTCCGGGGTAAGAATAAACTACATCCAGCAGCAAGGCCTCTGATCAAGAAGTTTTGAGGAGCATGGAACAACATCTTAATTGCTGGTGTTCCCAGGTCCACCCTGACCCGGGGTGGTAGCACCTGTTAGGGTCCTAGCTATGGACAAATAGTTAACCCTGAAACTGGAGTAAAAACACTATGAAAGTGTAAAAATAGGTTTTAATACCAGAAATACTTTGTAAAAAAATTATCATCAGCAATAAATTTTTGAAGAAAATAACTATTATGAGCAATACATTTTTGAAAAAAAAAATATTACCAACAATACATTTTTGAAAAAAAAAAAATATTACTAGCAATACATTTTGGGAAAAAAATATTACCAGATTTCCAATTTTGAGGAAAAAATTTATTACCAGCAATACCTTTTTTGAAGGAAAAAATTATTACCAGAAATAGATTTTTGACAAAACAAAATATTACCAGCAACAAAAATTTTGTGTTCATTAAATAGCCCATTGAGGTTGATATGCTGTAAAACAAACCAAACCATTTTCTTACTGATTTACGGTGATTTCTACAAAAAAAAAAAGAATTTTGGAAACTAATATAGTAACAACTCTAAGTGGAATCATGATTTTACTAATTCAGCCTTAGCACTGACAAACGTTTATTGTGGTGGATGGTTACAAGCAAGAGGGGAGATGGGATGTGCTTATTTTATTACCACAGAGACATTTTAACATAGGGATGGTTTTCAATGATCTAGTCACTCATCACAATTTCCTTGCTAAAGTCTTGAACTCAGGAATTTCCATCATAACAGTTCCATTGTTCAACTGTAAATGATGGATATTTCCATCTATCAAACATATAAAACTATGACATAGAGTGAATGAAGAAATTTTCTATTTTGTTTAGATTGATGGAAATTGAGTTCTGTCTGTGAGTCAGGGAATCAAATAAGAACCCAATCTTCCAACTAATCATTGAGCGGAAATGATTTAATCTAAGGGTAATTAATTTTTTTTTCTTTTGACACTAAACGATAAACTTGGAAAATCTTCACTCCTATGTGACATTTGTGCTTTAAAGATAAAAGGACACACATGTCAAAAGACTGCAATGTCAGATTTTGTACTATGCTTTGAAATGTACCATGCAAAAGTGGAGTTTCCTAAATATTTTTTATACTTTTTGTTAGTTTTTCTTCAACAGGATTTATTTTTGATTTATTCAAGTAAAAATATAAGTAAAAAATGTTTCACTAATTGCCTTGAAAGTTATTGTCACACTGAGAAAACGTCAACTGAACTACGTGTGTGACAGTTGATGGATCAAGTTGGTCCTCCTTGAGGAAAGTGGGGAAAAAACAAATGTGAAACATAAGTTTGATAAAACGTTCAGCTGGTGGTGGCCAAGCAGTGTTTTTGGATAGTTCTCAGCAGGTCAAATCTCGATGTTCCATGTTTTCACTTGTCAATAACAGAGTTGGAATACAAATTAAGCCTGGGAAAGCAAAGAAGAAAAATAGTTTACTTACAGCAGAGGAACAAAATCTATTTCATTATTTAGTTGGTCACTGAAATTGGGTAACTCAAGGAATTTATTCAAACCTTGCATTTGAGATTGAATTGAATTTAAACTTTAACCTTTAACCTTTTAACATTCAACATGCTGAAAACTCATGCCAAGAAATATAAGAAAGTCAAATATCCAAAGATAAAATGAATTTTTATTTTCTATAAATATTTTCATGATAATTATTCTGATAAGCTTTCCTCTACGATACCTAAACTTTATGAATTTAAGCTCAGTACTAGACTGATGGCAAGATCTCATCATTTTACAGTTGAAATGGCTGCTAGATATAACTTTAAGTTCTATGCTAAGAGGTTCTTCTCTCACAATTCTTGCTCGTGGAACTCTCTTACGACTTCTTGTTTTCCAGTCAACTTTGATCATCAAAACTTTAAATGCAATGTCAATCATTATCCACCAGCATTTTAATTCTTATCTGTTTATTGTTCTCTCTCCTTAATAGTGTTTTTTTTTCTCATTCTCTAACACTCAGTAACCCCTTGCATCTTAGTGGTTTTAATGCCTTGTTTGGGGTGAAATGATTAAAAAAATAATTGATACAGGTCAGTATTCTAAACAACTCTTGAAATGATAAGCATTCTTAGGTATTTTGTAGATTTGCTTTGAACAATGTTAAATGTTTCAAATTGGCTTTAAATCCTGGAACTCTCTAATGAACGGAGTGTAAAAGTTTTTTTTAGTTTTTTTTTTGTTTTTTTTGGGTTTATTTTTTTGTAAATGACAATTGATATCTTGGCTATGTTTCTGCTCACAAAAGAATCAGAATAATTAAGAATCTCAAACAAAAGTAAGGCATTTCTGTTACAAACTGTAAATTTAACTTCATTTTCTATATTCAATTATATTTTTGCCTAGAATGTAAACAAATTCCACCATCTTGAAATTGCCCTTATACTGAAGCCATTATAAACAGAGTTTCTGTTCCAAATTGATTTGATTTTAAGCTTGCACCACCTGCGGCTTTTTTCTTGTTTCAAACCTGTCAGAGATGAAAAATAAAGATACATGTCTTTGATTGTTATAGCATACCTACGAACGATAATAGGTATGCCCCCATTCACATAACTACTGTAGTAAATACTGTATGTGAGTCTGCAGTTGGAGATTCATTGTGGAATTCATTTGACTTACTTCTAGCAGTTGACTACTTATTCCATGTGCCGCTAGCGAATCTTATATGTGTTGTTCTTGTCCTAAGTGTTATCATTCATTACCAACTTTCATATGATTATTCTATTCAGTAACCTTCCCTAGGTTACAACACTGATATTCTAAACAATAATTGCCAGTTCAAAATCCCACTCAAATTCTTTTGTACTATGTCTCTTCAGGAGATTATAGCTCTCCACTATTTCTTATACTTTGTAACTCTTAACAATATTTGTACCCTTATTATCCCTCCCAGTCTGTATTCTGCCATTTCTTTACTTGCTCTTTCCTCTGCCCATCAAATATCCTTTAAGTGTCAAATTCTCAAAGCCCTTTTTCCTCATAAATTGTCCTCGAAATTTCAACTGTTTATTTCTGAATCAAATATATGAAACTATTTATAATTTAGTAAAAGTTCAACTGTCTCATAAAAAATGATGGCAGTATTTAAATGTTTTATATTCTATAAACAATGCAATTGCATCTATTTATTTGAAACTTAAATAATTTTTTGCTAATAGATTATTTTTAACATATTATGAAGTCTTTAAAAAAAATTCCAGTTTAAAATATTAGAAAATTTGTCAAGTTGAACATAATGGAAAATTTGTCAAGTTAAAAATAACAGATAATAATAAAAGAAGAATCTGCAATTTTACTCATCCTGACCAGGCATCTTCTCTTCAGTCACTTTCTACCATGTGCCTTTTCTATAAATACTTTCATGGTAATTGTTCTGATAAGCTTTCCTTTTTGGTACAAATTACAATTCTATAAGTAAAATATGTATTATCATTATTCAAAAAATTATTTCTCCATTTTAAATTTTTACTTTTCGTATAAAAAAAAATTTAAAAAATAATAAATTCTGAGAAAAAGATACAAATCACATAGAAATAATGCATTATGGCTTTTTCAAAACATTGTTGTCAAAAATGAGGAATATTGAAATAGTCTGAGAATTTGAAAAATTTGGTTTAATCCAAGAGAGAATAATTCTTTGATTAAGCCAAATCTTATGAAACAGCAATTGAAGAATTATCATATTCTTAGTGTACTGCAAATGTCATCAGCATGAAGGCTCAAATAAAAACAACATATTCAAGACCAGGAAAATTCTGGGTAAACAAGAAAATGTTCAAAATTTTGGTTTAGTTGTTATTTTTTCAGTTATGTGCCATGTATGATACAAGGGTTAGGTGATCATGTATCTTTCAATACATGACTGATGAGGCATGGATAGCAGCTCAGATTGAGGAGTCAGAGAGCTGAGTTTGAATTCCAGTCAAATCCATTGCATTCACTTACTACCCTTGGGAAAGATATGAATCCTCTTCTTCTTCACCGCAGCTATGGGTAAATAGCAGGACAGACTGAGTTTTATAGCCTTGGATAGCAGCTGGTCTACCACAGAAAGAAATGGCAGCCTACAACGGGGAAAAATCTGCCTCGTCAGTCATGTATCGAAAGATACATGATCGCCAATGTATCACACATGGCACATAATTGACATAACTGTTTTTTTTTTATTTATCATTCAAATCATCACATTTTTTTTTATATTTCTGATGAAATTTCTTTTTTATATGCCATATCCCTTCACTATATAGATAATCATGGCCCTCCACATAATCCTGTCTCTTGTAGCTGTTAATAAGATTTGTTTTTTTGTTATTTCTCCCAAACTCTGTTCTACCATCCATTTGCTCAAGCTTATCAAGTACATTAAGCACTGCTTTCCTCTGTCCATTTTTCCCTCAATCTGTCCTGTGAGTATCAGATTTTCCAAGCTTTCCTTCTTCGTTATATGCCCCAGAAATTTCAACTGTTTCTTCTTGTTATTAAATATGTTTCCTTTTTGTTTTCATTTTATCCAAAACATTGTTGTTTACTTACATGTTGCTTCTAGTCTCTTCTTTATTTTTGAGGAGACTGTCCAGATTTTGCAGCCATACAGGAAGATATATATACATCACATAACAGTCCAGTATTCTTTGTTTCTAACAAATTTTTTCTGGGTTTTCATGCTATAAAAACCAAATGCATTATTAATGATGAAGGACAGTAATAAAAAATTCAATGTTTGTTAAATATTGTTTCTGATGAAAGATATTGACCTAAAAAATTCAGGCAATTGTCGAGCCTTCTTTCTGATGAAGGTTATTGAATTAAAAACGCAAAGATTGACACATTATTTTCTGATAAAGGACATTAGTAAACAATTTCAATGATTTCATTTCATTAAATAATATAGACAAGTTTTGCCTATTTATTTTAAGTAAATTTCTTTCATATTGTCTGATAAGCTTAATAACATTATCATTGAAAGATGAAAGAAAATCGCCATATTGATACATGTTTTTTAATCCTATCTAAGCTTTCATCTTACATAAGCCATTATCAATGACAATCAAATTTCAATATATTAAACAATACACGGACAAAACAATAATGATAGTCTATTTTTGTTGCATGAAAGATTTCCAAGCAACGACAAACTCATGTATATGAGACGCGGAATGATTGTTACGTATTCTGATGAAGGTTATTGATCTAAATCCAAAATGATTCACATGTATTATTTCTGACAAGTAACCTTGATAAAAAAATGTCAATGATTGTCACATTGTTTCTGATGATGAACATTGATCTAAAAACCTAATAATTGTCATGCACTGTTTCTATATGGGCATTAAACAAAAACTCAATGATTGTCATATACTGTTTCTGATGACGGACACTGCTCTAATATCACAATTATTGTCACATCTTACACTAACCAGTAAAGGAAATCAATCTAAAATCTCAGTGATTGTCTTATTGTTTCTGATGATGGATCTAAAAAGCCACAGACTGTCATGAATTATTTCTGTAAAAGGATGTGATCTTTTGTGAAAATCTTCTTCCATAAAGGATGAACTTTTATAAGATGGTTACAAAGAATGCTTCATTCTATTGAAACCATCTTGATGTTATAACATTGGCACACTCTTTGGATATCTCCTGATAATTTCCTAAAAAGAAATGTTTACCAATGCTGCATACTTGATGGCATTGAACATTTTCATCCTGTTTTGCATGAGTAGATTATTGTCTAATATTGCTTAGAGTCGGTTTCTATTGCTATTTTCTGAATAAATAAAGATATTTCACCTCTTAAATGATGAAGGTTGCAGAATTGATCAGCCAAAACATTGTAGCAGTAACATCAAGAAGACATGCAATGAATTCAGATGTCTCAACAAAACTTAGGATGTTAAATACTCTTCTGAAAATTATATGAAATATCGTAAGATCAAATACACAAAGAATTGCAACTGTTCAAAGAAAAATTAAAATGGTTCTTCTCAAGTTTTAGAAATAATGTGTATATATAATAGACAATAATGTATATAATAGATAATAATGTATATAATAGATAATATAGAACTGAAGAATTAGTTGAAAACATCCCTGACACAGACCAACATTGGCACTGAGACCTGGGAATCCGTTGCTGTAAATCAGCCTTCCTGGTGTAGGGGTATCCAAGGAGGGACTGAGACTTTCGCATCTAACTGTCAATATAAAGAGGATCTGCAACATGCTGTCAGGAGAGCCCGCTGCATCCACCATCCAGACTCCTTTGTGACTCCTACTCACAACTCTTCAGGAGTAGGATGAGCCTTCACAGCCATTTCTGTCACTGCCACCAGAGGGGAGAAAGAGAATAAGGAGAGAGGACTATCCCAATGCTCGAATGGGAGATAATATATATATTTTATGGTCAATAGTACTGTTTGACTTTAAAAATGCTATTTTAGATTTATTTATTTATTTATTTATTGTGTTATTGGATGTGCATATAGCATAGTAGTTATTGCTATGGAAAGTCATATTGATATTTTGAATTCAGTATTCAGTGAAATCCTTTGATTTTGTACAAATAGCCTTAGGAAAGGTATGAATCCATCTCTTCCCAGCTATGGGTTAAATAACAGGACAGACTAAGCTTTTTAGCTTTTAGTTGGCAACCTGTCTTGGAGAAGAAATCTCTGAATTCAAAACTGGTTGTGTGTGTCCTGTAAAAAAAAAATACAAAAAAGATTAAAATATATTGAAAAACAAAATTATTATTGTGGAGAAATAATTGTAATTAATATGAATTATGTTAATTATAAGTAGCAGTACCTGAGAAAAGGTCATGGTTTTCATATTTGAATTTTATGATGAATCCTAATTCTTAATGATTGAATAAATTCCTTGTAAGTTACATGACTATAAAATTCCCATGAAAATTATTTATTGCTTTGTTAATTATTTGAGCTGAACAACATTAACAAAATATTTCACTAACATTTATAAAAAGAGGTCATTATTTAAAGAATGGTACAAATGAAAAGATTAAAAACTGACAAGGTTTTCCATTTCATTGAAGCAGATATTAAATACATGAGTGTTATCGCCTCCTCTATCTTTACTTTCTTTTCTCCCTTCCTTTCTTTCTTCTCCAAAACCCAAACAGGATCCTGATTACCTTTTTTTATCTTTCTTTTCAATTGAAATGGAATGGTCCATTACTTATCCGAGGCAATGGCAGTGCATAATGTATATGGAAAAAAAATTTAAAAACTAAAGAGTGAAGTAGAAGAATCTGAATATGATGTTAACTTATCATTACTGTTACCAAGTGGTATTCATTGGTTCATAGACTGACATTTAGTAATTATTAAATGAATTTTGGTTTGAAATCTTGTATAATGTTCATTCTTGGACATTAATATTCACCACTTAATTAAATGCATTTTTAAGCAAAAATATGTTTAAAATATTTATATAAAATAGATTACAGACTTATTGATGTACATACATACATACATACACATACACACACACACATATATATATATATATATATATATAACAAAAGTTTTATATATATATATATAACAAAAGTTTTATATATAATATATATATATATATATATATATATATATAACAAAAGTTTTATATGTATATATATATATATATATATATATATATATATATAAGGTTGGTGCAAAAATAATGTCGTTTTTCTTTTGAAGTTGAACATCAAAAAACATTATTTTTGCACCAACCTAATATAAAAAAAGTTATATATATATATATATATATATATATATATATATATATATATATATATATATATATATGTATACTGACAAAAGTTTTATATATATATATATATATGTATAGAGAGAGAGAGAGAGAGCGTGGGGGGGGGAATAAATTAAACTGTCAAATATCCCTTAGTGATAGACTGAAATTATAAATTTTATTACACACCTAATATTTCTGGTTCTTTATTCTACATTTTTATCCCATATTGAAAATGCATAATGATCACAAAAAATTCTTTAGAACTCCTTCAAGTTTTTTTCTTTTTTTTTTTTTTTTTTTAATAATTTCAATACAATAAAAGTACATATTTATTGTTATTTTGTTTTCTATATTTTTTGTTAACTATTAGCAAGCTTATTGTTGTTGTGAAATGATGGCTGGAGGCGCTCATAAAATTTCATTTTTATATACCATAGTATTTATCATTCTTTTCTTTTTTTTTTTTTACTCTAATAAGTATTTTCAGTAGATAGGCAAGAATACAATATAATGTTTATTTTCGGATAGCTGATGCCAACAATTCCATTCCTTTTCAACAGTTTTCTTAGTTGTTCATGCAAGTCTTGTCATTCTAAGATTAGATTTTCAATAACTGCAAGTGTTTTTTTTTTCCCAAACAATACATTTCATCATCTACCCTTGCCAGCCAAAATAATTCAGTCAGTTCAATCCACATCCTTTTATTTCATGTCAAATCTTTATTCCTTCAGAACTGTTGTATAATATATCAGATTTTATTGTGTATGTCAGTTTTTTTTACAGAATGAAATTGGTATCAACTGATATTGATAAAATTTCCAGCATATACTTATTTATATAAACTATATATTTTCTAAGTTTCAACTTAGAATGTCTATTCTTAATTAAAATAGTGATACTAAATTATTTCAAGAGCATTAGGTTTTATTAGACAAAGTTAAATGCCGCATAAACTTTTATTCATAAATTAATCCAAAATAATAGAAATATATGCCTGAATAAATTATTATTTTATATGTTAATATGGACTCATTGACATTCTATAACCTTCATTAGACTTTCTACATTGATTTTAATAAGTTTTCTAATGCTTCCCAGAGATCTACTTTTCTTCAATATTGTTTTCTATTCTCATATCTTCTGGTGATAAAATGTATGTGTTTGGATTAATATATGGAATGTAAGCATGCTGGGGACATTCCATTAATTTCTTATCTTTCTGTAACCTTACAAGGAGAGAGCAAGTTATTGTTAGTTGTCCCAGGAGCAGGAGCTGATTATAGTAGTGTTCCCCAGCTATTATTGGATGGAAAAATATCTATTAGTAAATACAGCACAGCCAATTAAAATAATAAGGTGCTATATTTACTAATAAATATATATCAACCAAGCCTGAGAAACCCTGTAGTGGGTGAAACTCTAGTAGTGTTTGTCTGGCAATATGTTTTACATATATAATTTAGCCCAAAATTATTCATACCCCTGCAAAATTTGTAATTACTTTT
Organism: Acanthosepion lycidas; assembly: GCA_963932145.1. Taxonomy (NCBI): domain Eukaryota; kingdom Metazoa; phylum Mollusca; class Cephalopoda; order Sepiida; family Sepiidae; genus Acanthosepion; species Acanthosepion lycidas. Next base: position 18,819,437 of record OZ010577.1, read on the forward strand.
ATATTTTTATTCAATGACTATTTTTTTTAAATTTTCATTGCAGGAAACTTTTTTTCTCATCCAAATTGACATGTAAAGAAGATAGAAAAAAGAATTTTTGATGAATATGAAAAAAAAAACTGTATTTCATTGAAGTATTATTTGCAGAGGCACATTAAAAATTATTCCTACTCATACCTTATAGAACAGAAATGAAGAATAAAAGAACCAATTTCAGTTTTCTTTTATAGAGATTTCCATACATTCTTTAAAACATGTAAACAAGATTAGTACAGTAACATAGTAGCATATACTTCTAGACTGGAGTTAAATAGTGAGTAGTCATTTGTAATCTTTGTGATTTTTTGTCATCAGTAGCCATGGTTAAAATTAAAGTACTTAGTAATGACCTTAAATTAAAGATTGTGACTGTCCACAATGAGGAGAAATACTACAAAACCATATCCATTCCAATCCTAATAGTTCAAAGTATTATTAAGAAATCCAAGAATTTCTGTATTGTGAAAAACCTCAAAGGATGAGAACATAAACCAAAAGTATCATTTTTGTAATAAGAAAAGTTGTCAGATGTTAAGAACAATCCAATTCCTACCAAGGATATTTTAATTGATTTGACTGACTGGTTCAAATTATCACAGCAGTCTTTGTAGAAATCTTGCATCAAGGAAAGATGAGCTAGGAAGATGTCTAAAAACCAAGCCAGGTATCTAGTCTAGCATTTGTTCAGCATCATCATAACAAAAGTTCAACATTTTGATAATCAAATTTTTGATCAGATGAAACAGCCTCTTAGGAACAGAGATGTTGCTTTTGTTTTAAAAAATCTTTGTAGAAGTCAGGTCTCAATAGAAGATGAGCAAAGAAAATGCCTATTTTCCAATCCAGGCAACTGTCTAGCTTTTGTGCCGTATCATTTTGACAAAGATTTAAGCTATTGATCATCAATGTTTTGGTTTGAAGAAACAAAAATTGAGTTTTTACAGAGATAAGCTCAACCAGATTGATGATTGCATTAAAACTGAATCACTATTGCAAATCCATGAAAGTCTTGATGTGAGTTAAGGTGGTACTTGTAGTGTTGTGCAGTCACTTGGTTACTCAAAGATCTGTACAAATTGGATTCTCATGGAAGAGCAATGGTGGTTGTTGTCCAAGAGCTCCTGGAACTGCAATTTAACCCCACTGGTTGATCCAGATCAATGGTAACTAATAATGTCACCCATCAAGTTGATCCTTGTCAATGGTCAGCAATAATGCAGCCCTATGTCCCACTTTGGTCTTCAAGTTCCTTCAAACCACCATGGTTACCGTCTAGCTGACTTCTTACTTTTTAACGCGTGACTCATTTGTTGCTGGTATCAAGATGATAGGCACATTTCCACTTCATTTAGATGGTGTTTGTCTGCTCACAGCCATTCACTCCTCTGCCATGTTGTGTGTTTTTTTTTTGTTTTTTTTATCTCAGAGGGGTGAGGAGATTTGCTAATGAAGCAAACTGAAGTGAAGGTGGTTAAACAGCTGGGAGCTTTGCAAAAAGAATCCTTTGGAAAAAAGAATTAACTCAGGTTAAAAATGTAAAAACAATTTGGTTTATATATTATTTGTTGTATACAGCCATTTTAACCCTTCCCACTTACTGTGATAATCAAATGACACTGCGATTCCTCTTAGTAGTAACTTAAATTTCTAAGTTCTAGTCTTCAAGGCTAGCACAAGTTCTTGGTCAAGAGGTCCCGGTGAACAATGTGGATTCCAGTAATAGTAACGTGGGAGACTCTGTACAAGTTGTCCAAACCTCCAGCTTGTATGGAGTCCTGCATCTGGCATGGATGGGATTGACCAGGGTCTGGTCTCAGTTGCCTTTGACCCTTAGCATCAATCTTTTTCTAAAATTCCATATTCTCAAAATAAATTTACTCAAGTGGTTTTCCAAATTTGGGGTTGTCTAGCTCCCTTTTTGAGAGTGGTCAGAGGAATCAAGCTGCCCCTTAACTCCATTCACATCTCATCTCACACCATCACTCCATAGAGGTGATGCTAATCTCTCTTTTCCTTCTCTCACTTTCTCAGCATCTAACTTCAGCCACTTCTAGGGCTGGTACACTGTGATTTTAACAAATCCAACTTCTAGATGACGTAGGTGAAAACAAAAGGGATTTTCAGTCATTAATCTTTCTTTATCAGCTTGTCTCAAGTTGTGATTTCTGGATTGACCAGACCACTCAAGAATTGGAAAGAAAAAGAAAGAAAATTATTCCCAATATCTTTAAAAAAGTTTATCTTTCCTTTGTCTATGCATTTTTTTTTATGATCAACAAGACCACACAGACTTTTTTTCATAGTCACTCAAAAATAATTATTCATTTTTCTTTATCACTTGTATCCAAAAGAATCTGAATTAATGTTTGAATATAAATTTGTTTCTGGATGAATGTCACAGAACTTATAATGAAGGAACGTGCCAACCAGGCCCCTATCTCCATGGAGACACTTCTCTTCTGGGTGGCTGATTCAAAACAAATGTTTTTTTGCTGGCTTTTTCATTCAGAGTGATCTTTAAATGTTATTTTGGTAACCACCCAGATCTCTTTATCAACAACATGTTTTTTTGTTTTTTTTTTTATTTGACATCTTTGTGGAAGTGGGGAAGGATGGGGTATTCTGTGTTTTGTTCAATCCAAACTGAATTGCATCTAGTTAATTTTGGATTCAATTCTCTTTGGAATTATTTGAAAACAAGATTTTTCAACACATTTCATTTTTAATTTTCTTCTCAACCTTTCAATCAATCTTCCAGTGAATTTCAGAAGTTATCATCTAGTTAGTAGGCTCTTTTCTGTTCCAACTTTCTTTTTTTTTCTTATCAATCCCCAGATATTCCAGTGTCACAGCACACAGCTTTCTAACCAAAGAATTCACTACTATAAATCAGAGAGAAAAGATCAGCAGTGCGGTGCCACCCAGATTTACCCAGAAAAACGTTTAAGACAGTGCGGTCTGCATTTTGGGAACAGAAGGGAGTTTATGACCAAGAGTACTAATATAAATTTTAACTCTTATGGAAATTTAGAATAAGGCTTCTTTAAGCTCGGTCATATTTGAAGATGATGTTTGCACTTGTGTGGCATGACAGTGCAAGGCTTCAAACCAACTTAATGACCTAATAATCAAAGTGTGTGCTTTGTTAACCTTGTCTCATCTCTCCTATATTTATTGTCTAATACTCTGAGATTTTCATCTGTTTGGGGCCCCCATGAAGGAGGCAGGAAATAAGAGGACATCAGTTCTCCAATGTTGATAAGAAGCAAATCTCAGATGACTAAGAAGACAGCTAAGAAGCTTTTTCGAGTCGGGTATACAAAGCTGGAATATCAGAAATAATCAGGAAAGAAACTATATTGAGGATGACATTTGGAATCCTGAAACTTTTGTGTTCATTTTGTATCATATAGGAAGAAAATGAATAACTACCGACACTGAGGTTTGACTGTGTGACTCTGGACTTATAAATATATGTTTTCCATCAAGTATATAAACAGTAGTATCAGGCTACTGGCTGCAGTGATTATTGAGTTGAACTATCCAGTTAAATTAGTCTGAATTATTGTGCATCGATGATTTGGGTTTTGATTTAGGATTTACCAGATGTTAAGCCAAGCCATGCTACTAACAAGGTATTCACTGAAATGGTTAATTATCTTTGGTTGACTTTTATTTCTTTGTTCTTAAGTATTTATTTTATTTGCGGTTGTAATTAAATAATGTTTTATTTTAATATTGAAGTCTTGAGTTATACTTAATTATTAACGGCCACCCTACGTCACAAAATTTTGGAATGTTTTTTTTTTTGCTTTTACAATTAAGTGAAGAAAAAGTATTACTTTTTTTTCTCCTATTCCCTTGGCCTAATGATAAAAAGGTATTTATTTTGTACAAGAAATCTCTATTTTGCAGCATAATCTCCTTCCATGTCAATGAAGCTTCACCAATATTTTCTATTTTTACAAAGACTGCATTCTATACAGTGAGCATTTCCAATCAAAATCCATCTAATAGCTTTTTCAGGCTATAAAATTATTGATCTACTATCAGAAATTCAAATAACCGTGTAATGATAAAGATATTAGGTTGGTGCAAAAATAATGACGTAATAATGTCGTTTTTTGACTTTAAAAATACGTCAAAAAACGACATTATTACGTCATTATTTTTGCACCAACCTAATATAAGCTAAACTAAAATAACCTTTTGACAATTTATATTTTGACTAATCATCTGCAAAATTATGATAGATTTGCTTAAGGCTGGCCGAGTTTGATTGGTTGTAATGACGATCATGTCAGCATTGTCAATCAACTATGAAATTGTCTAGTTTCCAAATATTCCTCTGCAATGAATAACATTTTTTCTTGTTCTAAACCATTTCATTTTAGGTTAGAACTATTGAAGAAATAAATGCATTTTTGATTATTTTGATAATACTTGCTGAATTCTTGTTCTATGAACAGAAAAAAGTGGTAGCAGAAGTTCTCTTATCTCTACATACAAACATTTTCAGCAAGATATATATTTTCTAAATTTCTATTTGTCTAAGACCACTGAAATTCCCTACTCTGAATAAAACTATTCCATGAGAAATCTTTGAATAAATTTTCAATGTTTGTATTAGAAATAATAGAGTCAGAAAATTATTTGTTAGAAACAAAGAAAAGAATGCTGAACTGTTATGTAATATAAGTCCTTTTATATGATAGTGAATGTTAGACAATCTCCTTAGAGATGAAGAAGAGACTTGAAGCAACAGAAATATGGTTTCACAGAAGAATACTGAACAATGATGACATTTTAGAAATAAAATGGAAACAAAAAGGACACTTATACTTAACATCAAAAAGAGGTGGTTGAAATTTCTTGGGCACATAATGAGGAAAGAGAGCATGGCAAATTTGTTATGCACAGGATCGGTTAAAGGGAAGAGGAATGGAGGAAAACAATGCATACTACCTAGCAAGCTTGAGTAAATGAATGGCAGAGCAAGGTTTAGGTGAAAAAAAATATATATATATTGACAGCTACAAAGGACAGGAAATTGTAGAGAGTCATGATCACCAATGTCCTAAATGGTTATGGCACATAAAAGAAGAAGATTTATTACGTTTCAACCATTGTATGCTCTGGCCTTCAGGTGTTTGGAATGCCAAACTGAACCCTTGCATAGAAATGAATACAATATGGGAACCAGTAATAAGGTGTGCCAGAGAAAAGTGATAACAACAAAAATTGCAATATGAGCTCTGGTAAAAACATGTAATGATAACAGCAAAATTGCAATATGAGCACTGATAAAAATCAATGCTGATGACATTAGGTTTATAATACCCAGAAATTCATACACAGATGTCCTAAAGGGCGCATTATACAGTGGATAAAGGCGTTAGTTAGATCCAGTGACAGGACCCAAAGAGTGTGAGTTCAATACCTGGTTAAGTCAGTAGAGATTTTAGAGAGGGGAATTAACAGGAGATAACTGACAACTGACATCCATTAAAACATGGCACGTGTAACTAGAACAGTCTACCCCAGTGAGTGAAATAAAGGGTTCAGTTCGACATTCCAACCACCTGAAGAAGGTCGGAGCGTACAATGGCCAAAACGTTGTAATAAGTATGGCAACAAAGATGAGGAAAATAGTCTGAATAATGTAAATAGTGTACATGATACCTCATTTCAGAAATATAGACAGATAAAGATTTAAATAGATTATTTTGACTTTTAGATAATCCCCCCCACTTTTTTTTTTGACCCTGCTTAATTAATTTCTAATAATGGAGAATGTCTGAGGACAATATTTATGAACACTGCCAGTAATAAAATTATAGAATTCTGTAAAAATTTTAATATTTTATAAAATGATTTCTTTTATTTATTCATTTATTTTATGTCCTTTCTAAAAAGAATTCCTTATTTTTGGAAGCTAAAATTACATTTCTTTTATGTTTTCTTTAAATGTAAACACACTGATAGTTTTCTGCTAACTTATTACATTATATTTCCACATTATAAAGCAACCATTGGATAAGACGAGATCAAAAATATAGCCCTTTTTCATGAATTTATCCTATAGCTGTAGTATAAGACAACTGCTTATTGACTATATAAAAATAATGCTATTGGAAATGTTGTTACTGTATCATTAGAAATTCAAAATAAATGAAATAACAAAACCTATTCTATGCCATATTTTTCCTACACACATGCCCTAAAAGGGAAAACATTGTTTTATTTACATTTCATTATGTGATCTCTTGTGAATACGGATACTTCTTTTTCTATATCTAAACAGTGACAAACAGCCTGCTGTATTAATGACCATTTACTTATACTTCATTGACAATCATATTAATAACTTTATGGGAAATAAACAGTTTTATAATATCCTAAAAGTTTTAAATGGAACTATTGTAAAAGGATTTTTATTTGAAAAATAAAGGCTGTATGTCATCCTAAATTGTGTTATTATTTAACACCAAAATGATAATGAATTTTTAATGAGAAATGAATATTATATTATCTTAAATGAATGTTATTACTGCTGTAATTAACACCACCATGATGATTATTGAAAGTTTAGTGAAAGATAAAAGTTGCTGTGAACAGTCATAACTCAATGTTAACATTTTCTCAGCTGAGCTTGCATGGAAACAAGTTGATTTCATTGATATAGAATTATTCTTCGAATAGGCAATTTATTATGAACTTATGCCATTAATATATAAGTTAGAAGTGGTTTTATTACTTTTATTATCAGTTTATTTGATAATATGAATCTTTTCAGGTATATTATTGGTTATTGCATTGAAGCCGAGGTTAGCCTACCAACAAACATCACTCATAATTTAAGGTTCTTTTTTTAGAATTGTAATATAAGACGACCTCCAATTTTTAAGTGTGATTTTTGGGATTGAAAGGTCATCTTATATGTGGAAATATAGGGTATTGAATTTTGACACAAAAGATATTTATATTTTATATATAAACATATGGAATAAAAAAAATACTTCAATAGAAATATTGCTTATATCAGGTGTATCAAATGAATGGCCCATGGGCCACATGCAGTCTTTTGCATGCATCTTGGCAGGCATCACAAAAGTTTCTATAGCCGTGGTATATTGAGAATTTTGTCTATGTTGATATTATTTTAATTATATATTTATTAAAAACAATGAAATTTTTTTCGATTGATAAGATTAGATTGTTTATTCTACTTTGATGTTTTTTGTTTTCGAATGTCAGCGACTATTTTTAACTTCTGGTTAATCATGTGATCATCCTTGACAACTAAATAAGAAGAAATGTAAAGTGAAAATGTTCATAATTTTGTAATATTTTGCTTTAAAAATGTTGAATTCTACCCCATCTCGTAAAAAAAGAAAATTATCTGAAGAAGGAAGTGTGTTTCAAGAACAGTGGGAATTACAGTACTTTTGTACGACTGTTAATGGAAAGATAAACTGTTTAATTTGCAACCACTGCATTGTGACATCAAAAGAATATAATATGAAAAGACATTATGAAACAAGCCATCAATCTTATTATAAATATGAAGGAGATATATGTGTTTCAAAAGTGAAGGAATTTATAGTTAACACACTAACAGAGTTGCTTTACAAAAATTCAGAAAGGCAATGTTAGTTCTGTTAGTGCAAGCTTTGAACTCTGCAAATAATCACCATCAGTGGGAAATTTTACATTGAAGGAGATTTCATAAAGCGATGTCTTGTAAAAATAGCTGAAATTGTATGTCTAGAGAAGTCACACTTATTTCAAGACATTTCATTAAGCAGGAACTGAACAGATTGATGAAATGGCAGGTGATTTGAGTTGACAGTTGAAGACTTAACCATCAAGTTTTGAACATTTTTCTATTGCTCTGGATGAGAATGTTGACATAGATGGAAGAGTACAGCTTGCTGTTTTCATCAGGGCTTGTGACAATGAATTTCAAATTTATGCAGAACTAATTGAACTGATCCCAATGCATGATACTATAATAAGCCAGGACATTTTTGAGAAAGTTGAACAGCTTCTCCGTGAGTATAGCCTTGATTTGAGTAAACTTGTGAGTTTATCTACTGATGGTGCTGCCAATATGGTTGGGAGACATAATGTTGTTGCTGCCAAGTTAGGTACAAAAATAGAAAACATATATCCAGATTCAACATTCAAGCATTTTCACTGTATAATTCATCAAGTGAACTTAGATTTTTAAATTATATCATCTGTTGAGTTTTGTCACAAACACAGTAAACTATATCAGAGGTCATGCTCTGCATCACCATCAGTTTAGCCAATTATTGGAAGACATGAATAATCAGTTCACAAATGTCCCATTCTACACAGAAGGTTGGTGGCTTTCATGTCACAAGATACTGAAAAGATGTTTTTTTTATTGCAGCATGAAATTGTTATGTTATGAGATGAAGAGTCAAAGCCCAGATGAATTGAAAGATGAAAGCTGACTCCAAAATCTAGCTTTTTCAATGGATATTACTGGCCAATTAAGTGACCTTAATTTGAAATTACAAGGTAAAAATGTGCTCATAACTCAGTTATATGATAATATCAAGTGTTTCATTGCAAAATTAGCTTTATTGAAGTTCTAGTTGTCACATGAAAACTTGATTCATTTTCCTATGTGCAAGGAGTTAAAAAAAACTGCCAATACTGAGTCTGTATTTATTTTTGCTAAGTACAACAATTACCTGGAATTGCTGTCAAAGGAATTTCAGCAAAAATTTTGTGATTTTTCAACTTGTGAAGATCAGTTTGCATTATTCTCAGCACCATTCACTTTTGATGTTGCTCAGGCAAAGGAAAGTCTACAGATGGAACTACTGGAAATGCAGACTGACTTAACACTCAAGGGAAAGTACCTAGAAGTAGGGGTACCCGGATTTTTTTCATATCTTCCTCAGACATTTAAGAACTTTAGAAAGTTTGCCAAAAAGATTATGACGATGTTTGGTTCCACATTTTTCTGTGAGCAGTTATTTTAATTTTAATGTCGCTATCACTAGTGATCACTCCAAACACCTTTGTAATCACCATTGGACTCATCCAACTCTTTCCAAATTATCTGCACAGATTGACAGCCAAACACTCTGAGATGTTCATGTTGGAGATTCAGTTTATTATTTATTTTTTGTTTTGGTCAAAAGTGAATGGCCACCTCATAGACTTTACTGCTGGTCAAAAAAACACCAAACACTTAAGACAGATAAAATTATTTACCATCCACTTCTATGTGGGTGTCACTTTCACAACTGAAGTGTTACAAGAGAAAAGACATTGTCTGAAATCACTTTTTCATATCATTTTATTTCATCTCATAATTTATCTTCTGTTATATTTTAGTAAACATTTTTATTTGTAATTTTAAAGGACAATATTTTTTTTTAAAGTTTGAACCTTTTGATAAATAAAAAGGTTTTTATGGTTTTACTATCTCCATCCATGGATGAATATTTCTGTTATAATCATGGAGATATTTGAGAATATTTTCAAACTTATCTATTCTAGAAAGTCCAGTTATGTATACATAGAAATAGTTACTAATAAATGTGCTAAATTAGAAAATGGTTGAAAAATTTCAGTATAGAAATGCTGTAAGTATTGAAACAAATGTTCATTCTCTAATAGGTCTATGCAGAAGTTCCATCATGTTAAAAGCTGACAATACTTACAAGTTTGAAACAAAAAAAAAAAAAACAAAGAGAATTAATGGTTTTATGAAAAAGTGCTTTGCAGGAAGAAAAGTAAAGTACAAAAGAAATTCTTCAGTGCAAAGGGAAGATGGCAGAACCGACTTCTCACCAAAGTGATCAGCTGTCAAAACAAGTAATTAGAGATTCTGAATTTCCCAAAATTGGTGAAACCAAAAGAATTTATACTTTAGAAATGCTTTTACTTATGTATTCTTTGAACATTTTATTTATTTTTCTCCCGCTTTTTCTTTAAATGTTTTTACATGTTAATTTTGACCTAGTTTATTGTTTCTGTTTTTTTTTTGACGACATTTTCATTTTTTTCGTTTCTCTTTTTTTTTTTGTGTTGCATTTTTTGAAATTGTTTCCTTCCTTCATTTTTGTTGTTTCTAATCTTTTTCTTCAAAATCCTTTTCTCCTCTTTTTTGCCACCATTTCAACATGTTTCCTATTCTTGAACAACATCAATTTACTGCTTGGATTCTCACCCCCCCCCCCCAGCTCATTGCATTGTTTTCAGAAACTTAAGATTAGTCTCTCAGCAAATGTTGATAAATGGCAGTTTTCAGTACTTTTTTTTTTTTTTAAGTCGACCAAGATGTTGATAAGCAAAAATTTCATTAGAAACAATGTCAAATCTGTCCTCCTATATAACAATAAATGCTGGACAATTTCCTCACCAATAAATGGGAAACTTAAGGCAACTTACATGTGGTTCTACAGCAGGATACTGAGAATACTATGGATGAAACATGAGCAACAAGGAAGCTTTATGGAAAATGAGAACAAAAAAGCCATACTTAGAAATAGAAAATCAGCCTAAATCTCTAATATGTAATAAGGAAGATCGGCTTGAAAATCTAACACTGAGAACACATTGATGACAAGAGTTGCAAGAGAAACAGTGAGTAACTTACCTAATGGAAGAGAAACACCACTTAGAGCTACAAATGATAGGAAGTTATGAAGAGCCATTACCTATATCCTGAAGGGACATGGCATGTAGAAGATCTCTTGTGATATTCTGATGAAAGCTGTAGACATCATGGAAATCTTGATTAAATTCCAATTACCTCCTCATATATGGAACCTGAGCTACCATTTCAAAATTTAAAAGGTCACTTATCCCATGGTTTTTAAATAAATATTGTATACAATATTTAGCCAATTAATATTAACAAAACTCTATTTTCTTCTTTTTGAATCAATTACAGAAACTCTGTTCTGTATTACAGATGAATTAACAGAACACTATTTTCCTGGAAGGATTGTTTTTAGTGCTCAACAGAACTGGAAAATATTGCTGAATTTAAACATTTATTTTTCAAAAAATATATTTTAATGCTTTCAAACTGCAGCTCAACCAGAAGATATGTATTCTATGGCTTCTTTAGAGTTCAAACTTTGCTTGCTACATGAATGAATTATTTGTCGAAATATAAGTTCAATAAATGCAATAGGAAGGTCCATCTATCATCCAGTTTGCACGCCTCCCCAGTATGATGGACAGGAGTAGGAGTTTATCTCTTGTTTCCTGTTTAGCATTGGTTTCCAGTTCCTTCTAAACTCTTTTCATTCTATTTCAGTCCCAGTTGCCCCTTACACCTTAGTGGCATTATCACCTTGCATGGGGTAAATTGATTAAAAAAAAATTCTACTTAATTGTGACACAGTAGAAATAAAGCAATTTGGACCAATTGATAGTTGCATCATTTTTGTGAATAAATTTGTATACAAAATAAGTAGATACATTTTTAGTTTTTATTATAAATTATACATTGTGGAAAACATAAAATGATCATGTTGCCACATCTGTGAAAGTGAATATAATACTTTAACAGGACTAAAATGTTACATCCATGCTACCCATATTTGAGGATCGATAAAGTGAAAAATTGAATTGAAGGGAGCATGGATGTGACTTTTTAGTCCTGCAGATGTGGTACCATTGGGTCTCTATTACAATAGTTATTACATAAACTCCACATTACATGTAATGAATGACTTCTGTGTGTGTGTGTGTGTGTGTGTGCATTCTTTGATGATTTTTGAAACTACAGATGTGACCATATTTTTTTACACGTTAAATCCAATTTTGCAGGAGCATTTCCAGGGAAATTAACATCAAGACTCTTATAAAAATCTCTCTCGAGTTTTACCTTTACAACATGATTCTGTTCAAATCCTCTCTTACCACTGTGTACTGCTTTCCTCCAGGATGAATATCCCAGAGCTTTTTCAGTCATTTGTATGATGTTCATCTTCATCAGTGTATTCTTGATATAATCTTTATGCTTCAATTTTGGGTGGTGCACTGGTCTTTTTCCTTCAGCCAATTCACCATATAGATACTGCTTAAGGATCTTATTATTCTTCATCCTGACTGCATGACAATCCATCACAACTGGTGAAGAAGTACTAGAGACTCTATATTAGCAGACTGACTGCATTTGAGGATGTCAATATTGTTGACATACAATTACCACTGGATATCCAATATAAGATGGAGACAGTGTTGATGAAATTGCTCCAGGTTTATCATTTGTTTCTGGTGAGGGATCCTAATCTCACATGCATACAACAATGAAGACAACACAAGTATTGTAAACTTGCAACTTGGTCCCAATTGAAATTCAATGCTGCAACCATTGATGTCCATCCTTGATACCAGGTGGCACAGTGGAGTAATGGATAGCGGCTCGGGTCGAGAAATTGAAGAGCAGAGTTCAAATTCCAACCAGAACCATTACATTCACTTATGTGCTAATACCCTTGGGAAAGGTATAAATACTTGTCTTCTCCCCCTAGCTATGGGTAAATAGCAGGACAGACCAGGTTGTATAACCTTGGATGGAAATTGGTCTTCTGCAGAAAGAAATGACAACCTAGTGCAGAAAACAATCTGCCTCGTCAGTCATGTATCGAAAGATACATGATCGCCTAAGCGTGTATCACACATGGCACATACTCACTGACTGATTAGTCATAATTACAGTACCATCCAAATACACAAACTTTTCCAGAATTTCTGGCCACACACACTCAGATAACATATTATCCATAAAAAAATTATTAAATTTACGTCTGTCTCTGCATTTTCGTCTGGGAACAACAAACCTATGCAATCTGCTGTTGATAAAAATTATCACTCTTCGCGTTTCTACCAAAGTTTAAAGTGAAGAAAATTGAAAATTAAAGTGGGAAAATTGTTCCACAAATATATTGTGTGTATTATTGATTTACCTGCTTCTAGAGCTGGAAGAATTTTTGACATTTTTTTCCCGAAAACTAATTAGGCGAAATACCTGGGTAAAATTAAGGTGTGTTACAGTAATTTGCAGAGAAGTTTCTGCTATTTCCTTCCTTTTAGTCTTGGATGTTATTCCATTCATAATTCTTGGAGGCCTCACAGCATGAAATGCTGCAAAAGATAAATAAAAGTCAGCCTAAATCTTTTTCCCTAGCAACCATGTTTGGATAGACTCCCTTTCAATTTTTTTCAAATCAAAGTACCCTTCTTTTTTTTTTTTTTCATACACTATTTTTTCTAATTCCACCTACTTTTAATGAAATGCTAAATTTACACCCCTATTTTTTTTCTCCTTGACTATTCCTTGTTGTTTGCTTTCTTTTATTTTTTTTTATATTTCTTCCATTTCTTTTTATACCATTCTCTTCTTTCATCTTCTCTCTAACATCCTCTTCCTCTTTTCCTTCTCTCTGTTTCCTTAATAGTATTTCACTCTTTCCCTACCCTTTTTTTCCTTCTAAACCAGTGGTCCACAAATGGTGCAGCACACCTGATAGGTGTGGCAGAAGAGGATACCAGGTGAGGTGGAACGATTGAAAAACAATGATTTAGAAACAGTTTAAAAAAAATTCCTATGCCAAAAAATAAATATGGTTTCAAAATTTAAGATATTATTATAGATTACTTATAATTGCATGCATGAGTCCCAGTATAAGTAGTTATAAATGATTATTGACTGATTTTATCATTGTGATATTTTTGCTTTATATCAAGTATTAAGAATATAGTAACTAAGATTTGCAAATTGGAGGAGAGAGTTATCAATGATTCTGACTTTAAATCCACAGTTATCTCCCTTTAAGCCTCTCTCAGTTTTTTGTTTTTTTTAAATGTATTTTTTATCACATACAATTTGGTGAGGCACAAGCAAATTTTAATTCCAAAAATCAAGCCCAGAGAAAAAAATGTTTGGGAACCATTACTCTAAACCATTACTCTTTTTTTCTCTATCACCCTCTGTTTTCTTTATTATTATTTACACAACTTCTCTTATTTCTTTGCCTATTTATCCCTTTTTTTTCTTTTTCTTCTTTTCTTACTTGTCCTCTTTCCCACTTCTTTCTATTTTCCTCTTTTCTTTTCTTTCCTCCTCTATTAACTTCTTTCTTCCTTGCATCCTCCTCCCATTCATCCTATCCTCTTCTTCCCTTTCTATTTCTCTCCTTCTATGTTTCCCTCTTTATTTCCTTCTCTGAACAGCCAATTAATAAACTACCAACTAATTACTCATCACTTGATCTCTACTTCCGGTCTTAAAAGGGTATATTGGGCAAGACACCATTTGGTAATTTTTCAAAATTACCCATTAATTAATTGCTTGTGGCAATTAACTCTGCAAATTCAAAATCCCATGCCCCCCTCCAAATACATAGTGTTACTATCTAGATTTCAAAGGGAAATGACAAGGAGAGGTATATTCCAGTTCCTTTTCAATTAAACAATTAAGAAACTTTAATTTTCATTAAGAAACCTGAACCCTGATCGTTTGTTACACACTGCCCAAGATAATTTGGTCAATTAATCATTTCATAATTCAAATTTATTGTCAGGATTCTTTCGCAATACATATGAATTTTTTTTTTTTTGCTTTTTGGAAATCTATATATGGCAAAGACTATATAGAAAAATAGTGTTTTATAGCTAAAAACTTACTCTATCCAATGCTGTTAATGGACTCTGTACCTGTTGTAGAAAGTGACTAGAAGAATTTTCTTTGAGAGTATATTTTAATGCTATTGTCCACTATATACAAATCCCAAGAGTCACTCAAGGTAGAGGGTTAATGTATGAGGAAGAGGGTACTGAATATTATGAGAATATGTAGGATAGATAATGGTTTAAGTGAAGAAGTTAAAATTGTAGTGATTGAGGAAGTCTCTTTGGAGTCTCTTAGAAAGACACTGTCTGTGCAGAACTTTCTTCCTACCAATGGAATATGATTTACCCTTGTATACATAGCATGGCAGGTCATAGCTGCAAAGATTTAGACTGGTGGAACTAAGGGATGTAGATTGTTAGAACATTTGCCATAGAAATTGCAATACAGTAATCTGGTCATCTAGAGTTTTACACACTCACATACCATTGTATCATCCGCATAGATATTCTTAAATGATTGAAGAAAACTCATTTATTTAATATATTTTCTGTTTAGATGTTATTTTTATAGATACAATTTATTTAAGTAAATGCTATGTTCTTTAATTAAACAGTATTAAATACATTTATCAGCCTGAATGTTTGAGAAATTTTGTGGAAAATATGCCTACAAACTTATATAGACTATCAATAACAGAGCCAGACACAGACTCCATTGGGGTTGTCTCAAGCTCACATCTTTTTATTTACTATCTATAGCTCACGTATATATTAAATATTTTCACTGTCAGTGGGGCCTAGAATATGCCAACTGCAACCTATGTACAGGGATAAAACTCCCCACAAAACACGCCACCTAACAACCAAATGCTTGCTGAGACAAATATAAATTACCAATATTTACCTTTTCCCAAACTAAGTAAATGTTCATATATTCATTATAATAATAATACTAGCCGTTTCCCTACAAGGAAACATTTGTCATTCACTGAATGGCTACTACTTCTTACATTTTTTTTTTGAGATAGCTAATACTTCTTTCAGTTGAAAATTATAAAATGTCTTCACATACACTATTTTATAAAATATTGACTCAAATATAAACCAAACATTTAATAATAATAATAATAGTTATCCAAATGATGTTGTTGATGAGAAAATATAATTAGTTTAAAGATTTTTAGGAAAAAAAAAACAATACAACAATCCTGGTATAAACAAAGCTAAAAAAAAAAAAGGTATCATTAATTTCTTCTGTTGTAATCAGTAGCATCTTTAAGATGAAAATGCCATTAGAATACCATAATTCCCCATGTATAATACGCCCTCATGCATAATATGCCCCCCTAAAACTATGCTGGAATTGTGGGAAAATGCTTCTACTCAACCATAATATGCACCACTTGTTTGATAAACAAACCCGATAAATTGTATGTCTCCAATTTCATTACGACCAGTGTTTCCTACTCTTATTGAAAAAAGAAGTAGTTTTAAACATAGAATAATATTATTCTAATTTAGTTTTATGATAATTCTTATTTTATTTTATATTTGTAAGTATTGTTCGGTACATATGATTGTATTCGACATCCTTATGGGGTCACAATCACTGAATGTTAGTGTCAAATTGTCATACGTTTGTGGTGGATAGTGAGTTTGCAACATGATTTATTAAAGATTTTTTGTAGCTGTGCATAATGCACACCCCGGATTTTGTTTATTATTTTTTTTAGAAAAAAAATGCATATTATACATGGGGAATTATGGTAATTCATGAATATATATCAATTGATATGTCTGCTTAAATTGGGTGGTTCTTATTCATGCTAGCCAATGGCCTTCATGATTTCAGCTTTCAATATACCCTTCATATTGTGGAGTTGCTGGTTGGTTTCCTCCTTGAAGATGCTCAGAAACATGGATAAGAGACAAAATGATGATTCTCAGCCAAATACTCTTGTGTCATCTGAGCTATATGGGAGGAAGCATTCCATTCAGTGTTTGACCACTGTATCCAGCACCTCACAATGGGCCCTTGTAGTCTTCGTACAATGAGCTATTGATTCTTGTCATCTTGGTGCAATGAACTCTTTTTGTTTGGCTACATTGAGCACTCAATTCTCTTGGAGTCTTGCTAAAATGAACAATAGACATTTGTAATCTTGGTATGTTGCTTTCCTAGATTTGTCTCTCTTTTTCAAAATGTTCCAGCAAAAATAAGTCAGAAGAATTTCTAATCATAACTGTGTGATCCATATCAATCCACTACGAAAAATGTCAGGTTTTTGGTTATAGTATCAGGTGCAAAGGTCATCAAAAGCTTTTGGAGTGCATAGGTAATCTCAGTACAGGACAAAATATGTTATTTCTCTAGCAAAGACTATGTTTACTGACAGTTGTTTTCACAAATAGCAGTCCTCCTATTCATGAAATGATGGTGACTTGTGCATTAGAACAAAAACCGATTTGACAATGACAGGTCCAAAAACATATCAAATAACTGCCAATTGGTAACATGCAAACCTGTTTATTATTTTTCCAGACTGACACATTCCAAATGTTGACACTTGTTTTCCATTTCTGGAGGGTGATTTGTGTGTTGCT
Source organism: Acanthosepion lycidas (assembly GCA_963932145.1). NCBI lineage: Eukaryota > Metazoa > Mollusca > Cephalopoda > Sepiida > Sepiidae > Acanthosepion > Acanthosepion lycidas. The sequence continues at coordinate 18,836,717 of OZ010577.1, forward strand.
GTCACTTTGATTATTTCCTTTTGTTTGTAGTATAGTTCTGTAGCAAATCTAAAAAATAAAATGAGATCAATTCTCTGAAAAACTCTTTGAATAATAAGAATTCCTCTCAGAATTACAAAAAGTTTGCATTTGGTGACATAAATTCAAAACCCACCATGACAAAGATTTTGATTTAAAAAAAAGAATCAGGTTTTAAACTGTCTGGTAAACTAAAGTTCACCTAGATATTGTAAGCTATTAATATATATAGCAAACCTAACTATATATATTATACAGTTGTTTCAAAAAAATGTATACACACTATTACATTGTATAGCTCAAGTTAACTTGCTTTCTTTTCAGATTTATGCATGAGTATTATTAATGTCACAAAGTGCAAAAATGCAGTAGGAGTTGAATGGACGGTATTGAAGGGAGTTTCATTCAGATCCACCCATAAAACTTACAATCACATGAATTAGAGAGAAATTTGAAACTGATAATACTGTACACAATGTGCACAAAAAATGTTCTGGAAAACCACAGGCATATACAAGCCCTGTGAAACAAAAAAGGTTCATGGAAAGTTTTTGCAGAAGTCAAAGAAACCTATTGAAATGTTGTTTGCTGCTTGTGATTCAACTTTTTTGTGTTGGCAGCAATGTCTGGATTATAATGGACATCAATTTGAAAACATACAATGAAAAATATTAAGAGCATGCATTTATAATAAATATTGTCTTTATATCCATTATTTAAATTATATATAGTTAGTTCTAATTGCTTGAATTTTTCTTGAGAAGGCTTCAGAATGTGTTAAACATTTTTGAGAAACCTGGTATAATACTGTAATATAAATTATTATTATGGAATGGTTTATGTACCATTAAATATACTGTCTTTAAAAGAAGAATGAGATACATAGCCTGATAACACAAGACAGAATAAAATTACAGAAACTATTTTGAACAAAAATAGATGAGATCAAAACTCCAAACAGATATTAAAATGAAAATGCATCACAGAAGGACAAACGTGTGTTTTTTTTTGTTTTTTTTAAATAAAATCAATTATTTTGAACAATGCTTTGAAAACTGAATCTTTTCTGTATGACTGTGTGGTTATCTCTTCAATTTAAACAAGGACATCAACATTTTCTCTTCTTTGTCTCCTCATCTACTTCTAATATCTAAATAAGAAATAATGATTGTCAAATAAGGCAGTCAAGTGAAAACCATTTGATCACAAATTCATTAAGATTAATGGGGATTAAAATAATTATTAAATATTTATTCCTATCTGGTTCTTCTTTTGCCTCTTGATTTAAGACATTTCCAAGATGTGTGCATATATATATATATATATATATATATATATATATATATATATATATCAGATTTACTTTAATTATATTAAGATATTTTTGTTTAATATTTTGTTAAGTTTTATTTAATATTTAAAGTTTTGCTTACTGTATTCAAGCAGTTTATGTGACATCAATTGTAAGAATTTTGAAACAAATGTCAAAACTTTCATTTCATAAATATTATTTTGTAGCATTGTTTTACTATATGTGGGAAAAAGGGATTGTCAGTGGTCAGGAATTCATACAAGTTTACTAAAAGAATAAGGCTATTATATATATAATTATTATTTTGTAGCAATGTTTTACTATAGGAATGCATTTCAAATGTGGGAAAATGGGATTATCAGTGGTCAGGAATTCATACAAGTTTACTAAAAGAATAAGGCTATTATATATATAATTATTATTTTGTAGCAATGTTTTACTATAGGAATGCATTTCAAATGTGGGAAAATGGGATTATCAGTGGTCAGGAATTCATACAAGTTTACTAAAAGAATAAGGCTATTATATATATAATTATTATTTTGTAGCAATGTTTTACTATAGGAATGTATTGCAAATGAGGAAAAAGGGATTGTCAGTGGTCAGGAATGAATGCAAGCATTACTAAAAGAATAATTAGTCATTGGTCAGAAATTAAAGCAAGATTAAAAGAATGAAAATGAATTGCAATTTACAACTGAGTTGCATCAGAAATGACGAGGAAGATTTTTAATGATTGACAGAATTTGGTTATCATATTTATAATCTCCTTCACTATTTTATTACTTGATCTTAGAATGTTTAATTTTACTTATGTCAATTTCTCCCCTGCCTTATGCTACTTTTTGATTTCATTTTTCAATTCTTAACAGTTTTATTTTCTCAAGAATTAATGTTGCAACATATAAGGATGAACATCAAAGTGAGCATGAAATATGCTTGTAAGATAAATAAATGCTCTAGAGTCAGCTCAAAGTCTTACTCTAAAAGCTCTGTAGATTCTAAGCTCAACCATCACCATGTATGATACAAGGTAATTTAAAAATTTCTAAAAAGAAAAATTTATATTTGCAACAAAATTTATTTATCTCACATGATGTCTGATAGCTTTCACTATGTTCCCTTCATACACCAGGACTCTCCTCAGTATTCTAGGAATCAAGCATCAGACTTCTTGGTCATTTTACCATTGATTTGCCACATGCATCTATAACAACAGAAAAATCATCCTCTAAAAAAGATAAGCAAAAAATCTACATATTAATGAAGAAGAAAAATTATCTATGGTTTGAAATGAATGAACATGTTACTAAGAGAACATGGCTGTTTTATATTTATGTAAACATATATATAGACTATTTCTCTTGTATCTGAACTGGAGGTGCTCAATCCTCATGTAAGGATACAGAAGGCACTTATCTCTCTTTTAAGTCATGAGTTATGTGACAGACCATTTAGTGATGTCACCACACACAGTGATAAAAATAGCAGTCAAATTCACTTAGTTTGTTTCAGCAGCTAAACTGTAAGGTTGCTTTCTTTTTTCTGGTTCATGGAATATGTCCTCACCTGAGACATAGATGAATACATCATTTTGGATTTGAAGTCCTAAACATGGCTTCTCCAGACACAGGAGTAGCTCCATATTATATGTAAGACCCTTACCTTTTGTTTCTCCTTACACTCGGCATTGCTGTGTAGATATCTATCTATCTATCTATCTATATATATATATATATATATATGTATATATATATATATTCTCCATATGGGATAAGATATATATGTATATACAGTTTTGCTTGCATATGTCTTAGTGATATAAAAGTCTCTCTGAGAACAAAGCATGTTTGTCATTCTTTTCTGCCATACCATGGATATAATAATGCCCATAACGGGGGCAGAGGAGGCATTCAAATGAAAGAATAAATCTTTCTATCATAGCTCTCTCCCATTACACTCACTTTCCAGCCTTGATCTTTAAAAAAAATGTTTACACATCCTTGTGGGTGATGGACTGTTTTCCACTCTACAACCCCTTTTTCCACAGATTAACTATTTCTATTTGTTCACTTCTCTGATAGCAAATGTTCTACATTCCTTTGTGTAACAAGCAGAATCAACTGCTGGAACTTGAAGTCAAGTACCAACCAAATAGCTTCTACTTTCACTAAAGTAAACATCACCCACCTCCTTGAATCCGTGCCACCACAAGGAAAAAAAAAATTATCAATGTGTTTGTATGTTGAATTTGTTTGATTCTGCCCATCTAATTTGAATTTTTATGACCACAATAATTGTATGGATTCTATCTTTCCTGTCTGTCACACAATATTAAATGGTTTCCTGCAATGCGTGTATCCATGGGTGTCTGTCTGTTTTTATTTGCCCCCATAAGATACATACAGGCTCCAATTATATTTGGCATCAATTTTACTCATGGTAAATTCTCTGCAAAAGGCAGTGATAAATTTCCATCTATATTCAGACAACCCGACAGTCTTTTACCAGCTGGAAGATTAGACACCGACCTCCCACTTTCCTTGTCACACAGAATGTCTCATGACTCTGTTAAAAGACAGCACAATTAACTCCAGTATTTTTTCTCGCAGCATAGCCAGAGAGTGCTAAAGAAAAAATAGCTTTACCGATCTTCACTGCCTGCAAACTTTGCTCGCACTTAAATTCTCTCTTATCTATTTTCAAACAATTGTTGAATCATTCAGACAACATTAAGAACAAATTAACTATTTCCAGCACACCCATAATACAGAAAGTAAAAGAACAAGATTGTGGGTTTGTATAAATTAAATCCAGTTATAGTTAATTTCAAGTTTGTCTTCATAATTGAATTTTTTCTTAATACTTTACTTAGCTTTTGGAAAGCATCTTTCATTCTGCCAATGTGCATTTCGATTTTATTTGTTGCATGCTTCGTCTTCTATTAAAAAAACTTCCCCGGTATTTAAATTTTTGTATTTACTTGATTTTGATATCTTCAATTTGTAATTTGCATGTTGGACTATTTATTTTGCAAATGACGTAGTAAAGAAACAAAAAAGTTGTGAATATTTTATTATTTTTTAAACTTGCATATTTAATGAAAATGGATTTAATCCTGTCAATGCTTATTAATAAATCAGAATAAAGTTACAATAACTTCTCCTATGTTTGATGTCCCTTCAGAACATTGGCAATCATGGCTCTTCACAATTTCCTATCCTCTGTAGCTTTTAATAAATTTTATCTTTTTGTTATCTCTCCTAAACTTTACTCTGCCATCCATTTACGTAGTTAAGTAGGTTATACATTGTTTTCTTCTCTCTCTCTCACACACACCTTCAATCTGTCCTGAGTATCAAATTTTCCAAGCCATTTTTCCTCATTAGAAATTTCAACTGTCTCTTTCCGATTTTAAGTATATACGTTTCTTTTTGTTTACATTTAATCTAAAACTTTGTTATTGTTCATATGTTCAGCCCATGGTATTCTAAGCATCCTTCTGTAGAACCACATTTCTGTTGCTTCAAGTCTGCACTTCATCTTTGAGGAAATTGTCCAGCATTCACTGCTATATTAGGACTATTATTACATAACAGTTCAGTACTTTCTTCTTTGTTTCTAATTTTTTTCTTAATACTTTGCGTAGCTTTTGGAAAGCATCTTTCACTCTGCCAATGTGCATTTGGATTTTATTTGTTGCATGTTTTGTCTTCTATTAAAACACTTCCCAAATATTTACATTGTATTACTTGTTTGATTTTTGTATCTTCAATTTGTAATTTGCATGTTGACTATTTATTTTGCCAACAACCTAACATTCTGTCATCTTGCAATTAGAGTTTAGTCCTTCTTTTTCACTTTCATTCACTACTTTGTGTAAAAGTTCTTGTAGTTTCCTTTCTATGTCTGCTATAAACTTTGTGTCATTTGTCTATCTTATGTTAAGATTGTGGCTGCCAATAATAAATCCTTGTAGGAATTCTAATACTCTCAGGATTGCTTATCTTTAAAGGTCAAATAAGTCCAGTGAGAAGACACATTCTTTTCTTACACCTCTTTCTATTTTTGTATATTCATTGAATTCATTTTCTATCCATATGCAGGTAGTTTAGTTTCAGTATAGTTTCTGGTTTATTTCAAATATCCATCCCAAATATGTTGAGGTTACCTAGCAGTTCTAAAAATTCTTTGTGATGGACTTTATCAAGCACTTTTGTATAATCTATAAAACATAGGTATACATTCTTCTGCATTTGTATTGCTCTTTCTGATATCATTCTGAGCATAAATGTATTTTTGGATGGCATCTTCGGCTATCCCAATGCACATTCTGATTTCAGTGTTGCACTTTCCATCCTCTGTTAAAACATTTCCCAGAATTGTATTTGCTTGATTTTGGTATCTTCAATTTATAATTTACATGTTGGCCTGTTCATTTTTCTAACAACTAGTGTACATAAAAATGATAAAAAATATGATGTGAAGAACTTAGAGAAAAATAAAAGGTAATTTTATATGACTGCTAGCCACACACTTGTGTATTACAACTACCAGAAAAGCTGGCATGGACATCTAAGCTTGCTAAAGCAAAAAGATGCAGGTACAAAACTTGGCAGGGGTTTCTGCTTTATTTCCATTCTCTCCTATTTACTGATTATTTTTGTCTAACTCTCTGAACAGTTGTAATGAATGAACCAATAAATATGTGTCAGAAATGAATAATGGCTGACAATGCTTCATCTAGTCAAAAAAATATTTAACTCTGATTTTAGGTTATCTAAAAATAGTGTCATTTAATTTCATATAGGCATTTTGTCATATACCAATTTTTACTGGTTCATGTAGACATTTGCAAACTTAGTATAACATAGAGATGAAGAGAACTATGAATGGGAAGAGTGTGTTGCACAAAGGGCATGTAAACTTTATAAACGTGCGTTATAAATTACGTTTTCCTTAACTAGTGTTAACCATCTACCAAGAGCATAGGCAGGAAATACCAAAACTTCAAGCAAACAAGAAGGCTCATATAGAAAGCAACAGATTGAAGTAGATATGTACAGAAAAATACAGATAAGGAGGTTGAGATAAACAGATACATTTTCCACAGACATGAAATGGAACAATTATATTGAATCAGCTGCTCAGTCTGTAACTAATTTTTCTCACATAAATCAATCTTAAATATTTATAAGTCTACAATTCATCTTTGTTTTGAATATTGCTGTCACATCTGGTCTTATGCGCCTGCTGTATATTTAGAGATCCTTGATAAAATCCAATAAATAAAATAATCTGTAATGTTATTGATCCTGACTTGGCATCTCACCCTCTTTCCTACTTCTGAAATTTAGCTTCCCTGTGCCTTTTCTATAAATACTTGCATGGTAATTGTGTTCTGATGAACTTTCCTCTATGGTACTTAGACATTATGAATTTAAACACACTACTAAATTGGCAGGGAGGTGAAATAATTTTACAGTTGGAATGGCTAGATGTAACCGTAAGTTCTGTGCTAACAGTTTCTTCTCTTGCACTTTTCACTTGTGGAACTGTCTTTGGGCTCCTTGATTTTATTTTGCTATGCATTTTCTTCTGTTCAACAAGCATAGTTCCTGTCAAACTGATGGGATTATTTACATATAGATTGACATTTCTTTCAAGATTATAGTATATGTACATTTTATACAATAAAACAAGGTTCTATCATTTTACAGTTGGAATGGCTAGATGTAACTGTAAGTTCTATGCTAACAGTTCCTTCTCTTGCACTTTCACTTATTGAACTCTTTTCGGGCTTCTTGCTTTCCAGTCAACTTTGATCTTCAAAACTTTAAATACAATGTCAATCATTAGGTTTTGTCTTCTTAATTCTTATTCTTTTATTGTTCTCTCTCCTTTTTTTTTCAATTATGTTGAAAGTAGTTATAGAAAAGGCACAGGGAAGCTACATTACAGCGACGAAAAAGTGGCTGAATGTAAAATGCCAAATTAAGGCCAATGACATTGCTGATTCTTCTTTTTGTATTTTATCCCGAATCATTTTATATATGGTCTATCTCTAAATAAGTCGATCTCTAAATATCGAGGACTTTTACCCATAAATATAGTATACCTTAACACTATGTTTTTTAATATATATAAAAGTGGACATTGAAGTCAACATCTAGTGGTGACAGTCTGTTTCTTGCTTATACACAACCATCAGGTTGTTGAGTATTGACTTCAATGTCCACTTTTATATTTACATGAAATACATTATATATATATATATATATATATATATATATATATATATATATATATATTAGGTTGATGCAAAAATAATGACGTAATAATGTCGTTTTTTGACGTATTTTTTAATGTCAAAAAACGACATTATTACGTCATTATTTTTGCACCAACCTAATATATATTCTTTCTTATGGAGGCATGGTGGAGTAATGGATAATGGCTCAAACTGAGGAATTGGAGATTGCATTCACTTACATTCTAATACCCTTGGGAAAGGTATGAATCCTCTTCTTCTCCCTCCAGCTATGGGTAAATAGCAGGACAGACCAGGTTCTATAGCCTTGAATAGCAACTGGTCTAGGAGAAGGACAACTCTGAATTCAAAACCTGCAGAGGGTCATTTGAGGACCTTGTGCACATAGTGCACCAGGTCTCTGTATTCAGCCCTTCAAAAAGTGTGAATGGTTCTGCACAAAACCTTCATCACTATTATCAAATCACAGGGTGCTGGTGTCAGGGGTCGTCGGTTTCCTAGGATCTGAGCTGCTTGATCCTTATATGTCAAATATATTCTTTATTGTTTTTATCTTAATCTTTCTTTATTATATGAGGGACAATAGTCTATATCATAATTTCTCAGAGGAAACCAGGAGGAGAGAGAAATGATCAAGGTGAACCCCTGTCAACTCTTTTACTAGAATTTTATCACCATAGGCTGGATTGTCTCACTAAGGAATCTAGGTGAGTAAGGCATGTTGAACCTTTAAATTATTACACCTGGAACTGAGTGACTGTACCTTTTTGATCTTAGAGTGAAACTAAAATATAGGCAATCAATCACTGTTAGAATTCCATGCCTTCAATGTCTTCTGACCAACAGTTTACCATTCTAGGCCAGCCTACACATACTGTATCACACCTTTTCTTACTTCTCTTTATATTTTTGCATATTTGCTCAACTCATTTTTTCTATACCCATCCTAGTTTTCTATAAAAATAGCTCTGTTAAAATGATACTTTATTCTGCATTTGATTTTATACCTTCCTGAAACATTTGCTTAAATGACTAACATATTTCAAACGAAAGTAGAATGAAACTAGGCCAGAAGCAAATTACTTCGTATTTCTTTTGTTATCACTTTTTGAATGGTTTTCAGGTTTAAGATAAAAACATTATCCTAAATGATCAATGTCAGGCTTAAATGACTTTTCAGTTTATAGGACATAAATAATTTTTTTGTTTGTTGTAATATATTTTATAAGCTAGCTTAATTTGTTCTGCCACTTCCATAAAGAACTGAGGCTTAAGAAGAAAGCTATATGCAAATTTGCAGATAATTTTGTATTCATGAATTGTCTTCCTTGCTGTACAGTGGGGTCTAGCAAGTGGATGTTCATCATTTTGGGGACATTTCACAAATGATATGAGTCATCTCATCTGAAAGTAAACAATCTGAAAATTTCAGAACTGGTCTAACTTTGTCTTAATTCCAAGTATTTAGTTACAATTGTTTGAATTAAAACTAACACCTGTTTAATTCTTTCATTTCAAATGATCAACTCTGGATAACTGCTTTTTCTGTTTCTTTTTGCAAGAAAAGCTATTGAAATCTTGCTGAAATTAAAGTTATAAGTGACACATAGGCATAATTTGTGACTATTAAAAAAAAAAGAAATAAGTGGATATGTGGGCCCCATAACACAAAATTCAGTCATATTAACACAATTTCTTTTCATGTTTTACCTGCTTTTTGTCTGCATAAATACAATTTTAAGACAATTTTTTCTTCTTTTTAATGTAAATTCTCAAACAGAACAATTTAAATCCGAAAAATGTTAGTAAATTGTACTTGAGAAGATATTTAAAACAGACTCATTTCCTTTGAAACGTTGATCATTACCTGCTTTTGGCACTTTTGACATAGCTTTCTTTGTATTTATGGAAAAAAAAATGGTCTATACCTCTATTCCTATGCTTTATGGGGTGCTAAATCCATTTTTGCCACTGAAAATACCCCAAAAGAAGGCTAAATAGGTTAAAAGTAAAATATAATCTCTTTACTGGAATTTTGATTCTTTACTGAAAATCAGAGTTTCTCGACATAAACCCATACATTTTGCTGGAATTGAGAATTAGAGAGAAGAATAAATTTGTCCATCTGGTTTCAATTTATGACAATGAACTGAGGTTCATCATTTGACAAAATTCACAGCTGCTATTAATTTTCAAATTAAATCAAGAAGTTTGATTTTTTTTCTGAAACATTAACTTCTAAGATCTGTCTTATTTCTGAGATGAGGTATTATGTTCATTATTTACATTATTCGGACTATTGTCCTCATCTTTGTCGCCATATTTATTACAACGTTTCGGCCATTGTACGCTTCGGCCTTCTTCAGGTGGTTGGAATGTCAAACTGGACCCTTTATTTAACTCACTGGTGTAGACTGTTCTATTTCATCATGCCATGTTTTAATAGATGTCAGTTATCAGTTATCTCCTGGTAATTCCACTCTCCAAGTTTTCCACTGCCTTAACCTGGTATTGAACTCACACACTTTAGGTCCTGTCACTGGATCTAACTAACGCCTTTATCCACTGTGCCATGTGTCTTTGAGGAGAACTTGGAGAGGGGAATTAACAGGAGATAACTGATAACTGACATCCATTAAAACATGGCACGTGGAACTAGAACAGTCTACCCAAGTGAGTGAAATAAAGGGTTCAGTTCGACATTCCAACCACCTGAAGAGGTACAGAGCATACAACAGCTGAAATGTTGTAATAAATATGGCAACAAAGATAAGGACAATTGTCTGAATAATGTAAATAGTGTAACTTTTAAGACTTGTATATAAAGTTTTATACAAAGAAAAGAAAATCTATAGATCTCATTCCAGGAAATAAGTACAAGCAAAAAAATTTGTATTTAAATTTAAATATAAAATGAGAACTAGATAGGATATCCCTAGACATGGGCAGTGAAACAAGAACAGTCTAGACCCGTAGATTAAATAAAATGTTCAGTTCAGAATTCTCTGTAGGTTACGTGGCTTGATATAAACCTGATTAACGTAGGCAGGCACAATGGCTAAAATGTTGTGATAACAACAAAAAGGTGAGGACAATAGTCAACTTGTAAATAGTGTAGATGATGACTCATCTGACCCCAGAAATTCAAATTCAGGCATAAATAAAAATGTATACAATAAGATAATATATATAACATAAAAAACTTAATTCTTTAAGAGGCTCAGATAAATTATAGAATGAAGAATCTTTAAAAATTAATATCTGATTTAGTCAAAACACTTTTTATTTTGTAATCAAACCTGGTCAGTACCTAGATGGGTGACTTCTTGGGAATACCAGGTCCTATAAGCTTGGATGTGTGGGTGGTGTAATGTCTAATGACTTGGAATTGTTAATTGGGGAGCCAAATTACAATTCTCATTTGGTTCATTATATTCAATTATGCGCAAATAGCCTTGGGAATGGATCCACCTATTCTCCCCCCCCCATCCAGATATGAGTAAAAATTGCATCACTAAATGATTATTATCTCACCCAAAAACTTCTTACAATTTAAAAATATTTTCTAGCTTTAAATCACCATTAAAAAGTTAATCCACAGAAAACAAATTAATATTATATATATATATATATATATATATATATATATATATATATATATATATATATGCTGTCATCCACAGACAGACTGTTTCACTGTATCAGAGCTCATCAGCATGGCTAGATATCTGATGGCTTCAATATAGTAATTATATATATATATATATATATATATATATATATATATATATATATATATATATAGATTATAGGTGCAGTTTAATTTATAATTACATGAATCATTCATACAAAAAACAAATATAGAGGTTAATGATTTAAATGGAACAAATCTATTTCCATACCTGAGGATGTCTGTAGGAACAGACAAAAGCTTGTAAAAACTAAAAAAGACCTTATGAAACTGGAATTTATAAACAGGAATCATATCATTCATATACAGGTTCGGGGTTAGTGTAACTTATTGAAATTGTTTGCGAAGATGTATTCTCGCCATTTAAATCATTAACCTCTGTATTTGTTTTTTGTATGAATGATTCATGTAATTATATATATATATTTATATATATATATATAGATCAGTCAATTATGTGCCATGTATGATATACGCTTAGGTGATCATGTATCTTTTGATGCATGACTGACAAGGTTTTTTTTTTTGCAGTGGGTGCCACTTCTTTTTGCGGTAGACCAGTTGCCATCCAAGGCTATAGAACCCAGTCTGTCCTGCTGTTTATCCATAGCTAGAGGGAGAAGAAGACGTTTCATACCTTTCCCAAGGGTATTAGCACATGTGAATTTGACTGGAATTCGAAATTGCCTCTCCAATTCCTCAGTCCAAGCCACTATTTATTACTCCACCATCTCATTTTTTATTTAATTCTTGTAGATATGCAATATAATTGAAAATGATATTGTTTTTTACCTTCCAAATTAAAATAGGATTTGGTCAGAAATGGATTAAATAAAAGACTGTCCATTCCAACTAAAGAAAGTTAGCAAACCTCGATTTCAACCAAATGTTCCTCGTATCAGTTGAACCGATGCCTTTATTTCCATTTACTGTGATCATATTTTGCTTAAGATTCATATTTTCTTGATTTCAAATGAAAACTTGGGAAATTTCTTATATATTTTGGTGAAATTTTTATTCAAAATTATAGTTCATAATTTAGATATATGGAAAAAAAAACAAAAGACTGCCATAATACATCTTATATAAGCAACAAGGATTATAGATTAAAAAAATCTTTTTTATTGATATGCTACTTAGTTATAGTATTGTACAATTATATTTACCACCAAATTTGTCAAAAATTGATAATGGTAGCCTAAACTAGCCTAGCCTAGTCTAGCCTATATGTGATAAATTTTCTTATCTTTTATACTAATTTTTTTTTTAATTATCGATGCTCTGACATATTTCCTAAATCCACATTCTGAATTTTGTTACGGTTTCAGGGTATATGACATCACTACTTTCATTTCAATTGCGACTGTTAAAATCTTTTCTTTTCCTTTATTGCCAAGCTATGATGCTTATACTATTGCACAATTGTACTTAACAAAATACTTGTTAAAATTAAAAGAAATAGTTAACTCCTCAACTTACTTTTTTCTCACACATGTCAAGCACATGTAAGATGAAACTCCATTATTGTAGCCTTTGTGTTTGTAACCATTGACTTGTCTTATTGGTGGCATGTAGCTAAAATGATGTCATTTTCTAAAATGTAACTTTCCTTTTTTTATTACACCTTAGGAACATTTTTCTATTTGTAGTACCTTATAAATAGACAAACCTATGCAAGAAAAAGAATTAACTTTATATCAGTTGGCCTTGTTTGACTGATCAAAGTATTTCTGGAGACTTTTTTGCATACTGCTATTTGCAATCTACTTAAATTTAAGAACAGTGACAATGCTTCATTTTCAACATTCAAAGACTATAATTTTCCTGTTTCTCAATTTGTGTTGATAGTCAAATAATAGTCATTGGATTTTGAAGATGAAGCATTGTCACTGTTTATAAATTAAAGTATAAATTGTTGCACAGGTCACAGACAAAAAGAAATCTTAGAAAGCCAATGACTATAATTTCATTAACATAGATTGTGAAACAGGAAAATTTGATTATAAACGAAAAAAAATAAAGAAGATTGCTGAACTTATATAATATCAGTTCTCTTCTATGGCAGTGAATGCTGGACCATGAAAATGTGGTTCTACAGCAAGAAGCTGAGAATACTATGGACGAAGCATGTAAGCAACACAGAAATTTTAAGGAAAATGAAAACAAAAAGGATGCTTATATTTAGAATTGGAAAGAGACAATTTAAATTTCTAAGACATATAATGAGAAAAGAGGCCATGGAGAATTTTACACTCACAGGGCATACTGGAGTCAAAAGAGACAGAGGAGAACAGTGAGTAGCCTACCTGTAGTGATATATTAATGATTGCCTAATTAGCATATCTAAGGCATAGACTGGATGCATGCACAAGCCATAGGGGTAGAGTAGCTCTCAGTATACAGGATAAACAATTACTTCTGGACTGATAAAATACAAAGGAAATCTCACCTCATAGCAGTAATGAGTTTGTATACATAAATGTCAGATCAGGGACTGGGAAGGATATTTAAAAAAAAAAAAACAAACATTCTAAGTGCTGCAAAGAATAGAAAGTTGTGGAGAGCCATGATCATCGATTTCCTGAATAGACATAGAACATAGAAATGTTAGAAATCTGGTTTATCATTGTCGCATCCACCAATATGACTATTGCTGAATTAGCTCCCTTGCTTAAAAAAGAAATTAAAATATATACCTTTCTTGCTAATTCACCATCGGGTTAACTCCTCCTAATTTTCGAAACTGCTACTAGGAGACGCTTTCCAGGCTATAAATACTCAGCAATATCTTTTCTTGCCCTCATGTAAATCTCTTGCAGAAGAGTTCCCTTTTTGGGAAATGCATGAATATACACACACACACACACACATACATATGTACATTCACTCACTTCACATATTTGGATCAAAAAATTTCCACATTCTTTTGTTACATACATTGTCTTTGTCACTTGTAAACCTTTGTTATTAATACATTATCATTTGTTTGTACATATATATTGGTTTCTTGTTATTTCTTTATATTTCTTTACTTGGACTCACATCCCTAGTCTGCCATGTTTGTTGTGGGCATTTCAGGAGACACATATGTTTATCTCTCAATGCATACACCAGCCCACAACATCATTCATAATAATCACAATGATTTTATTTTTACCCTATCCCAGAAAGAACAATTACATCATTGTTTGTCAACCAATGAGTCCTGACTCAATTCTGGTTTCTAGAAAATGTTTGTGTCAAAATAGAATTTATTTTATTTTGCCAATCTTTTTTCTTAAGGTTAAAAGAGAAAATATCATTTTTTTGCAAGGGAAACTTTTTACTTGCTTTGCCATTTTTATCTCTGAACTTGTGACATTAGTGGGTTTGAAATTGGTTATTGATTAAAAAAAACAAAAAAAAAATGAGTGAAAATTTGTTTGAGTTAAACAAATGAACAATCTGACAGAAAATGGCACTGAAAATTTTATTTAGAAAATTGAAGTTATCAGAGTCTAGTCTGAAAGTCTCCAACATAAAAAGACAAAATCCAAGAATTGGTAAATGCAAAAGCATTTCCAACTTACAATACATGTGCATATGGAGACTTCATTATCTTTTGACTTCAGATCTCACTTATATTAGAGAACCATGAATTGACAAGCTTATAGCAGAAAAGCATTAATAAATTTGACATTAATTTTATCATTATAATTAATAAACTGATGAGGAAGAAATCTCTGTAAATGATGTAAGAAAATAATATTTGCTAAGTAAAAGGATTTTCAGTTATGACAAGCATAAAGTGAAAAAAAAATAACTTGGTTGATTAAACATTTTGCAAGATTTGAGATCAGTGAGAAAATAACTCATATCCTCCCAATGTCAATTTAAACTGAGGATTTCTTTTTTCTTCTATATATCTAAAGTATAATTATAAACTATAATTTTTGAAGGTTAAAATTTCACTGAAATATATTAAAAAAATTTCCCAGTTTTTATCTTCAATATGAACCTTAAGCAAAATTGTCACTAAATACATTAAAAAGAAATAGAATGTTTCAATTTAAATTCTTATCAGGGTTGAAAATATTACCTCATTAGTTCAAACCCATGTAACTTATTAATTACAACCAGGGCTAGTGCAAGGGTTTTATGCTCTACCCCCAATCAATGATACACCCCACCACTCTAGCATATCTCAATTTTCATATGGTAGTTTTCATATGAAATAAAAAATTTAATGTAACCTAATTATGCACAATAATGTATCTCATGTAATATAGGTGAACAATTCAGCTAGAAAAAAATTAATAAATAAATAAAATGTATCTAAAATACAAATTAGAGACATGTCATAATAGATCAAGTTTTCACGGCAATTTTTAATATCTTCTTGAGGATCTTGTTTCAAAAGTTGAATAATTTTAACACATTCAATAATAAAGAAAAAAAATAGTGAATTTTATACAGTGTTTTATTTTGAAATTTAGCATGAACAAAACAATTTCACAGATTTGGATGAAAAAAAAAAAAAATGACTTCAGAATGACATCAAAATTTGCAAAAATTTTTCATCCTTTTATATTCAGTTGTGCTTAGTTTAATTTTTAACATATATAAATGTAGTTAGAAAAAAAAAAGGCAAATGTTGATAAGGTAGCAAGGGTCACAAAGCACTACCTGAGGCCTCCATTTAGGCTTACCCTCCTTCCCAGTTGGGGGTAGTCCATGCTGGTCCTGATAGTAGCATTAATGAAAATATTGTACTGTCTTCATACTATATAATTCTTTTGTATGTAATTCTTTTTACAATTATACTAAAATAAGGAAGATAAGTAAATTTCTAATTTAAGAGATTTTAGAAAAAGAAACTAAAACATAGCCTAAAAATCATCAGCCTTATAAAATACAAAAAATACAGCCTATAGGCTAAGCCAAATCTAGTAAAAAACAATATCAACAAAGGTATGCTAATTTAAATAACATTGTTGTTTTGCCATTTACTTTTTAATGTCGGCAATCTAAATTTCTACCCCTTTTCTTATTTCTATTTTGTCTTTTACTAATAGAGAGTATTCTTCTGGCATTTCTCACAAATTTGTGAAAAACGTCGTTAACAAGCTGAACGTAAAATTTACTTTCAATCTTCTTTTTTATTTTGTCCATCAAGACAAGTTTATTAGAAAGCCGTCATAAAAGAAAGGAGCATAACCTTAGAAAACCTTTCTTTTTATTTTTTTTGGTTGGGGGGGGATTCTCATCATCAAAAATAGTATGACGTTTTCATTAAACAGTCAGTAGGATGATTTATATTTTGTAATCAAGATGATTAATAAAGTCATGTTTAAGAATTTAATTAACACTTTGGAAATCTTTTCTCACTTCTTCAATCCTGTCCACTTTTATTAAATTCAATTTAATTTGATTTAATTACTTTAAATTGAATTCAGTCAGGAGCAAATTTCATTGATTTCAACATTGATGATTGCAAATTATTAATTTTTTTTTTTAATAAATACAGTCTTTCAGCAATTATAAGATGGAGAAGGCAGAATCCCAGCACAGATGCTAAAATGCCTTGAACCAAACAGCAAAAATATCTGCTGTACATGGGAACCATACTGAACCTCAGTTAAATTCCTACATTTTGGCTAAAAGCCTTCCATGCTTCAGATCAGATGACTAGAATCTCTGTTATACAGGGAAGCCATATTGTACCTCCTATGGTTTTTAATTTCTGAAAATTGTCCTTATCATTTCCTCCATTTAAATATATAAACTGAATTGATTCAATACTTATGTAAATTAGAATACAACTCAGACCAATTTTAATAAATTCATCCCTTCTTGAAAAACTAATACTTATCCTCTGGTACAGTGGTTCCCAAATGTTTTTTCTCTGTGATGCATTTTGGGAATGAGAATTTGCTCGCACATCACCAAAGGGAAGTCCTAGTGAAAAAATGCAAACAGCACTACAGCAAAGAAGGTAGAGAGAGAGAGAGAGAGAGAGATAACTGTGGGTTCAAAGACAGAACATTATCACTGATTACTCTCTCCTCGAATTTGTGTACACTATTTACTATATTCTTAATACTTGATATAATGCAAAAATATCACCATGATAAAATTGGTCAAATAATTATTTCTAACTATTTATACTGGGACTTATGCATGTAGTTACAAGTACTCCATCATCATTTTCATAAATTTTGAAATCCTATTTATTTTTGGCATATGAATTTTTAAAAATATTTCTAAATTTTTGATTGTCTTTCAATCATTCTACTTCACCTGTGAAACTCTTCTTGACACATTGTTTGGGAACTACTGCTCTAGTACATGCTTTCTGTATTTTTTTACAGTACATCACCCAGGGGACACTCAAGGTAGAGAGTTATGTTAAAAGCCAGCTTATACAGATAGGAGGGGAAGATAACAGTTAACTCTAGACTTGAATATGTTAAGATTGTACTGATCGGGGAAATATCCTCTTGGGAGTTTGTTCCATAGAGCAGTGATTTGTGAGAAGCTGTTTGAGTGAAACTTACTTCTCACCAAAGGAGTACAGAGGGGGAATGTGGGTGGTTTGCTTAAATGTGCATAGCATGGCAGGTCTTCGCCTTGAAGTTAAACCAGGTAGAACCAAGAAATGTAGTTTGTCTGAGGACTTTCCATGGAATTAGTGAAAGAGCAGTGAGAGAGAGGTTAGAGGGTGATATTTCATTCAGTTTTATCCTTGTAATATTTGAATATATTTAAAGTAAAAAAAAAATTAAATCATCAACCAAATAAATTAACCCATTAAAGTTCATCATCTAATTTTTAGGACATGGATTACAAGTAGCAACCTGTATTTAATCCTAGATTATCTTTATAAACTTATAATTAATAGCAGATTTTTATTTTTATAATGAATCCCAGATTCTATGCATCCTGTGTATGATGATAAACTACATCTGGCAGCAAGGCATCTGGTTTTACATGGAAAATGTTCTGATGAGCTACATTCCCTAATTCCACCAGTTCAAACATTTATAACCATGCGATGTACATTAGGGACAAACTGTTCTCTTCCTCTTTGTATTCCATTAGTAAAAAAAACTTCCATTTCAATAGCTTTTTCCCAAGAGCTGCTGCTTTGGAGAACAGACTCCCGAGAGGATGCTTCCTCAACTACAACAATCTTAACATCTTTGTTTAGTGTCAACCATTTTTTTTACATTTCTTCATAATCTACAATTCTTATGTTAATGAACTAACCCTATTGTAGAGTAAATGAGTTTGTGCTCCTCTGATGTTGCTCGTACATCACTAAATACTTCTTTGTCAATCTGCCGTTCTTGATTTCCCACACATGTCATCAGTGTAAAATTCATTCCCTTCTCACTGCTTCAGCCCTCATTTATCATACCAACACCATGGCTGACTAACCAATTAGCAGTCTTCGCTTTGTCTTCAGTTACCCAGTCAAATGGCATCCTCCAGTTCAACCAATCAGTACACGGCTTGCTATTGGTTGAACCACACTAAGTTGTACAAAAGCTACTGTTACAGAATATACACTTTTGGAATAATCTAAAGTGGGGAGGGGAGAACCATGCCACTTTCAAGGAACAGAATACTGCTGCTACATGTCATGTATTGAGGTAAGGAACTTATTTTCCTTTGCACTAGATGCAAACTACTCTGACACGCTTGCTACTATGTAATTGTTCACCACATTAATAAATAACCCTATTTAATAACCCTCCACCTTCAGTGGCTCTTGAGCCTTCTATTTGACAAACAATAGCATCAAAAATGGAAATTAATGTTTAAAGCATATCATTTCATTATTTGCTAGCATAGTATTTATAAAAGATGATGAGATTATTGATATACGGATCAGCAGTTCTGTCTAGGATGAGATTATCTGTGTATTTTGCCTCGGAACAAAGTGTTGTTTCTCAGCACTTCTACCTAGGATCACTGCCATATCTGAGTCTTATAGGAAAAGTGTTACATGCACAATATGTACATAAGCAAATGAATAACTAGATAGAAAATTTTGATGCAATTTTTTTCTAAACTATAACACGGAGAAGCTTTTTATTGTTTTTTAGAGTAAAATGAAATAATGTTAATAATAGAATGGAAAGGTAAGCATCACTAAATCCGTATAATAGACATGTATTTGCATTTGAGGCACATGTGCATTGTATGGTAGTGAATGTACAAATATACATATATATCAAAAATGTATTCACACTTTGTTAAATCAACTCTGGCTATTATCTGAAAAATAAATTCACACTTTCACTATAAAAAAGAATTTATTTTATAATATAAAACACAATGTGATTTTATATATTTATTTGGTTATATATCCTGATCTTCTCTATTTAGTCAAGAGATATTCTGTTGTTATGGTAATAGGAGGCATTACTTTATGTCAGTGAATGTAACTTTACATATTTATTGGCTCCACATCTTGATCTTCCTTTACTTACGATATATTCCATTGTTGTGGTAACACGAGTCATTACCTTATGCCAGTATATGAATGTGAGTTTATATATTTATTGGTCGTACATCCTGATCTTCTCTTTTTAGTTATACAATATTTCTATTAAGATACAAGTTACTTGTTGCCAATAACTGAGTATGCTATTTGTTATTATAACAACAGAATATTGCATTAGTAAAGAGAATAGGCTGATAAAAGATTGCTGTTTATCTATTTATTTATTTTTGTATCAACTCTTTTTGGATATTTGTACTTTTAATGATATAAAATGGCAATTTTTTTCTTCCATGTCACAATAGATTTAATTGGATGGTTGAAAGTCTTAGATTACTCATGCAAAAAATATAAAAAATACTATGTCAAAATTTCTAAACCCTGTATCTTCCTGATATCATTTAAAAATTTTTTATCGTGTATAATTATGGAATATGAAAATTTCACTGAAATGTGATTTCATCTGAAATCAAGAAAGTACAAACTTTAAATAAAATGATCACAATATCTAGAAAGAATGAAGGTGTCAGTTTGACACATATCTTTCTGGTGTTAGTTTAAATTGACATCTTTTTTTAAGATATCTAAACTATAATTATAAAATATAATTTTGGATACTGAAAATTTCAATGAAATCTGTTGAAAAATCTCTAACTTTTTATCTAAAAGCAAGAAAATATAAATTTGAATTAAAATGGTCACAATATTTGGGAGAAACACAGTGTCGATTTAAACTCATGCCAAGAGGATATAGGTCAAATATTTCCTTTAGTCTTTAACAATACAAGTTGTGTTCACTTTTGTTGGATAATTAGTAATGCTTTAATATGCAGAATTGCTTCTTATGTTTAATAATTGTCATAGCATACCTACGGACAATAATGGGTATGTCCCTATTCCCATATCAATTGGTGATAATTGTCGTAGCATACCTACGGACAATAATGGGTATGTCCCTATTCCCATATCAATTGGTGATAATTGTCGTAGCATACCTACAGACAATAATGGGTATGTCCCTATTCCCATATCAATTGGTGATAATTGTCGTAGCATACCTACGGACAATAATGGGTATGTCCCTATTCCCATATCAATTGGTGATAATTGTCGTAGCATACCTACGGACAATAATGGGTATGTCCCTATTCCCATATCAATTGGTGATAATTGTCGTAGCATACCTACGGACAATAATGGGTATGTCCCTATTCAAATATCAATTGGTGATAATTGTCGTAGCATACCTACGGACAATAATGGGTATGTCCCTATTCACATAAATACAGTAGTAAATTCTGTATGTTGGTCTGCAGTTGAAGATTCCTTGTGGAATTCACTTGTCTCACTTCTAGCCGTTGGCTACTTTTCTACACACTGCTGACAAAACTTATATGTGTCGTTCATGTCCTAAGTATTATCATTCATTACCAACCTTAATATGATTATTCTATTCAGTAGCCTTCCCTAGGTTACAGCAATAATAGAATTAATTGTACAAATAAAAACCATCGATTACACATGAAGAAAATGTGACCAGTGAAACTAAAAAATTTCCATTTGATTTTGATGATATCTTTCTTTGGATATTTTTACTTTTAATGATTTAAAAAGTAGAATTCTTTCTTACATACAACAATAGAATTAATTGTAGAGATCAAATCACAGATTACTTATGCCGAATGAATAAACACTATAACAAAATTACTGAAATATTGCCAATATTTTTATAGTAAATTTAAATTACTTACATTATTTACATTATTCGGACTGTTATTCTCATCGTCATTGCCATATTCATGACATTTAGGCCGTTGTAAATTAGTGTGATTGTAATTTCAAACTGAACCCTTTATTTCATCCACTGGGGTAGCTTTTTCTAGTTCCACGTGCCATGCCTCTTCCAGATGTCTCAGTTATTTCCCTTTAACTCAACTCTACAAGTTTGGGTTCACCGATGCTGTGGCCTGGTATTGAACTCACAACTCTTTGGGTCTAGTCACTGGATCTAACCAACATCTTTATCCTCTGGGCCATGTGTCCTTGAGGATTACAGTCTGAATAATGTAAATAATGTAAGTAATCATAATACCTCATCTCAGAGATATAGACAAGTTTAAATTAGTATTATAATATTGCTTATAAAGAAAAACATTAGAATTTTGGTTGAAACCCTGTTTTCCTTAAAGTACTCAAAATATTTTCTTTGCATACCAAGACAAATCTCATATTATGTGAAAATTTAGTTATATTAAAGCACTTTCATAACCATTTGCATATTGTAATTTTATACATGCATTGGGTTTTATGGTATTGTCTTTGTCGTAAAGTTGTTCCCATAAGAAGAAATCAAGTGGTATTTCTATTAAATGCAGTGAATTGACTTTTATCTAATCTTGGAAATGTTTCATTAATATAAGGCCAGATATCACTGTGGTCAGGTCAGTAAGATAGCTCACTCTCATGTGAAAAAAGAAAACTCCTTGAAAGCTATCAGTGTGGAAAGAGCTCATTACACAAATAGTTTTCAGGTGAGTTTGCTAAACTTTGGAATATGATAGGCACCCAAAGTTATCATCAAAATGGAAAGATGCTCTGTCTTCTTTCCATCCAAAAAAAAAAAAAAGAAAGAGTCTTTGTGAAATATACAAAAGCTTTGTTTAAGTAAAAAATTGAATTCATTTTTAATGGTCCACTCTTTGACAGAGCCAGAAAAGCTAGAATGATTCTACTTTTGGTTGGTAGTGAAGAGCCAGAAATTTACAACACAGCCACTTTAAAAATAATAGGGATAAGGATCAGCTGCCCTGTCTTTGAAAAGCTTGAGGCCCATACTAAGCTCTGGAGTAACCACACCTTTGCCAAATTTCAACTCAGATATCTGAAAGAGAGTAACATGCCATTGAAGATGACAAATTTCTCTATAAGGTAAAACTACTGATGATGGAGGAAAAACTGAGGAACATATTAGTGTTTGGTATAGAATTTGACCAAGTCTGCTGAGATGCCCCAACTTTCAAGCATATCTTTTATCAATGCCAAAATACAGTTGGCAGCCTCAAGATAACATCAATGAACAAAATATCCAATGTTCTAAGAATATGAATGAACCAATTGTTACATTTTAAAACCTTTTAACAGATTCCAGCCTATGACAAAAAAAAAAACGGATGCAACTGGCAGTCAAGTTCCTAGAGATTAAAGAGCAGCTTTCAGGAATGATTGATTGATTTTTTTTTATGGATTATCAACCATTTTCAGGTTATTTAAAGCCAGAAAATATTTTCAGAATGTAAGAATTGTTTGGAGATAATAATGATTTACTGATACGAATACTACTAATTAAGCCATAACTAAGAGAAGAGGGGGCGAAGTAGAATAATACCCTTTTCAAGGGTATTTGCATGTAAGTGAATATAATGAACCGGACTGGAATTGGAACTTAGTTCTCCAATTTCAAGCTGTTATCCACTACACCACCGACACATCCAAGCTTACAGCACCTAGTATTTCCAAGTGGTCATCCATCTAAGTATTGACCAGGCTCAATGTTGCTTAACTTTGGTGATTGTATGGGAACTGATGTTTCACTATGATATGGCCTTAAGCCATCTTCCAGCAATGGAAGCAATCACCAAAGAAGAAATTGGTAACCAGCCAAATCCATGTCATGTAGATAAAGTGGGAGTCTGCACAAAGCAAAAAGAAAAGCAACAGCTACTTGATGAAGTCCAAGATAAAAAAAAGTCAACTTTGACTCCCAAATCTTTTCAGCAACTGAAAGGACAGTACACAAATATAACTGCTTTGGCACAAACAATTCATGCAGTGCTGTACATTCTATATTCAGATAAACTATTTACAGAAGTTTCACTAAATGATTGTAATATAATAAAACTTAGAATAAACACAGAAGCGGGCTCTCTTTTTATCAAACCAACTATAACTTGTTATTCCTGCTTGATTTAAAGCTGTCAACCCACACAATCCTGAAATGGTCAGTAATCAAATGAAAATGTTAGTGCTGCTCACCTTGAAGTGTTATATAGAAGTAGATCCATAAAGGCAAGTTTTGTTCTTTTGAATGTCCCACCAAGTCAACTCTCTATTCTTTGGTTTAGTCAAACACAGGAATGAGGAATTATCTTTGTCAATTTGGATTAAATAAGAAAGTGGAAAAAAATCATAAATTCTAGCACTGACCAGAATTAAGACTTTGAGAAAATAAATAATTGCTTTGATAGAAAAAGATGTTTCCTGGGAGTGCAAGATGTCTTAATCAAATTATTGAAAATCCCAAACCAGTGATCCATCCACCATCGTCTGTTCCAGTGCCTATTTTATTAGTCTTCAAAGCAGACTTATAAATAATGGTAAAAATAACATCATAGAAAAAAATCACAGAATCAATAGACTGGGTAGCCTCCATTATCTACAGGAGAACAACATCCAAAAATCATAAATTCCATCACTGACTAGAATTGAGACTTTAAGAAAATGCAAAAATTGCTTTGATAGAAAAAGTTGTTTCCTGGAAGTGCAAGATGTCTTAATCAAATTATTGAAAATCCCAAACCAGTGATCCATCCACCATCGTCTGTTCCAGTGCCTATTTTATTAGTCTTCAAAGCAGACTTATAAATAATGGTAAAAACAACATCATAGAAAAAAATCACAGAATCAATAGACTGGGTAGCCTCCATTATCTACAGGAGAACAACATCCAAAAATGGAACATTCAAAAATAGAATTTTCTTTCATCCAAAGTACTTTAAACATTAAAACAGCATGTGGGACAACAAAAACAATAGATGAGTTGTTAATGTATGGGAAAAAGTGCTTTACCACTGTCAACATCATGAAGAGATACTGGCATGAGTTAATTGGATCATATATCAAGCCTGCTCTGTATGATCCACATACCATTTTGTGATTACAGAGTTAAGTCCCTTGGATTGGCAATATCTCAGGACATCTTTCAGTACATGTTTTATGCAATCATCTTCTAAATGCATTGTAGACAATGTCATCATCTAGTGAAGAAGAACATGACACAATCTTCATTGATGGAAACTACAAGAAAAAACAATGTTAGATTTAACTCTAAGAATATACAGTTCAAGAAAAATAAGCTTTATTTTTATGTTCATGCTAGAAGGGCCAATCACTGGCAAAAGACTGCAACCAAGACAAGGGGATATTGAGACACCAATATTGAATGTCCCACCAGCCCATCTCTCTCTTCTTTGATTTGACCAAACACAGAAATGAGGAATTATTTTTATCAAAATAGATAAAATAAAATAAAAACGTAAAAGAAGAGAAAATCACAAGTTCCAGCACTGACCACAATTGATACTTTGAGAAAATGCAAAAATTGCTTTGATAGAAGTGGCTGTTTGCTGGCAGAGCAAGATGTCATAATATTTCACTTGAACTCTTCCAGCATCAGCAAAAATGGACAAATATAATTATAAGGGTGACTGCAAGAAAGAACAATGTCAGATTCAACTCTGAGAATCTACAGTTCAAGAACAATAAGATTTATTTTTATGATCATGCACAGAATATGGACTATCACCAGCAAAACATAAGTTGCAAGCAAGACAAGGGGATATTGAGTCACCAAACTGTACCCCAAAAAAAAACAAAAAAACTTGACAGCCTTCTAGGCATAATTGCTTACCTCCATTGGTTCTCAGTTCAGCTATCAGTGTTAACTGTAACATTAAAGGAGCTAACCAAAAATAAAATGTCCTTCAGATTACAGAGCCTTCATCAAGAATTTCTAAAGGAAATAAAGACAGAATTGAGAAAATCCAATAGCAAACTCATTATATACTATGATCTAGATCAGTCATGCATAAACTGTGGCTCATGGGCCGCATGTGTCTTATTTTGGTCTTTCATAAGGAAAATAATGTTTCTTAAAATTTATATTTGTTTCATTTTCACTTATTCACTCACATACTTTCTCATACATAAACAATGATTAAGTACAATGTTTCTCAAATTCTGCAAACTTTCAATGAAAGCAACATTTTCATCTTTTTAAACTATTGGTGGTTTTCACTAAGGAAGATCGTACATGTAAACAGCTTTTGCTTTTGAAAAAAATATATTTCTTCTTTAGAGAAAAATTATTATGAATGTTTCATTCATAATAATTTTTCTCTAAAGAAGAAATATATTTTTTCTTTTATTATTAAAGGAATAATGGGCATAATTAAAGCTCTTTAGTAGAGGATCAAATCGGGCTAAACAACCAGTTATTGTTTGATCACTGAAGTTAAGCAGCGTCAAGCCCAGTCAGTACTTAAATGGGGGAACTACTTAGGAACACCAGATACTCTCAACAAAACCTGGGTACAAAACCTGATTGTCATGGGCTAGAAACTTCATCCTATATAACCTTATTTGCTATGGAAACCACAACAAGAAGGCTTAGTGTTATTGAGAGCTATGGCTGCATAATTCTCATTCTTTACAGGACTAAAGTAGGAGATGAGGTAAGACCAAGAAAAAGAAGAAATGCCTTTATACCGCAGTGTAGGTGTACAAGATAATGCTATTAGACAACAACAAAATACTGTTACCGTATGAGCTTTTTCTGCAGGAGGAAGCCAATGTCAAGTTTGCCAATTGCCAAGAAAGCCCTACAATCACAAAATCCTGAGAAAGTGATATATCTTGAAGCTAATAAAACCAAAGAGATGCAACTCTACAAAAGACATTCTGGTCCTGAGAGAAACATCTTGAATAACACAGAACTTGTATATGTAAGAAACATACTCCAAAATGTATAACAGCCTGAAATAAACCTCAATAGATCTAAACCCATTGGAAAACAAAATAACATGGTGGAAGGTTTATCCAAGGAAAAATTAAAGCCAAAACCCACTAAGGTACCAGATAATGCAGATACAAAAGAAGTCCGACCCAGACATGAAGGTTGATCTAATTTCTGCAACTACTTCACAAAGAGAAGAATCTACCTGAATATTGTCACCTTCACCAAGTAAGGGTCTTGCTACCACCAAAAGATCACCAACTACCAATAAACAATTTTTTAACCCCAAGAATTCAGAAAAGACTTTGGCTGCAGAGCCAAACTATCACTTTAAGTGGATTGACCAAACTGCTTGTTAAGTTCAAAGGCCGAATGTAAGAACCATTCTCAAATAATTAAATAATAAAGTTTAGCAGAAAATATCTTTTAAAATGAGTTGTGTGTGTCACGGAACTGTTTTTTTAAAAAAAAAAAAAAAAAAAAAAAAAAAAAGGATAAATCTCAAGGAAATGAAAAAATCTTTTTCTTTTGTGCTTCTATAAAAATATTGAAAAAACTCAAGTTCTTTGTAAACATGTTTGTCTGCTATGGCAGAGAAATCTGAAAGAGCATTTGAATAGCAAAAGATGCTTTCCAAAAACTAAACATGGTATAAAGAAACTGGAAAATGACATAAGAAAGAAAATATTGCCAAACTTCCAGGGACTTTCAGCATCCAACTGTCGAGACAAAAACACATTTGGCCCCTCTACCACTGAAATAATTTTATTATGCATTTTATGACTCATTACCTTATTAATGACAATTAAATAAAAGAAAATAAACTTCACTTTAGACAGATTTTAAATAAAATCACACGATAACTTCTCCTATTTTCACAGCTAGACATATTGCCGACAAAGGCTTTACTTACTTAATTTAACAACTGTTTTGATATTTATGCCATTCTGTTCCATTTAAAGATGAAGAAATAATCTTGTAAGCATCTAGAATATAATTTAACATGTGAAGCTAATTATTTGTTGAATCCATGGATTAAGGAACAGATTGATAAAATCCACCTTAAATCTGCAAATAAATTTTATTTTAAAAAGATGATTATCGAGACTTTTTAAAGAAAGTGTCATATGACATTCAATCATTTAAATACTTCAGCAGAGATATTTAAAAAAAAAAAAAAAAAAAGCTGAAATTAATGATTGCTTGTGTATGCACAAATAGCATATAACACCAGGCAATTCCATTATATCCTAAGAAAGGCATAATTATTAATTAACAGGCATGATAAGTGAGAAAAAAATTTAATAGCCTAGAGTGGAGAGTTAACTGCCCTTCCCTCCTTCTGCACTCTTTTGTTTTACATTTTTTGCATGAATTCAGGACCTAAAAGGGTCTTCATCTTCATGATTTTTTCTCAGAGTTAAAACCGAATCTTGGCAAAAGTGTTAGTAAAAAAAAAAAGAGATTTAAAATTTTTTTTTATTCTTCTTTATGTGCCATGTCCCCTCAGGAGCTAGACAATAATGGCCCTCCACAATTTCCTGTTCTTTGTAACTCTTAATAAATTTTCTCTTTTTATTATTTCTCTTAAACTCTGTTCCATCATATATTTACTCAAGCTCATTTTTCTTCTTTACATGCCATGTTCCTTCTGGATGTAGGTGATCATGGCTCTCCCCAATTTCCTGTCTTTTGTAGCTCTTAATAAATTTTGTCTTTTTGTAATTTCTCCTAAACCCTGTTTTGCTATACATTTACTCAAGCTCATTATGTATGTCATACTTTGTTTTCTTCTGTCCCTCAGTCCCCAATCTGTCCTGTGAGTATCAGATTTTCCAAGCCCTCTTTCCTCAATAGATGCCCCATAAATTTCAGTTGCCTCTTCCTGATGTTAAGTATAAGTTTCCTTTTTGTTTCCATTTTCTCTAAAACCTCATCATTGCCCACATCTTTGATTCACAATATCTTCAGAATCCTTCTGTAGAACCACATTTCTGTTGCTTCAAGTCTCTTCTTCATTTTTGAGGAGACTGCCCAGCATTCACTGCCATATCATGTGACAGTTCGGTACTCTTTTTTTTTTTTTTCTTTTTAACAAAAATTTTCTGTCTCTTAATACCCTGCTTAAATTTCAGAATGCATTTTTGGCTATCCCAATATGTCATCAGATTTTAGTGTCACAGTTTCCATCCTCTGTTAGAACGCTTCCCAGATATTTAAACTGTTGTATTTGTCTGATTTTAGTATTACTAACTTAATATCGTAACAATGTTTTTAGTTTTTTTCTTTTCTTTTTTAATGCAGCATGATTTTTCTTAGGTTTTCTGCATCTAAAGTGGGAAACAATTTTTACCTCAATACTAGGAGATATATGCACACACACACACACACACACACACACACACATATATATATATATGTGTGTGTGTGTATATATATATATAAACATACACACATATATAAAATAAGAATTAAATTTCAGGTGTACAGTGTCTGACCACAGCTGTAAGTTTCATGCTTTTACACAAATGACAGGCTCTGCCATGGGTGCCTTTGTGGGTCCAGCTCTGTTGAGCACTTTTTTGTTTGAAAGAATTAGGCTTCTAGGCTGAGACTGCATTATTTCGTGTGACATTGAGCACTTTTTGCCATATTGGCAAGATATTTCTGTGTTTTTAGAGAGCAGGGAATACAATTGTGTGTTTATGTCTTTATCAGATATTGGCCAGATTGGTGCTTTCCTCCCTCCAGGTGAGTTTGTTTGGTGTGTGCATGGTATGCACACAATGTGTTCTTTGTTTTTCCATCTCAGTCTTACCTAGGAGAATAAAGGATCCCATTATCACACTGCAGCTACTGACCACTGCCTAACGATCGTGTAAAAGCATGAAACTTGCAATTGTGTTTGGACACTGTACACCTGAAATCTCATTCTTTATTTAGAAAAGCTCCATCAACTTTTTCTTCCTGCATGCATTTATGACACTCATTTTAAGAACTGCCAATTTCAAATGTTATATATGTGTGTATGTATATATATATATATATATATATATGTATGTGTGTATATATATATATATATATATGTGTGTGTGTATATATATATATATACACACACACACACACACACACACATATACCACACACGACCTTCTCTCAGACAAGCAATATGCTTTCCGCTACGCCCGTTCTATAGCTGACGTGCTTACAGCCATCACTGAAACCGTCTACCAAGCACTTCAAAATAACGGTGAGGCTCGTGCCGTGGCCCTAGACATCTCCAAAGCGTTTGGTAGGGTTTGGCATGCCGGCCTTCATCGTAAGCTCCAGGGTTACGGTATTACTGGTCGACTGTTTGATCTAATACAATCATTCCTGTCAAACCGAGAATTGAAGGTCGTTCTCAATGGTTTCTCCTCCAGTTCCTATCCCATGAATGCAGGTGTTCCCCAAGGCTCCATCCTTGGCCCCACACTTTTCCTTATTTTCATCAACAACCTTTCAGATGCCATAGGTTCCCAAGTTGGCATCTACACGGATGACACTACAATTTACTCCTGCCTCAAAAACAAATCTACCGTCGCGGTCAAAACTAACCTGGCTGCGCGTCTTGAAATGGGCCTCCAATTGGTTGTTAACTGGGGCAACAATTGGATGGTCAAATTTAACGCCTCAAAAACTAAACTAATCTCCATTAACCACCATAGATATCCTTACCTGCCACCCATTAGAATGTCTGATAGTTAACTTCTTGAGAGCAACTCCCTGCGTTTGCTCGGTCTCACATTGACTGCTGACCTAAGATGGAACAAATACATTGAGTCAATTGCATCGTCCACTGCGAGGAAAGTTGTGCCGCGCCAGGAAATTTTTCTCCCCTGAATCAATACTTCAAATATACAAAATGACCATTCGCCCTTGCATGGAGTATTGCTGCCATATATGGTCTGGGGCACCTTCTGTTTACCTCGGAGTTCTTGACAAGATCCAGAGATGGTAATGTGATTGGCCCTGATCTGGCATCTCGCCTGTAGCCACTATTTGTCTCTTCTAAAAATACTTTCATGGTAATTGTTCCGATGAGCTGCTTTCACTGGTTCCCAGTCACCATGAATTCAAGCGCCCTATGAGGCTGGCATCCCGCTCTCACCCTTACACTGTAGAAACTTTTAAATGTAGCCGTCTCTTCTACTCCAATACCTTCATACCTCGCACCTCTCGCCTGTGGAACACCCTTCCCAATTACTGTTTCCCTGATAGCTATAATCTCCAACTATTCAAATGTAATGTCAATCGCCATCTCCAGTTACCTTGACCTACACACTATCCTTCCCTTCATCCTTTCTTCTATCACTCCTATCTGCTCTTGCTCCAAATCTTCTGCAACCCCCCTGCATCCTAGTGGCTTCATGCCTTGCTTGGTGCGCAATGCTTAAAAAAAAAATATATATATATACACACACACACACATATATATATATATATATATATATATATATATATATATAGTTTGTTGTAACCTAAAACTTGGGTTACCCTTGATATATTCCAGTCACCCCCAAATCTTGTTGCCGATCATTTGTATCCATTTATGTTTGCCTTGTTTCACTAAGAGACATAATTTCTTGCAAGAAGATAATGCAACCACCCCACTTCCAGCAACCTCAACATTGGTGGGGGTGGCACAAAACTGAGTCCAGAAATACTCAACTGACTTTCAGGTACATCATTGCCCATCTCCCCACCCCCACCACTAGATTGATAACCTACCAAGTAAGTATGGGATATCCTATAGATCAAACTAAATTCCCCACAGCTACACCTCACAAACTCAACTCTATTAATGAATGGGCTTGAAATATGCCTGGATAGATAGAACAATTCAACAATTCTAGCATCTTGTAACCTCCATCCGATGTCCCATAACTGTTGTTATTTAGATAAAAGACAAACAACATATATTTGACCTGGCATCTTGGCTTCAATCACTTTCCCACCACCATTATGTAGCTTCCAAAATCTGTTTATGGCAATTGTTCTGATGATCTTTGCTACCTTGACTTCATACAACTAGATTGGCAGCTAGGTCTCATTCTTACTGTTGAAATTACTAAGTGTAACCATACATTCTGGCTTCTTCCTTTTCTATCAACTACAATCTTCAAAAATTTAAATGTGTTATATTCCGTGCTAATAGGAATATATACTTGACAAACACGGTGGAGAAAATAAGTAAAGGTTTATTGTAAAAACCAATACAATAAAAATAAAGGTAACAGTTATGCACAAGGTCATTGTAAGTCAATCCAGTAGTGAGTGCTATGATTGGAAGGTCAGTAGTTCTCGTGTAAATCTGAGTTGTACTCAACAGATCCCAGCTATCCTCTGTAGTCTGTTGACTTACAGATACTTATAGATAGTTACTACCTATAGAGCAGTCACTCATGGGGGTGACAGGTTATTCCATTACATCAAAATGCAATACCAATTGTTGTCATCTGTCTTCTTGAATAGTGTTTTTTTTTTATTATCCATTCTACTCAGTAACATTTTCTTGCTCTTACTAACACCCAGCATCTTAGTGGCTTTATCACCATGCTTGGTTTGAATTGATTAAAATAAATGGTCTAATTTTTTGGCACTTCCTTTGAGATTATAATAAATTATATGAGAGTTTATATATTTCATTATGAATAAGAAATTAGATTAGACAGATTATAATACCTTATGGGATAATATATATTAGGATATATCAGAAACAATCATCGTACATAAAAATATAAATGTATTATTTCCATATGGATCTGTATTTCTTTCTACAATTTGGGTATTTGTGCACTTCTGTCTAGGACCAATGTTTTACTCTGTGGACTGAGGATTAGTGTGTAATTCCTACTCTTTAGGCTGGGATCAAAGTGTAATATCTGTTCTTCACCTCTTTGCCATGTTTTTGGGCAGTTCACAGAAAAGCTTTCAGGGACGTTTCATTCTGAGGATTCCAACTCTGCTGGAACAAAACCTCATTACACTCAAGAGAAAGGGCTAGTGGATGTCAATACCAATATGACAATGGTTACAGAGACTGGGCAATTTTTGGCCTTTACCCATATGTACTCATATGGACACCCCATATTAAAAATGACCTCATTCTGCTACTGTAGGGAGGTGAGTAAAAACCAGATCAGAGTGTAGCATCTGTACACTCTATGAAAAATGTTATACATTCAAGAGATATCTGAATGCAGATCATCTTTTATGTAGAGGATTTTTTTTGGTTATCTTAGACCATATAAGGGTAGATTATTTATTTGATTGATTTGTGCCATTTCATTCTACTATTGGCTGTCATCTTTCAGACGACTTAGTTGGTTGGATGGTTGGTTGGTTGGGTTTTATGGCATATCAACCACTGTGGGTCATTTAATGCCAAATTAAGGTATGTATGTATGTATGTATGTATATATATATATATATATATATATATATATATATATATATAGTTTATGCAAACCTAGGTAATCCGCATGGGTAGACCCAAGGAGGATGATATCCGGAGAGCTCAATGTAAAATTCAGAGCAGATATGTTTGAAAAAAAAAACAGACCACTTTAAGGTTCTATGTAATAAGTTATTTCACCACAATGGGTGGGCATGAGGATAGAGACATGTACGTGTGTAGATATGTGTACGTGCAGATTAACGCATATGTGTGTATATAGATATGCTGCATATTACGTATGTATATGTGTGTATGTATATGTGTATACATATATGTGTGTAAATGTATATGTGCGTATGTACATGGATGTATATGGATATGCAGGTGTCTTTATATGTATATGTGTAAGTGTATGTGTAGATATGTATGTATGTGTTTCTCTGCAGGTGTATATGTGTAAATATGGGAATATACATATAGTTTTTTGTGTGGATGTGTGTGCAGGTGTATATAGGAACTCATAGGCATATAGTGAGATATAGGTATGTGGATATAAATAGGGGTTTAGGACATGTGTAGATAAAAGATTGTAAAAGAAGGAGCTAATTTTCTCCTAGTGACATTTCATCCAAATCTCTCCTCTAATATTCTCCAATTGGAAGTGAGTTTTAAATAGCACGGAGGTAAAGTTTAAATTGGTAATTTAATTTAAATTGAAATATACTAACCCATTATTAATGATAAAATTATTTAAATTGGAATAACCATTGATAATTGGGTTCCTAAAAACAATCATGAGTTTATTTAATGAACAAAAATCAAACGAATAGATGTCAACCTAACAAGCAATAAGATAAAAGTTTAGAAAAATAAAAAAGATTACTAAATATAAAATGGATTACTCTTTCAATGTACTGTCTATGAGTTTTTCCAATCGACTGTTTCATAGAAAATACCCAAAACTCCACCAAACTTCAAATTAATTTCTTCGTAGATTCTTTAGACATTTAGATCTATATCAAACCTTAACTTCCCAAATATGCCCTTTAAAGTAACGCGAATTAACAGCATCTAAGAATTTGAATGAAACCTGTCCTCGTGGAATGTAATTTATTAGGGTTGTTGTAGCTTCTTCCTTTAACATCGGTCTTCTCCCTCACCCCTTAGCCATCTATATCTAGAGACAAGACGCGTTAAATTTAAGCAACGTCTAGCCCACACACAGTGGGGTTAAAAATAAGGAATTGAAATGGCACATCTAACACATTCATATCTTCTCTCCCACCTCACTTCCTCACTTCGTTAATTTTACATATGCTTGATGAGATCCGCCAAAAACGTGTGAATTTCTTTTCATTTTTCATTTCAACCTTTGGAAGTAAAGTCTGATGATCCAGAGCCCTGTTAAAGGGGTTGTGTTGAAATAACTTATTACATGGAACCTTAAAGTGGTCTGTTTTTATTCAAAAAAAAAAAAAAAAAAAATATATATATATATATATATATATATATATATATATACATATACCTATACATATATTAAATATACAGTACTATTAAACATATAGCTGGCAACATTATTTTTTCCAAAAAACGTATAGCTGGCAACATTATTTTTCCAAAAACATTATCTGAAGCCTTGTTGTTGAACGTAGTTTATCGTCATACCCAGGATGCGGACATAGTTTATCGTCATACCCATCAGATGACTTAATAATTCCATCCTCCAAAAAGTCTCAGTAAAGAACTGCCTTTGGTATCTTTTGAAGTTATTCTGTCAGTGGTAATGGTAATATTAGCCATTTCTTTATAAGGAAACATTCAGTGACAGAGCAGCTGTTAGCTGAAATTCATAAAATTTTTCATTTCAAATAATTTTTCAGGAATATAGGTTTCTCAAGTTTCTCTTATCGCTCTTTCCAGTAATGATGGAGGTTTCCTCCCTAGCTTTTTATTTGAAGTAGTGTGGAATGTCAGCATCTTGATTATGTCACTATTTTCTTTTCAAGTTACATGTTATATCCATTATTAGGTGTTACGGCTGTTGAAAATCCTCAAGTGATTTGACAGAATAACTTCCTTATAAATGACAGGAACCAGTGTTCTAACCTCATCTTAGCAACATCTGTATCAAAGTCATTCCATTTTTTTTTTCATGTCCATAGCTGTAGCATTTAAAAAATCAAAATGAAGTACTATAGGACAGCTCTGGTACTTATAGACCTCTGACTCAAATAATTACAATTATTATGAGAATAGCTGTCATTCTTGCCACCTGTTGTTGATCTTAATGCTTTTTAACTCAGAATTATATATATAAATAGACATTGAGGGCACATAATAAAGACAGAAGTGTGAATATTCCAACTAAAGCAAGCTCTAGTAATCTGGTGTAACTTGTGCAGATGAATGTTCTATGCAATGATTGGTCTTGTGAAATACCAAAAACATAGACATAAGAAAGGACAAGTATCACATGGGAATTAAATACTTAGAAATGAGGAATAGCTGAAAATACAGTGGAAGTGAAAAGCAGGATGAACTGCTGGCTACCTTCAATGGGGATGCCTTTCCCCTGTCAATAAAAAAGACAACACTTGGTGTACTGCATATGTAGGAGAGGATGGCCTGTGCAAACCTGAGAACATCCACTTGGAAAAAATATGATCACAGCAGTAGGCTGAGCAGTGTCTAGAATTTGTCTATGCAAATGATTCATGTCATGCATAGTGTGATTACTGATGTTTCTGGGCTCAGTATAAACAGAGGGATTTTCTGGTTAGGAAGTGTGTTGTCAGTGGTATATCAATCCACTGAGTTTGATATACGCTGCTGGTTGACCTCTCTACTTCCAAGCAGAGATGAACCCTGATGAGGCTATGCTGAAGGGCAGATTATCATCTGGGGAGGTAAACAAACCTGACCTCATTTATATGGGGTCTACTGTAAATTTTCTACTGAGCCTAAAGGCTCAGAACAATCTATGTTAAAAAACCAGCCTTGTGCCACATACCGCCTTGTGAGGAGGACTTGGGTAAATATCAAGTCACCAGTGGTATTTCTATTTGTATAATGATCCTGATTTCTTGTTTGTTCATCATTTTGCTTTCTGTGTCCCAGTTACATTCAACCTTCATTTGTGCCCCGTTTCTGTGTGTAATTCTTCATTGCTTCTGCCGTGGACGTGTCTCTGTTTTATTTTGTTGTAATGGAATGTCCCACACTCGCTATCATCTATGTGGACTTGACTATATCAGTAGATATGCATAATAAGCACAAGGTATACTTGGTGGACTTGCTAACCAATTCCCTGTCTTTCAGTAGTGTATTCTCTTTTACAATAAACCTCTCTTTCATCAACACCCATTTTGCTGTTTATTTCACTCAAGTACCACCTTTGTCTGTATGTGACCTTCTTTAAGGATACGACATATTTGCATCGTTTTGTTTGTCTCTGGTGCTGCTGTTCATTCTGTTCCTCGTCATTTGTGTTCCGGCAGCAGAAAAATAACTTCAAAAATATAATTTAGGGATTCACCATGTGTGCTGTAATACCCACTTGGATGTACTTTGAATCCTCAAAGAAGCAGTAAGCATTCAGGGGAACTGGGAGTGTTATAATTTGAACAATTTAGCAGGATAATTTAACCCTTTGGAATTTGATTGCACCATGTCCTCAAAATTTTATACATGCACTTGATCTTTTTGCTTATATATTTATATTTTTAGATGTATTTTAAACATTTAGCTGCAAAGTAAAGCCCAGCCGCTTCTATGGTCAGACTGAATGACCACTATTTGGCTGTTCCTGTCATAGCTTACTGCCAGTAAATGGTGCTGCTATGCAACAAAGAATAAACAGATGCCATTAACTATACTCTATTTACTGGTGCAAAATTAACGTGTACCTGTCTGCACATTTATCTGAAGAGAGGCACTAGGAAAGAAAAGGTTTAGAAATGCTGATATAAATGCATTGTGAAATGGTTTTATTATATTTTATTCAGTCATCTCATTAATTCCTTTCTGTCAAAAATTCCTTTCAACTATAAGGGTCGCTAGAAGCCAGTTCAGTAGAGTAAGTGTTGCGAAACACTGCCTCTCGTGACCCAGATCCAAACAGGGATCAGTTAACTACGTGAGAAGAAGAGAGCTTGTACAACAACTCTGTTCTCATAAGTCCCTTTCACAAAGGAAAACTAGTTTATAATTATTCTTTTTCTTCTATGAGCCGTGTCACTTCAGGGCATAGACAATAACAGCTCCACAATGTCCTATACTTTATAACTCTTAGTAATATTTATCCGTTTACTATGCTTCCCGATTACTATTCTGCCATACGTTTACACAAGCTCATTAGGTAGGTTACTCATTGTTTTTCTCAATATGTCCTCTGAGTGACAAATTTTCCAAGCCTTCTTTTCTCATTATGTTCAAAAGATTTCAACTGCCACTTTGATTCCAAATATAAGCATCTTTTTTGTTTCCGTTTTCCATAATGTTCTTATATTCAGTCTATACTATTTTCAGCTTACTTCTTTAGAACCACATCTCTGTTGTGTCAAGTCATGTTTTCATCAGTATGAGAAAATTGTCCATATAGGAAGATTGACATTTCATAGCACTGTTTTCTTCGTTTTTAATGAAATTTTCATGTTTCTTAATACTTTGCTTAGCTTTTACTATTCCATTACACCTTTTGTTTTTGGTGTCAATTTTTCATCCACTGCTAAAATGCTCACTTTTGGCTCACATTTTGAGATGATTCTTTTTTGGACAACCATTCTGTGGCAGACATAGTGAACCAGTATCAGAGTTGAATGGCAGAAATGATGACCAGGACTTACCTTGTTCTTGAAGAGAGTTCATCTTTGTCTAGTATGCAGGACTTTGATTTGAGAGAAAGTGAATACATGCTGGAACTAGGATATTTAGGTATATGCATCACATGCATCCCATGTGCTTTGCAAATCTATAAAAGACAAGCTTAGTGAACAGCCACATAAGACCTGAGTACAAAAAGGAGCTCTGTACATGGATTAAAGATAGCTAGTTGATTCCCTACCCTCATGGAAAACTTGGACTTCCTAAAGGCCTGACCTGTTGATGGCAATTATACAGCCGAACAAGTCAAAAGTGAGGCTCATAATAGATTGCTGGAAGCTTGACCAATATGTTGAGATATTTATGGCTGATGCTGATGTTTATGCCAGCAAACTGCGGGAATGGCATCAGCATTGATCTAATGTCTCTTTGCTGGATTTGAGAAAGGCCTGTGTGTAAGTATGAGTCAATGAGTCATTGTGGCCATTTCAGATGGTGATGTTTGCCGACAAAAGTTACTGTCTTACCAAATTGGGCTTTGATGTGGCACTGCAGATAATGAAAGCAATTCTCAGTGCTGTGTTGTTTCAAGAAGAGACAATAGAAGAGGAAATGCCAGCATGCCTCGATGACATTTATATAAATGAAGACAGCATATCACATAAAAAGCTAAACTGGTCCAGTTTGGATTGATATACAAGGACCTGGAGTGGCTGGAAGTTGGCACCCCATGTGTATTTGGCTTGGATGTTCAAGGTTAGCCAGGAACTGCAATTCCAGAAGTACCTGACGTCTTAACAAGACAAGCCATTTTTTCTCTATGTGGAAGGTTTGTGGGGAACCTTCTAGTGTGCGGATGGATCCATGTGGCAGCAGGCACCATGAAGCACAGGGCCAGTGTGGTCAGCAATGGTTGGGAAAATAAGACAACTGATGCCCTGCTTATTTGCATGGTGACGGAGACCATAGCAAGAGTAAAGAAGAACATCCCTGCCAGAGGAGATTGGTGTGTGCATGGAGAAGAAATGAATGTGTGGGTCAATGTGAGCTCTCTGGCAATTGGATTCTTGTTGAAGATGGACAGAACTACAATCTAGGATGCATGCTGGTTGTGACCAATAAGTGATGTTGCACATATTAACTTAGCAGAGTTAGACGCTGTACTGAAAAGCGTCAACTTGAGCTCAAGTGGAGGGTTAAGAAATTGCATATGCTGACTGACTCCTTATGCATTGGGTGTCGGACACCTTGATAGGCAAAGCCAGGGTGCACACCAAGGCAGCTAGTGAGATGTTGACCAGGAGAATGTTGGACACTATCAAAACACTGTTCACTGAATATGATCTGTGGATTGGTAACACTGAACTGTAAACTTGCTGACTCAGATGCCACAAAGATGGTACGATGATAAAAAAAAAAAGAATGTTGAGCCTGTACAACCGATATGCGCTGCTTCTGTGGAAAAGCCAAAAGAGAAAATGAAAATAGACCAATGCAGCGGGCACCCTGGTGTATGGAGGATGTGCTGTTTTGTACAGTTAACCAATCCGTCAGTGTCCACTAGTGTCATAAGGGCTGTAGTCAAGTGATGCCAAATAGACCCCTGCACCAGTCAAATGGTGAAAAGGGAAGCTGGGGATAAGCAACATTTGGAGCAATCTGGGTATGGATATATGCCATTATGGCAGCCAGCATGTCTTCATGCTTATAGATTGCAGATCCACCAAATTCAGTCTGGTAACCATTGCAGCAGTAGAACTCCTTGATTGTCATCCACCAATTAGAGTCAGTGTTTTATGAATGAGGACCACCAGAGAAAATCCTTACTGACAATGATGCCTTCTGCAGCAGATAGTTTGAGCATTTCCTAGATGAATGGAAGATACAGCTTTGGCTGCAATGTGTACATGTGCCAAGTGATAATGGCATAGTGGAAAGGTGCCACCCAAGTGTAAAGAGGATTGCTGCCAGAAAGTAGTGTACAGTCATGAAAGCAGTGTACAGATATAACACAACACCAAAGGACAACATGTCTGCTACAAGTGCACCTACCAATGCAATCTACAGCTACTGAGTATAAGTCAAAGGGATTGATAATGTCTATCTGCCTGATTGAAAAGAACTATACAGGATGGAGGACCCAGTCTGAGTAAAGACTTCTAATAGCTGGTGTATCACAAACTTGAAAAAAAGGGTGTGTCACCGATATCGTCAGTGAGCATTCCGTAGTGGTCAATAGAAGTCTGTGCCATGGAGGGATCTTCACCCTGCCCTTGAAACAACTCCATTTGCAAGTGATGGTGGGAATGTATCATCTGAAAGCAAGTTGCTGATTGAACCCATATCCCATGAGATCAACAATTCACCTGAGAACTCAACTACCAACCATGACAAATCTGAGAGCTCCTCTGAGGAAGAAGTTCACACAATCCCCCTTTGGAGGAGGAGCCAAAAACAAAAGACAACATCCACACTGATTTGTGTGATCATGAGACCGGGGGAGGGGAGAGTATGGCAGACATAGTGAACCAGAGTCGAATGACGGAAATGGTGAACAGGACTTACCTTATTCTTGATGAGAGTTCATCTGGCATGCAGGACTTCAATTTGAGATAAAGTGAGTACGCCCCACACATAATAATCAATGTGGTTAGAGTTGGAGGAGGTAAGTGGCCAGATGTAGGGTATTTAGGCATATCCATCATGTGCATCCTGTGTGCTTCGTGATTTATAAAAGACAAATTCAGTAGAAGTCAAGCAGTGATCGTTTGACAGTCAAACTGTCACTAGCATTACAGTGTCAGCCAAAATAATACACCATGTGAGAGAGTTTCTGTGGCGAGTATGTTGCCTCGTCAAAAGAGACCGTTCTTCTTTGTTGTATCACACATACATTTTGTCTTTTTACAATCAATGCTTAGTCCTTTCTTCCCACTTTCCTTTACTGTCTTTTCTAACTTATATTAATTTTCAAAATAAATCATAAAAAAAATGTCATTTTCCATTTTTGTTTCCTCTAAAACTTTTATGTAAGGTTTAGATGCAGAAACAAAAATTTACAAATCTCATTCCAGGAACAAAATACAAGCAAAAACAAAAATAAATTGGTTATTTAAAATCAAATTAAGAAAAAATTGTTTACAGTAAGACATTAAAATAAATATTCCTTTTTATGAGTGAATCAAATAAAAAATAGGTGAATACAGAATCTTTAGAACCTTATATCTGATTTAGCTTCAACCTTTAACATCTTATTTAATCCTGTCCATCTCTTATTTCATAGTGTCTTGCTTGCCAACTGTCATAACACTTCTTTACTTTTTTAAGATTCAGAAGTCGTCTGAATCTGTTGAAAAAAAAACGTAAATAAATATTGTAGAAATTGCAATTCCCAAATTTAATTACTCTTTAAAAAAATATTTTTGACTAAACACAAATGTCTTTCATAAAATAATTTCAAAACTCCTCATAATTATCATCAATAAAAGAAGCTGTAATTTTTAATCAAGGCAGCTCTGATAAAAAAAAGACTTCCTCTGAGGTTTTCTTCAAGGTGTGTTCAATTAATAAAATCATTCAGTTTGGCTTTTTTTCCTCTCCTATTTTAAATTTGCAAATTTTATTTCTAATTATGAAAACCAATCTGATCGTATTGAATTAATTCAGTCACTAATTATTTGCAAGGTGTTGGACATTTTTGCATATTTTATGAGTACAAAATAATTATTTTGACTTAAGTTGCACTTTGAAAAATCTTGTATACATGAAAGGGTTAGAAATCAACAAACAACATACCTGTCATGCTTTTTAAATATAAACACTGCTGGGTTACCAAACATACTAACAAAATAGAGAACTCTTCTCTCAGCAGTGTTTACCAAAAAAAAAAAAATCTCTATACAGACAGGCTGTCTTGATTGGATGTTGAGAGTCACATGACTGGCCAAAAAAGGTTGGAAAGGAAGAAAAGTTATCCCAATAATACTTCTATATACCAATGTCCTGAGGGGACATTGGCAGTCATGGCTCTCCACAATGTCCTGTCCATTGTAGCACTTAAAATCTTTGTCTTTTTTTCATATTTCCCATGTTCTTCTCTGATAAAATCTGTATTTTGTTGTGATGGTGATTTTAATGTTTAATGCCATTTTACATTCTACTATTTTCCAGTCAGCTCCCTTATATTGGGACGCTTGTTTTACAAAAAAATCCATAGCTACAACAGATACATTTAAAATTTTAAATTAATTATAATAGAACACGTTTATGTGTGTTTTGTAAAAATCATAATCACAACAAAATGCAGATTTTATCACAGTTACAATAAGTTTGTCATTGTAATTTACCTCTGAGGATGATGTTGGAAGAGATCAAATGTGCTTGGGTAGGAAAAAACTACAATGCCTTCCTTGTTGAATTTCATCTTAACATTAAGAAACTGATTAGTTAATTGGAAAGGATTAGTATAAAAATAGATAGCTATGATATGTCTATATTATTCAATGAAATATGTATGTATGTATCACATGTAGGCACATCAATAAGTCTGTAGCCAAATCAGTAAAAAATGTATTTATTTTACTCAGCAAATATTTCTTTTATTCTTCTTTGTCATGGCGCTTAATTCAATGATGAATATTAGTCATATTGATCCAACATTATCAAGGAGAACATTTTAAATTAAAATTTGTCTAATATCTATGTGTCAGGCTATCCATTTATTGATCTACCTTTCTATGTATTCATGATAAATTGCTTGCTATGAGTACAACTAATAAACTGCATAGTAACATATAATAGCATTTACCTATGTCAGGTGTACATCACAACCTAAGAGGAAAAAATGTCCAAGCTTTATCCACATAAAAAGGATCAAAGGGGGAAAGTGGTAATAAAATTCAAGGCATCATAGTATCTTTGCTTGTGAAACTCCCTTCCAGCTCCATGCTTTCCACCCAATGTTAATCTGCTAAAATTTAAATGCAATGTCAATCACTTTATACTGTTCTCCTGATTACTCTTTCCTCTTTCTACTCATTATTAATGTTTCTCATTCTAATTCTTCTTCACTCTGTAATCCTTTGTGTTTTAGTCGCTTTATTGCCTTGCATGGGGTGATACAAATTAATTAATATATATATATATATATATATAAAGATATCCATAAAAGGACAATATGAATAATGACAAAAGGAAAACTTAGGCCACACGTTTCATCTTCTGATATACTTTATCAAGGCAAATGTGAGGATTTTATTTTACAACAAGTATTTATAAAAAAAGTAAAAATGTTAGCGTTTAGAATTTTAAAAATTTAACAGACATTTATAAGTATTCAAGTTAACTGAAACTCTTGTAAATTATAGGATGCTAAGTAATGTAATTTAATGTCTAATAAATGAAATTGAGTAAAAAATGATGTAGTTGAATTTATTTTTTCTATAATTATATATATATATATATATATATATATATATATATATATATAAAAAGTGAACATTGAAGTCAACACTCAGAGGTGACAGGCTGTTTCATGCTGGATGCAATCATCTGGCCGCCTTTCTTCATATTTCTTCACATATATATATATATATATATATATATATATATATATATATATATATATATAGGTAAAAGACAATAGGAAAACTGTATTATTAGCCAACGCATTTTGTCCCATGTGGACTTTTTCAAGGCAAAAAAGTCCACATTGAATGAAATGCATCAGCTAATAATACAGTTTTCCTATTGTCTTTTTCTACAGGTTAATATATATAATATACACATATATATATATATATATATATATATATATATATATATATATATATAATATTTGTATGTATATGTGTGTAACACTTCTCTCAGAGTTATAGAAGTATGGGAAACAACCCATTCATATGTAAATAACCAATAATACCATATAATTTTTGACAGTTACTGTGATTGTGACCTATAGCAAAATAGTTTCACTTAACCTGTCTCTTAGAAAGAAAAGTCTTTTTCATAAAACTGTCCTGTTTTCATTCAAGTGTGATAGTAAATCTCTTTGAGGTAATTGATAAATTTTGTGTGGAAATTTTTATCACCCAAACTCACAAATTCGTTTCTTTCTAAAAGTCTTTCTACAACAAAGCTTTTCTCTCCAAATTTCTTAAATATAATAATATAATATATAAAAAAAAACTTTGAATAGTTCATTCAACACTCAACCTGCTTTAGAAAGAAATGTCTATTGTACAGAAATGAAAATGCCTGTTGAAAAAAAAAAAATACCCATTATATTGTATTGCAAAAGTAAACTGATCTCTCCTTTTCCTCTTTTCAAAGACTGGTTTAACAAACATGGATGTGTTTGGTAAAACTAAGATACCTTTAGTAGCTTGAATAATATTACACTTGTCAAGTTTGTTGATATATGTTTACTATACTCCAAAATTAAAATGTTTTTTTTGCTTCAATTTATATAAATGTCATTGTAATACTGATCATCTGTCAGATTCTTACAAATGGAAAATAGCCTTTTTAAAAATTGAGTTTGATTTTTACAAACTGCTTTTGCAATTGGCTAACATACTTCTTTCTGGAATTTATCCCGCTTTTTTTTTTTAAGTAAATAATTATTCTATATACTTTTTTATTTTATTCATTTATTTATTTTAATTTTAATTATTTTTTTATTTTATTTATTTATAATTTTTTTATTTTATTTCTTTATATTTATACACCTTTTCATTTTTTACTAATCTTTTTATTTATTTTTAATTTATTTATTTTATTAATTAATTTTTAAGTAAATAATTATTTTATATACTT
The DNA here is from genome assembly GCA_963932145.1 of Acanthosepion lycidas. NCBI lineage: Eukaryota > Metazoa > Mollusca > Cephalopoda > Sepiida > Sepiidae > Acanthosepion > Acanthosepion lycidas. The sequence goes on from OZ010577.1 coordinate 18,881,366, forward strand.
TTTATTTTAATTAATTTTTTATTTTATTTATTTATAATTTTTTTATTTTATATATTTATAATTTTTTTATTTTATTTTTCATTTTTTACTTATCTTTTATTTATTTTTAATTTATTTATTTTAATTATTTTTAAGTAAATAATTATTTCATTTACTTTTTATTTGCTACTTTATTTTTATTATTTATTATTTGTTTTTAATTAAATAATCAATTTTTTATGTAAATGATTATCTATTTTTTCAGCAAACAATTTTTTATTTATTTTTTTAAGCAAATAATTATATTTTAGTCAGTTTTTTATTTACTTTATTAAGTAAAGACTTTTTTAAGTAAATAATTTTCACAGCTTTTATATTTTATTATCAATGATTATTAATTTAATGTATAGATAATAAATAATTTTTTAAGAATTGCTTCTTATTTTTTTTGAGAAACCATTATTTTTCTCAGTAAATAATCTGTTGGGGTTAGCTAAAACCCTACTGCATTTATATTAACACAAATGTAACAAAATAAATGACAACAAGAGAATAACAAAGTTCAAGGCAAAATATGCATTAACAATGAATATATTATATAATGGGTGTCCTGGCTCTCCACAACTTCCTATCCTTTGTAGCTCTAATTAATGTTTATATACAATAACAAGTACAATATTTGTTGAGTGTAAAAATATTTTTGTCTTTGATGATTTGAATGTCAATAATATTAGGTTGGTGCAAAAATAATGATGTAATAATGTCTTTTTTTGACGTATTTTTAACGTCAAAAAATGGCATTATTACGTCATTATTTTTGCACCAACCTAATATTTTGGATCAAAAGGTTGTGTGTTGTTATAATGTCTGCTCAAAAAATAAGAATGTATATTCCAGTATTTATGGTGAAGTTAAAGCAGTTTATGTTTGCAAATAATTTGTGTAAATTTCAAAAGACTTACCGAGAGTTTGAAAGGGTTATCTTTCTTTGATCAGATATTTTATATTGAGTTGGGTTGCATAGGGAAAGCAAGAAGAAGAGACTAAGTGTAAACTACAAGAAAACAGAATGCCTGGCCATCAGTAAAAGGATGAGCCCAAAATGTGATTGCAGGTTGGGGACACTAAAATCAAACATATGCGGAAATTTAAATATCTAGGAAGTGTTTTGACAGAGGACGGTAGGTGCGATGCTGAGATCCAAAGATGGATTGGGATGGCCAAGGATGTATTGCAAAAGCTAGGCAGAGTACTGCGAGTTAGGAGGATTTCTTTGGTAACAAAGAATAGAGTACTGAGCTGCTACATGATATCTGTCCTCCTATATAGCAGCGAATGTTGGACAGTCTCCTGAAAGATGAAAAAGAGACTTGAGGCACCGGAAATGTAGTTCTACAGAAGGATGCTAAGGATATCATAGAGTGAGTGTATGAGCAACAATGAGGTCTTAGAGAGAATTCAAACAAGGAGGAAGCTTATACTAAACATAAGGAAGCGACAGATGAAATTTCTGGGACAGGTAATAAGAAAGGATGGCCTGGAGAATCTGATACTCACAGGTTGAATAGAGGGAAAAAGAGACAAGGGAAAGCAATATATGACATACCTGGCAGAATTAAGCAAGTGGATGGCAGATCATGGTCTGGGGGAGTTGGCAGAGGCACAAAACTTATTGAGAGCCACGATTGCCTATGTCCTGAAAGGACATGTCACATAAAAAGAAAAAAATTCAAGTTGTAAGTTTGTTTGAAATAATATGTATTGCAGACTGAGTATTATGTTAAAAATAGGTTTTTAACATGAAGTCTGAATATTGGAATAATGAACTGGCATTGGTAGAAAATTTCCCTCCTCATTGAAAAGGAATGATTTAAGTGTTGCTTAAATAAGAAACGTTTGTCATGTAATAAGCTCACAATGGCTTGGTGGGATTGTATTTTCATTCAAATCAGACATAGTCAAAAAGACATCATTTCTTATTTTTCACATTTAATAACCAATCAGAACATGTCATTCCATATTTCTGCTTTGAGCCTATGGGTTTTGACAAGAATGAAGAATTTTGAATCCTGCAAATCATTATTCTCTATTATAAAAAAATTAAAAATGATAAACAATTGTTTTAATAATTAATTTTTGTTTAATATTCCTCTCACATTTTGTTGTTGTTTTATTGCAACTCTGATGCTATTTTTATATTTTACAATTGTATTTTTTAAGTAAAGACAAATATGCTTTTCAGAGGATTTGAACATCAATCTTGTGTCCTTCAAAGCCTGACATGCCCAACACCTTACTGATTAAGCTAGAAAAGCCAATTAGCAAGTGTTATTCAAATGTGGTTATATAGCTCAAATCTTCTTTATACAATTTTATTTCCCTACTATATTGTTTGTTTACACCTAGTATTAGTGTATGGGCATAATAGCTATGTGAAGATTAATCATCCATTTTTTTTTTAAGCTAGTTTTACCTGAGTAACATTGAATAACCTTGCTGGTATTCATTTCTGTTTTAGCTCCTATTTATAGTTTTTTTCTTATGTTTAATTGAAAGGCAATTTAAAAAAAAAAAAAACAGAAACAAACTGGTCTTGATAGGACTTCACTAAACTTTGATCATACTGTGCTAAATTTACTGCTTAAGGGTAAACCTCAAGTATTTGCTCTTATTTCAAACCTAAAAAATACTGCTTAAATCTATAGTTGTTTGGGCCTATGGGATTGTAATAAACAAGGTTGCTATTGGTTGCCAGTTTATAATAGAAAAAAATATGACAGTTGAGCAGCTTTAAAAGAAATGAATTCAATATGCTGAGAATTATATATATATATATATATATATATATATATATATATATGAAGAACAGCATAGCTAACAAAAGAAGTGAAAAAGAACATTTATTTACATGTATACAAATAGTTAAAAGAAAAAGGAAAGAAAACATTTATGTACTTAACTGTAGTGTATGAGAGTGATATCCACATGGTTTGTTTGAAATTAAGTAGTTGGTTTGCCAAAGGAAAGAATTCTCTCCTAGTAGAGACACATTCTTATGCTAGTTAATTCCAGAGGAAGAAGAGGGAGTTTGTTTATGTCATTTGCTTTTATGGTCTTGAATACAATACCTATCCGGTGTCTTAGTTGTCTCTGCAAATCTTATTTTAAATATAAAGTATAAACTTTAAGTTGTATTTGAAATTTATATTTCAACCCTTAAGTTTTATTTGAAATATAATAGGCACACTTTGGATTTTATTTTAAATCTAAAGAATACCCTTTAAATCTTATTTTAAATTCAAAGGACACTCTTTCAATTCATTTTCTAAACTTAAAAATGTTTTTAAAAACCTCTTCCTAATAAAACATCCTCTATTGAAGAGTTATTATTTACTTTTGGACTAATATCCTCATCTTTGTTGCTATTATCACATTTTGGCCATTGTATGTACTGGCCATTTCCAGTGTCTTTAGATTGGAGAATTTCAAACTGAATTGTTCATTTAATTTTTTTTTTAGTCACATTAAAAGATTTTTCCTGATGGCAGAGGTTGCAAATATTGCTGTAGTTATTATAAGGTTTGCCTTTTTTTTCGTTTTTTTTTAAATTTTCCAGCTTATAATTGGATTCTTGTTTTTTCTTTGAAATTCCACACATGGTCAGCAAATTTGGCAGAGCACCTAAGACTTACTAGCTTGAATGACGACCTTTGATTGTACTATCTTTGTTTGAAATACATATATATAATATATATATATATGTGTGTGAATGGGGATCAAATACAGATCAAAATCTGACTGAGCAGAATGATAAGAGGTGTGTAAATAGGTTTGCCTATCATCTGGTTTCATAGTTGGAATGCTAAAAACTCTTACCCCTAGGCCATGTGCTAAATGTATATCATATCATTCCAAAGAAGATTTTTAAAAAATGGTTTAACCATGCTCCAATTAATAAAATCTTTCATTAAACAAGCAGGTTGTGTCTATAAAGAATCTATCTGGGAGAAAGGTTGAAAATTAAAATTTGGATTAGCAGAAAAGGAAAAAAAGCAGGTGATTATACATTCAAGATTTCGTTAATTTTTAAATAAGTTCAGATTACTCATCTTAAGCAACAGTTTAAGATTTTTTTCTTTTCAGTTTCTCCCTCTCTATTCATTCCTGAGTAATTCAGCTCCGAGGCAAATTCATTTAAATATTAAAACCCTTCTTCCATTCCTGTGTATTTCTCACTTCTATAAAAGAATGAATTGAAAAGGATATCAAAAAGAATGCTCTAAGGTAAATTTGTTCTACCTTTCCTTCAAGGAGAAAAAGAAAATTATCCCAGTCATTTAAACATTAGAATTATTATCCATTAAAGAGTTTTTATTCATAAAATTTTAATTTCTTTTCAGTTTCTGATAATAATATGTTGATTTAAAAGTTGAAACGACGTTGCTTAGAATTTATTTCTTCAGCTGCCATTACTGGTCTATTATTAAGTGAGAGGATAGCATTAAGAAGCAAAACAAATTCACGAATTGACATTTTGAAAATTCTTGGTTATTGTTTTAAACTGAGAGTGCTTCCAGTAAATGGAAGAGGATTAAACAAGATCAGATCACACAACCCAAAACAGGTTCAAGCATTTTAAGGATGGTGGTCTTCATTCTTGAAATAAATCCCAGAAGTGGGCAACCATCATTTTTTTTTGTCCTATGACCCATAAGGTCATAGGGGCACTCTGTGCACTGCAGCCACAGTAGAAATGGTGTTTCTTGGACCAGATAGCCTGATGGAGCCCAACCCTCTCCAGGCTGGTTTTGAATTCAGAGTTTTTCCTTTTCCTTAACCAGTTGACACCCAAGGCTATAGAACCCAGTCTCTGCTACTATTTACTCTTGGCTGGGGGGAGAAGAAGAGGATTCATACCTTTCCCAAGTTTATTGGCATGTAAGTGAATGTAATGGATCCAACTGGAATTTGAATTTGGCTCTTTGATTCCTCAATCCAAGTCGCTACCCCATGTGTTTATTATGATGCTTTAAAATGCAAACAAGAGAAATATCCAACCACCAGCACCAGCAAAACATTCTGAAGTGATAGAATTATCATTATATCATATGCAGAATATTACATAAACACATACACACACATATATATATATATATATATATATATGATAACAAATAGGAAACGTTTATCAATCTAACATGTTTCACTTTTATTAAACATTCATCAGAGAATGAGATATGGAGAAAAACAAGAAAGAAATTGTAGTATTTTTACTTCTGAGTTGTTTGATTTTCATCAGTCAATCATGTTTCATATGGAGTCGACTCTGGAAATGTAACCAAAATTTTTTAATTTTCTTTTTTTACATACATTTATAAATCCTGCTTATTTTAATTGCCAAATATAATTTTAAAATTTTAAAATTAAAAAACTGTAATTCCAGCATAATATATAACTATGCCAATATTGAGATAACCAGACATATTCTAATTCAAATTGTGTAATAGTCAGTACATCTTCAGCAACTGAAGATTACATTGTGCATTAAACTCAGTCATAATAGTGATGATGGATAATATATATAAAATAAGGACATTATAAGGAGAATGCTCAATGTGACTTAAAGTTTCATGGGGTCTCCCAGTTTGTTATATGGCAAGCTCACAATCTTCAAGCTTTTGAAGGGACAAGATATACGGTTCTATATTTAATATATTTATGTCTTTTCTATTTTTATGAATCAGAAATTAAATAATAACTATACTAATAAATAAATTTTTTAGAATATTAGTGAAGGTGTTTTTCCTGTCAGTTATATTCAATTTGAAGCACTCCTCATAGATGACACTGTGCCAAACTAAGGCTGGTAAATATGACTCTGAAGAATACTTGGCTTCATAAAGAGTGCCTGGTCTTAAATCTTATCCTACATAAACCTTATGACTTTAAGATATTTGAAAAGAAGTTTTCATGTCTTTCCATTAATACAAGAGATACCCTCTTGAAAAGACTTTTTTTATTTCCTGTCCCAACCACCATCCAAACACTGTCAGATTGCTTGAGAAGCACATAGCAAGTTCACATAGCAATTAGGCATGGGGAAAAAAAGTTTCCATTTTATTTGAAATCTGCACAGCCCTATAAATCATGTCTATTCACTCTTTTTCTTTACTGTATAAGCAAACTGTCATAAAATGTCCGTTAACAGATTGTCAGCAAGGAGTGTGTGCAACTTGGGGCTAAAGCATCAATCAAGAGAGGTAGACTTTATTGTTTCCAGCAGAACAGTCCATGTGTGCACGTTTGTGTATACACACACACACACACACACACACACATATATATATAAAATCTCCAAAGAATCACTAAAAAATGAGCATACATAGTGAAAAAATGCCCCAAACTTAATAAAAACAGTTTTATTATCAAAATATTATTTTTAAGAGGAAAGGACAAAGGATTTTTGAATTATTAAATTATATGTTTTAATCTTTTTTAGGACCTTCAAAATTTTGGTTGAAATTTTTTTATCTTGCATCAGTTGGTGACCATAAATTAGTATAGGAAATTTTGGCATCATTTTGTGGTGAAAAACATTGATTTTGAAATTTTTGCAAAATTATTTGAGAAATGTTTTTTCTTTAGAAAATTCTGGTAAAACTTTTTTTCTGGACATTTGTTACACTCCCCCCCACTACATACACACACTTATTTAATTTTATGCATTTTTAAGAAATACATTTTTGTTCATAATATATATAAGCAGAATTCCTTGGAGAATTTAACTTATCAATTTGTTTTTTTGTAAAACAGGACTCCCAATTACCAAAACTCTGCTCTGAACTGTAAAATAAAAAAATGCAATAAAACTGAGACATTATTGAATTAAAAAGCTTTTAATTGTTTTCTTGAATAAAATAAATTATGGACACTATTGTCTTATGAAGAAATTCAATTAATAATGTATTTTTACAAAAACTGTTTGCATTTTTTAAAAATTCTAATTTAGAATAATTCATAAAGTTTTAAATCTTCTAAAATTCTGTATTAATTTGTATCAATTAGGTGATCTTGTTATTTAGTAAAAACAATATTTACTAATAATAAATAGAAAAGCTTAGTGCAATTCAGTAAACCTCCTGCCTCCAATATTCTAAAAGAACTTCAAATTTTTTTGTTTGTATATAAATGTTCCAATTTTATAAATACGGCTGTCCATACATGACATTATCAGAAAATAAAAGTGTTAACTATAGTAAATATAAAGCCAAAGTACCTAAAATTCAATAAAAATTTCTTAGTTTGGCATAGTGATGTATTAGGTACCTCCATTAGGTCACGTAAAAAAACAGCATATCACGATTAAAAAACGCTTGATTGTGATGTGGTGATGACAGATTACTATGGATGATCAAAATTGACAATTTTTGCAAAGCAAATTTTCCTAAATTCTTAAGATTACTGGATAGTTAAAAATTATATAAAAATGGTGTTCACATTATATTTGTCAAGTATATATAAAAAAAAAGGAAAAAATTAGTTAAACTTACCAAGCAACAGGCTTTCAATTGAGGTGTCAACACATCATAAAAACATCCATGTTAAAAATGCTTTTCTACAATATTTCAAACTAAAAGTAAATTATATTTGTTCCAAATCAGATTCATACAATTTTAAGTCAGCTGATCTTCTTCAAATAAAGTTTAAGAAAAGTATATTTTATTTTTGAAAGATTTTTAATAAAGAAAATTACATTGTACTAAGAGAATTGTAAATATTTTTAGCCTTTTAAAAAAAAAAAAACTCAATCCAACCAATTTAAATTCAGTTTGAAGTACAGCAATGTATTTCGCTTATTGGAAATATTAAATTTGTTCTATTAGCTTGAACATAAACTAAAATAAAAGCTTCTAGAAAAATTTTTGTTTTTTAAAAATTTGTTTTAAACGTTAGGTATCACTTTTCTTTGAAGGTGTATGTTATTGTTATTATTTTATTATTATCATTATATATATATATATATATATATATATATAATGGTGTAGACTGGCACAACAGTAATAGGGCACTCAATATGGATCAATCTCAGTGCTTTAATGAATTGATTTGAGAGAACTTACAAATCATTACTCCATGGAAGGCAACCAAATATTTACTAAGCTTAGACCGCATAAACTATATATATATATATATATATATAGTCTATCAAATACAGATTGTAATCCAACAGAATGATAGGATAAATAACAAATAGGTAACATTTATCAATCTAACAAATGAAACCAGATTAAGCAATGAAAATCAAACAACACTAAAATAAAAATTCCAGAATTTCTTGTTTTTCTCCATATCACATTCTCAGATGAAGCTTTAATAAAAGTGAAACATGTTAGATTGATAAATGTTTCCTATTTGTTCTTTATCCTGTCATATATATATATATATGTGTGTGTATAACATGTGTGTCTGTGTAATATATATATATATATATACATAATGTAATTTCTAGATATATTATTTATATTATATATGCACAGTACTTATTGGAAAGTGCTCAATATCAGTGATAGAGCTAACTACTTAGTTGTATTGATGTGAGTTTGTGACCCTGGGTTTCACGCCTTGCAATCATCAGACAAACATACTTGTGTGTGTGTATCGTATTTGGACACCAATCACTCTGTAATGCATGTTTCATTAATATGGCTGACCCCTTGTTTACATTCAAGAAAAAAGATATATATTAGGTACCTCCATTAGGTCACGTAAAAAAGCAGCATATCACGATTAAAAAACGCTCGATTGTGACGAGGTGATGACAGATTACTATGGATGATCAAAATTGACAATTTTTGCAAAGTAAGTGAACGCGATTTTTCGTTTTTAACTAGTACTTTTTAAATATTAACATTTTTATTCAGCAATTATGTAATATCTATTTTTTATTTCATACTTTCTTAATTAGGTAATTATTTAAAGTTTTTTAATAATTAGATAATTGTTTAAATTATTTTAAGGATTATGTCGTGTATACATTTCCATACGTAAAAATTATGAACGTTTTTTTCAATAAAATTTTTTTTAATTATTTTTAAAATATTTGTGGTCAAACGACTGTTATGTGCTTTTCAAATTTCGATTCGTAAATTTACTTTTTCATTAACGTCATCATTGCATTACATGCTTGAAAGCAATAAAGAATTTTAAATGATTTTTGAAGTTAATGAAAAAAATTTTTAAATTTGTAAATAATACATTATTCATCGAAAAAATTTTATTTCTTCACAAAATAATGTCCTTAGTATAACATATTTATAAAAACAGGTGAAAGCTTTTCTAATTAATTAATGTCATAGTTTTTTTACATTATTTTTTTTTTTATAATTCGGAGCAGATTTTCTATGATATGGGGTACTGTTTTACAAAAAAAAACTGGTGATTTACTTTCTACAAAGAGTCCTGTTTATAACTAATAAAACAAATCCCGCACTTGAAGATTTAATTTCTCAAAATTTCATGAAAATATGTAAGTGGGTGGAAACATGTTAAAAAAAAAATCTCTTTTTAACAAGATTTTCTAAACAAAAAAATTTCCAAAATAATTTCATTCATTTGTCCTGAAAGTTTCATTAAAATCCGACAATTATTTGATTTTTGCAAGAATTTTTAAACTTATGTATCGAAAATTTATGCCAAAAGTGGAGGTACCTAAGTGTTTATTGAATAAATAGTATAAAATAATTCAGTGAGTTATCTTCCAATTTTTATTTATCCATTCAATATTGAGCTCTTTATTTTTTTAATATTCAGCCCTTTGCAAAAATCCACTTGCCTTGAATGTGTTATCTTCCAGTAATTTACTGGCCAATGTATTTTGTTAGGCATAAACTCTCTTTGCTTTTATTATTTAATATGAGAGTGTGAGAGAGAATCGTGTTCCCAAGAAGGAAAAAGAATATATTCCTCAAATATTACAAATGAGGAAATAATTCCAACTTGGAAATTCTTATAAAAAAAGAAGCAGTAATTTGTTTTCTTTTTCTTTTCATCTTTGGTTTACGTTTTGATACTTACAAACTTCAGAGAATTGTAATAAATAATACTATCCTTATGTACTATGGCAGCTGTTGTTCTAATATCACTATCCTTGTCCTTAAAAGTCCTAAATGATAAAGTAATCTAGGGCAGGGGTCGACAAGCCAAGCAATTTCCAATGGCACGCAGCCTCAAATGACATCACAAAGTCCAAACCAGTAACTACTACAACACAAAGAAGATATTTAGCAGTTTCAATTTTAATATATACTAAAGTATATCTACTATATATTACTATATAAAATATATTGTAGAACAGGTATATTGACCTTGACTTGTATAAAAATATGTATGCTGTTGGCACACTGAATGATTTTAAAACCCTAAGTCAGGATATAGTTAGCAAAAGGTTACTGACCCCTGATCTAGGGTTCTAAATATATGATGTGTCAGTTTACTGCATGTTTAGTTTCTTGTTTTGCTATATCATGATCATGAGACCTGTAAACCATTAGAGTCATAGGGGGGCATCATGTGTACAGCAGTGGTGTTTGCTGTGCTAGATAGCCTGACACAGCCCAATGCTCTCCAGGCTAGTTCTGGATTTAGTTTTTCCTTCCCCTAGACTGATTGCCACCCAAGGCTATAGGACACAGTCTGTTCTGCTACTTAACCATAGCTGGCATGTGTGTGAGAGGGGGGTAGACAAGATGGATTCATACCCTTTTCCAAGGATATTGGCACATAAGTGAATGTAAAGAACACAACCAGAATTCTTATTCAGACGTCTAATTTCTCAATCTGATATGCCATCCATTATTATTATTATATATATATATATATATATATAATGAAGAAATATAGTTTTAAGGTGTGCTATATTTATGGAATAAGGTGCTCAATATCAGAGATAGAGCATATATAAATATAAAAGTGAATATTGAAGTCAACACTCCGAAGTGACAGGCTGTTTCATGCTAGACACAATCGTCATTATCTCAGTTTGATAATTGTGTCTAACATGAAACAGCCTGTCACCTCTGAGTGTTGTGTTGACTCCAATGTTCACTTTTATATATATATATATATATATATATATATATATATATTAATCATTTTACTACATGCAAGGCAGTAAAGCCACTAAAATGCAAGGGGTTACTGTATGTGAAAGAATAAGAAAAAAAGAGAAACATTATTAAGGAGCAAGAACAATAGAAGAGTAATCAAGAAGACAGTAGATAATGATTGACATTACATTTAGATTTTTGACGATCAAAGTTGACTGGAAAGAATGTAGTTTGTATATATATATATATATATATATATATAGTTGAATCAAACACCCAAATACGGGGCTCTTTAACTAAATCTCTTCTAATCAGTACAGCCCAAAAATAAAAATGTAGGCATATTAATCAAATAAAATTTTGTCAGTAGAAATGATTATTGCCATTCTGTGACCCATTTGTTAATATATTAAAAATGGTTTCTGCCTGATTTTCTGGGATGAGTAGTAAAAATTATTTGCATTATCTTTGAATATCTTTGAAATAATATCCTCATGTTTGTTGTTATTATCACAACTTTCCAGACCCATTACCAAGTCCAGAAGAAATTTTTAAAATTTAAACAGTGAAAAAATATTTTCAAAGTTGTAACTCTCTGAAGCATATTTGAAAATCAATGTTCTGAATTAATGACCATAAATATCCACAGAGGATTATATGAGTTTAACTGAATTCCTTTTGGTATAAAGGTGGCACCATCTATTTTTCAACAAGCCATAGATACTATGCTTGGGGAGGGTGCTTTCATAGTGGTGTCACTCAAAGACATTTTGATCAAAAGTGCATCAAAAGAACAACATGTTGGGCATGTGAAGACAATTTTGGAAAATCTAAGAGAATATGGATTCCAGCTTAGTGAAGAAAAATGTTATTTTTGATGAAAATTGATCAAATTATTAATAAAAATGGTAGGCAACCAAACCCATTGAGGACAACTGCAATTAAAGATATGCCTACACCAACAAATGTGACTACAAGCTTTTTCAAGACTGGCTAATTACTATCAAATTTATGTACTTAATATGCAAGTTAAGGGCTCCACTTAACAATCTAATTAGAAAAAGGGGATAAGTGAAATCGAAATGATAAATGTCAAAAGTCATCAAGGGAAAAAATTGAAACATAAAAGGCTCCCATAATCACCTGAAAAAAGGTTCAGTGATGAAAGACCTGAAACAAAAAAAATGTGAGAATTAAACACAGGATTTATGGTTAGAACTCTCACATTCTAATCATTCTGCCACAAAACCATTTTTTGATGAAGACAAACAGTAATTAATATAAATTATAGCAAAAGTTTTTTGTTTTTTTTTATTCCTTCAAAGGTTCTGCTGTCGATACTAGAGTTTGAACATAGATCACCAGAGAGCAAACACAGGTGATCCCATTTTGAATAAGTGGATCATGTGATGGTAAAGGAAATGTATATATAGTAATTAGCATGGTGTCTAAGACTTGAATATTTAGGAGAAATTATTGATGAAAACAGTAGACAACCGGATCTTTCAAGGGTGAGCTTGCGAAAGGACATGCCTGCTGTAACAAATGTAACAAGCATTTTTAAGGTTTGCTAACTACTATCATACATATGTACCTAATACACATGAATTAAGAGCACTCTTGAATAACCTGCTGAAGAAAGATTTGAAATGGAATTGAACAAATAAATGTGCTTCAAAGAGATCAAGAAAGTCTTAACATCAGATTTGTCACTAGCTCAGTTTGAGCCTAAATTAGAGATTGTGGTTGCATCAGATACAAGTGATTCGGGTATTGGAGCAGTGACACTACACAAATATGAGGATGGAACAAGTAAACCAATAGCTCACGTTTCAAGATCATTAATTGCAGCTGAAAGAAGCTACAGCCAGATAGAAAAGGAAACATTGGCCATCATATTTGCTATGAAAAAGTTTCATAAATTCATACATGGTAGAGAATTCATACTACAGAGAGACCATCATCCATTATTGTCCATATATGGATCAAAATAGGGTGTTCCCACACATACAGCAAATAGACTGCAGCAATGGGGAACTATCCTATTATAAATTATCCCATTATAAAATGGAATTTTTACCATTCAAAAAAGTAAGTCATGAAGACGGATTGTCTAGACTAATACCAAGATTCTGCGAACCACTTGAAGACACAGTAATGGAGGTGATAAGGGACGAAAATGAAATTAATAATGTATTATACAATACTGTAAGAGAATTGCTCATAACATTGGAGGAAATAAAAATTAAGTTGGAAAAAGATGGCGTTATAATGAAAATGAAGACACAGTTAAGATTTAAAGGAAAAATATTACTGGAAATAAGGCATTTTCATTATGTAATAATGTACCTATGTACACAGAGAGAGTGATGATACCAGTATCGTTACAAAGACATATGTTAAAAGGATTTCACATAGGACATCCAGGAATTTCTAGAATGAAATCCTTAATGAGGTGTTATACTTATTGGCCAAAAATGGATCAAGATATAGAAGATTTAGTGAAATCATGCAGAGGTTGTGGACCACCTATCAAAATTCATCCCTGTCTGAAAACTGATATGCCATGGTCCAGAATACATATTGACTTTACAGGACTGTTAAATGGAGCATACTATCTAGTGGTAGTCATTAGTTACACTAAATGGCCAGAAATATTAAAATGTAGTAGACTGACTACCATGGTAATGATAAATTTTCTACATACGATTTTTGCAAGGTTCGGTGTTCTTGACTCTATTGTTTCAGACAACAGAACACAATTCACATTTAGGGTACTTAAGGGAGTTTTGTAAATCATTAGCAATAGAACATATTACAACTCCCCCTTATCACCCAAGATCAAACGGACAAGCAGAACAGTTTGTCAATATGTTTAAAAGGGCACTAAAAAAATCGGAGATAAGAGGAGTCAAATGAAGTAATGATTCAGCAATTTCTGTGTGTTTACAGAATAATACCAAGGTCGAACACCATGTCTACAATGTCGCTTGCAGAGTTGGTGTTTACCAGGAAGATTAAGTCCATTTTCAATAAGTTATTATCTGAATGCAAGGCAAGAACATCAAAAAATAACAATACAAGTAGATACGTCAAACCTGAAGATAAGGTATTTTTTAAGATGTATCAGCACGGAAAGGTATACTGAGAAGATGGCATTATAAAAAAGCGGATCAGCAAAATAACATCCATGGTACAGGGACAATGGTGGAAACATAAGTGATATGTTAATCAGTTAAAATGTAGATTCACTGATTTAAAAAAATTTCCCAAAAAAAGGTACCAATTAAAATTTCTATATGACATGTTTAACATACCCACACCATCAGAAATTGTTGAACCAAGGGTTTATAGCAAAAGAAAAAGAATGCTAACAGAATTTCTAACTATTGAACCAAAGCTGAAGAAGTATAGACTCCAGAGGAAGTTATCTCAAAAGGTTCTGCTATATAGGAATAAAGTGTTGTTGCCCATACTGTAGTTTGAACACAGATCACCAAAGAGCAAACACAGGCAATCCCATTTTGAATAAGTGAATCACATGATAGTAAAGGAAATGTATATATGAGAATTAGTGTGGTGTCCTAGTGATCACTATATGGATTACTATTCGGTTGTTAATTTTCAAGCGAGTATTATGGAGCAAGTGTTTATTAGTGTGAGTGTTATATGAAGGTATCTGACACCAGTATTTTTTAACAACATTACTATAGTTGTATCTTTGATTTCAAAGACTCTACTACAATGAGCACCACAAAAGTGACAATGAGTATTTGTTGACATCACAAAAGTTGCAACGAGTGTTTGTCAACATCATAAAAGGTTCAAAACCAGATTGACTATTATGTCCATGTTGCTGATACTAAGCCAAGTGGATCAGCTGAAGATCATTGCATTATGGCTGTCTTCCAACTTGGAAGAAGCTACCTTTAGAGAAAATCAACACTCAAAATTCTGGCTTTTATCTTCACTCAAACAGTGACCTTTAACACTGGTAAGAAATAAATAACTATTATAGTTTTTCTTAGTTCAGCCAACTTCTGCCAAATCCTGCCTTCAATATACAGCCTCATAATATCTCACCTCTGTGGATGGAGTGAGATTGTGTAAATAGCAACATACAGCCTGATTCCTGTCTTTGAATTTTTCATTCCATCACAGTTTATAGTTGAATGAATTGTGAACTTATTTATTTGTAGCTTCAGATAAAATAAGAATATCTCCTTTTATAGCCAATGGTTCCTACAAAGAGACAGAAAGATTCATTTTCAATAAAATATTAGGATGTATCAAAAGAATTTTCATTTTTAGACTTTTACCTCAAGGCCTATTTAATGTAAACATATAAAAACTGTTTATGACTTGACATTCTTATCAATAATAATAAAGTGTATCAAAAGTATTTTCATTTTTCTTATAGTTCTATACCCTAAAGTTTATTTGATTTATGAATCTACAAAATTAGTAACATTTTATATATATATATACACACACACATATATATATATATATATATATATATATATATACAGTAAGAATAAAAGCTAAAGCTTAAAATATAAACTAAACTGAGGTCTCATTTTCAAAGTTGACAGAGCCTAAGTGTTATTCGTTCCATCTGATGAGTGTTATTGCATAGAACACTGAGAAGTGGGTTTTAGTATTGATAATATTCTTATACAGAGAGAGATAATGAGAGCAGACATAGGAGTCAACACTGCATGGTGACTGTCTGTTTCATGCCTTAATGCAATATTCTGACATTAGATTGAAATGAGGTGTGAAACTGACAGTCACCATGCAGTGTTAATTCCTGTGTCCACAATGTCTATATCTATAAATGCTCTATCTCCAATATTTAGCACTCTTCCCATATACACATGCCAAATTTTAAACATGTATCATTGTGAGAAAATGGGAAAAATTGTCATTCAAAAGATGAAACTTCTAGAGAAGTCTTTACAAAAGACAAAACATGTAATACAGGATGTTTTCCATTCAACTAACCATTATATATATATATATATATATATATATATATATAGTACAGGTAATCGATCCATTGGTATATAATCCAGGTGGATCCTAGTAATATCAATTATTAAATCTGATCTACAGAGAACTCGATGTATTTATTATAACAGAGCATATGTATCTTTTACAGCAAAAAAAAAAAAAAAAAATTAGGGGCTGATGATTGCCACATACAGAACGGCTTAAAATAGACTATCCTCTATGTTGAGGTAATTTTTGGTAATTTTTGGTTTTTTGCTGTAAAAAAAAATAGAAAGATACATACCTATTCAATTTATTTGAACTATTGTTCTCATATTTGATTGTTATAGATAAAATGTTTCAGCCAAGTACCAACTGGTTATCATCAGGTGCCCATTATTTTATAGGGATAGTTTTTGTATTGATTATTGTGTTAGTTTATTGCTGTAATGTCATTTATTGTTGATTCCTGTAGAGTATATTATTTCCCTACTTGATCTAGATATTGAACTCATAACAGCAAGACTTCATTAATCAATACTTATACCCAAATACCTCTGACCAGAAATAGATTAGGGGCGCATTTTGAAGTTTTTCAATCCAGTGTTTGTTTCAATATTTTATCCTCCTGCATATTTGATAATTTTTATTTGTATTGATCTTTTGTGGCATGAATTGAAAATTTGCATTCATATATTCGAGTCTGAATTCTTTAATGATTTGGAAATGATTGTGCATCGAAGAATAATCGTAAATGCCAGTCAAGGGATGTAGAAACGTTCCTTAAAGTCTACAGAAGAAGAAAGCATTGGCATTGATCAATGTCAAAAGAGTTTTATCTCAGAATTAGTTCAGGGGTGGAAAATTATTATCCAAGTCATTATAAATAAATATTCATAATTATGGAAATCAAATGAGGAAATTAATTCTGTATTATTTATCAATTCATGTTTTAAATTGTTTTACTAATTGAGTAAGTAAATATCATCAAATGAAATTCAAAATAAACATAAAAAAATTGAGAAACTAATCTATAGGATAAATATTTTTGCTCCCAACTCTGCGTGTGTGTTTTTATGTGTGTATATATATATATATATATATATATATATATACATACGTTTGGATTCAAGAATAAAACAGGATTTACCCCTCAGGATTTTGAATCCGTCCTCCAGGAATAGCCAACTGACTAACAGTTCTGGTTCTGCTATTGCTGAACATTTAATAAATAGAAGGGAATGCGTGGAAAATTTTAGTGGTGACCGATTTATTATTTTATCTAGGTCCCACTCCACATTTCACCTCAAGGTCCTGGAGTCCTTGTATATCAGATCTCGTGAGCCTTCCCTTTGTAAACAGAGGGAATGCTTGCTGGGTCTGAATATTATTGGACTCTAGTCTCTTGAAATTCATAATTTTTTTTTTTTTTTTTTTTTCTCCCCATTTAATTACATTCATTAATTAAAATTAATTTACACGCTTTTAAATTCCCAGAATAAATAACTTGATAAGTCCTGGGACGAAACCAGTAGTTTTTATTTTGGCTTTTGCTTTTAAAAATGCCTTCTTATTATCTTTTCCTATCTATTATTAAATTCTGTACCACAAAAAACTTATTTAAATATATATATATATATATATATATATATATATATATATATATATATAGACTTTTTGCCCAAGCCTACAGGGTCAGATACCCCACTTTAAAACTCAGCCTTGTGCCACATCTTGCTGCGTGGGACAGCAGGTAAATAATTTTATATATATATATATATATATATAGTTACACACACGTGTGTGTGTGTGTGTAACAATAGTGTATGTCAAAATAAACATAATACTATTAATTTATGCTATTGTAACCAAATGCCTAATAATTCTAAGCATGATGAAACAACACTCAAAAACATTATAGGTGGAAATGTTAAACCTATAAATAATAATGAACAAGCTCATCATATATTATAAAAACTAAAACAATTGACCTCATAGTTTCCAATAGCCCTACAACCACACAACTAAATCCTCTACAAAAACCAATGTTCTCAATCAGTTTACATTCACGTTCCCAGATTGTATCTCTGATACTAATAATAATCCCACTACATATATTGGTTTTACTACAACCACACTCTCCCATAGACTTACCTGTCACCTTTCTGATCTTAGTTCTGTTAAACAACATTTCTTAGAAAAACATAGCTATGTACATAATATTAGATATTAGTTGATAACACAACAAAACTCACATACACACAGTAAAAAGAACCTTCAGATATTGAAACAAAGCAACACACACTCAACAAAATTAAATTTCAAACCAGTCACAACATATTAAAATGCATTTAAACATATGGTTCTGTTGATAACATTTCTTTCTCTCACGTGGTCATGTGCAACATTATAGAACCATATTACAAATTTATGAGCTGCATCTGCTATTATGGGACTGTTATTGTCACATAGCAAACTTCTGTGTAAACAAAACAAGATGTCATCTTTGACAGTGAACATCTCTGTTGTAATGTCCATATAAACACTCTGATGATGGCTCATGTGAGCTAAAAGCTTAGATCAATGATCAATATAATAAAGAAATATCCAAATGTTGGACAGTTTTTGTCTTTGTTTTTCTTGAAACTAAAGCCATTATACAACACTTGGAACGACTCATGATAAAACATAATAGACATTCGTTGTCTGTTATATTTAATAATATATGTTTGAATATATATATATATATATATATATATATATATATATATATATATATATATATATATATATAGCATGGTGGAGTAATGGATAGTGGCTTGGATTGAGGAATCACAGAGCCGAGTTCAAATTCCAGTCGAATCCATTACATTCACTTACGTGCTAATACCCTTGGGAAAGGTGTGAATCCTCTTCTTCTCCCTCCAGCTATGGGTAAATAGCAGGACAGACTGGGTTCTATAGCCTTGAATGGCAACTGGTCTAGGAGAAGGACAACTCTGAATTCAAAACCTGTGGAGGGTTGTTTGGGGACCTTGTGGCACTTAGTGCACCAGGTCTCTGTATTCGGCCCTTCAAAAAGTGTGGATGGTCCTGCACGAAACCTTCACCACTATAATGAAATCTCATGTGCTGTTGTCGGGCTGTCGGTTTCCTGGGAACTGATCTGCTTGACCCTCATACGTCGAATTCGATGCGAGAGTCGACTATATATATATATATATATATATATATATATATATATAATTTAATGCCATTTTAATTTACATTTCTATCAATTTCCAGTCAGCACCCTTATATCAAAATGCTTGTTTTGCAAAAAAATTCCATAGCTACAACAGATATATTTGAAATAATTCATGCTTTTTGGGCCAATTGTCTTATGGATTGAGTTGGATCTTTTCTAATTGATCTCTTTAGCCTTGAGCTAAAATTATGATTGCTCTTCCTGTTGTGACCTCCTGATCCAGTTTTCCTCACTACTGTTCCCTCTTTTTTAAACTTATTCACCGTTTTCTTGATGGTTCTTGAATGGACATTGAAGATGGAAGCTGGAGAACGAATGTTGGTACCATTACTGAAGGCCTGAATGATCTTTTTCCTCTCACCATTGCTCATTTGAGAAGACAGTGGGGCTGACACAAAACAACTTTAACCTGTTCTCTTTCTAACTGAATAACTCAAATTCTTATGACAAATGGTATCAAGATGCCTAAACGTTTTATCTAAAAACCTGGAGAAAAGAAGATCAATTAGTTTAGTGTTTTTTTTTAGATACTAAACATTTTGTGGCATGGACAATTATGCTGTTACATTATTTGGACAATTTTGCTGTTACACCCGGTATAATCTAGCTGATTTCATTTAGATTCTTTTTACTTTTTGTTTCCATCACTTTTGTTATTAAAATACCCGACATTGTGATAATAGAAAATCTGCCAGGAATGGTGAAACATTTGTAAGAACATGGATGCAACAACTCAATTTCCAATTTTTTTCTTCCCTCTGCTGTGGACAGATACTAAACTCACAACAAAAAGTCACGTTTTGGATTACTTCAATCGATGTTTTTATCCACTAAGACACTTGGAGAGTTGAATTATTAAACTGAAACTGAGATATCTAAAAAAAAAAGGCATGGCATGTGGAATTCGAACAATCTAACACCCCATGAAGTAAATAATGGATTTACTTCAAAATTCCAATGTATATCACTTGATATAAGAAGTGGTCAAAAACAGTGATCAATGTAAAAAGTAACTAAATTGAAAAAAGAGACAATGAGAAATAAAAAATATGGTTGCTGTAATGCAGTAATAGAAGTTTCTTTAAGACATTTATATGAAAGAAATGGCAGGAGTAAAATTCTTTTATGCCAACACATTTCATTCTTTGAAGAACTTTATCAAGGCAGGTGCAGTTATTTTTATTTAGTAATCTGTATTTATACATAGAAATAGTAACACATAAATTATTTGAATTAGAGAACACTCCAAAATATTTGAAAATACAACTGCGTAGGACATATGCTTCTGTGAATACCTGTACAAAAATATATATGTAGGTGTGTACTAATATATATTTGCATATATAAGTATATGTGTGCATGCATGCATATATATATCAAGATATGCATTTAATTTGTTCCGTAACTGAGTTCGTAAGTCAAGTTACTTGTATATCGAATCTATTTTCTTCATTTAAAATAATTAAAATACCATCAATCCATTCAAATCCCCCTAATAAAACACACTATTTTTTTACACACACTTTTAAACATGACAAATGTATTTTACTATCATATAAATAAAATAAAATACATGTATGAATGTGGTAGTATTATATAGTGCTCCAGAAATAAAATATGCTTGCTTATCTCTAACATTTAAGGGTCAGTGCTGAGTAATGATAAATTAAACTTGGAGTTGGGAGTGAGTGGTAGATGCTGAAGTGTGGTTTTTGTAAGAGACAGATGACAGATTTTTTTGATATGTCCCAGAGAGGGATATATTTGTTTGAAGTAGCAAAGTGGTTATTGATTACTGTAACAAGGTAGGACAATCTAGCAAGTAACCATCATGGACTGGTCCTCGTCGTAGTGGTAGGCAATAGGCAAAGACAATAGGCATAGTCCATGTACCTCCACATCAGTCTGTATTTATGGCTGACACCAGCCAATCATATTACTGTGAGGGGGAACCCAGGTGTATGCATATTCATTACATCATGTTTGTTGGCTCATAAAACTTATCAATACTATTTGGCACAATCTCTTTTTATTTTTTTAATTCACTTTATCAATGAATTTAATCGCTAAATATTTTTTACAGTTATTTTTTTATTGCCTTTGTTGTCACATATTTACACTTAATCGCTACAATGTTTTTTCAGTTAGCAATAAACTTAAAATTACATATATTTATTTTTTTACTTAACACTTAATCTTTATTGCTGATTTTCTGCAAAGGTCATCAATGAAGTTCACGTCTTCTTCACTAAGTTTTTGCTTTTTTAAATATACTTTCTTGACTTTGAACTGAAGGTCATTTCAATCAAAACTATCCATATTTGTTTGTTTCTTCCTTCCTTTCAGAATTTTTCTGAAATGCATTAGACAAGTGTCATTATACAACACCAATGCACAGTTAGTTGACACTTTTTCTGGATCTTTTATTTTTTCTATAAAGGCCGCAAAATCCTCCCTTATTCCCCAAATTTTCTATATCTACTTTGTAGAGATAACCACCTCTTCCTTCTCTGCCTCCTATGCACTACCCACAGTTTTCCCCAAAACTTCTGTAGGTCCTTTAGCTGGTCCATAGACGGCTCCTCTGTGTGCTCCTCAACAAATTCATTTACATCCCCTTCATCCACCTCAAGGCCCATAGTCTTTCCAAGGCTAACAGTCTCCTCTATCACTTATGCCTCCTGTTCGAAACCTTCAAAGTTCCTTTCAGACATAGCCTCAAGCCAAAGCTTCTTCCAAGCAGAGTTCAAGGTCCTCCTTTTAACCATGCCAAGCCATATCAATAAATTTGATGCAAGTAACGATGGTGTAATGGTCCTTCCAGAACTCATGAAGTGTGAGGTTTGTGTTCTCTGTTACATCAAAACATCAGTGAAACAGGTGCTTTGGGAAGAGCTTCTTGAAATTAAAACTCACCTGCTAGTCCATGAGCTGAAGGAGAGAGGTGGTTTTGGGTGGAAGGAAGAGAATGCGAATACAAGAGAACTCTTTGGGGGTGTCATCTTCAAGGTTCAAGGGGTGAGCAGGAGCATTGTCAAGGATGAGAAGGACTTGCAGGGGTAAGTCATGCTCTTAGAGAAACTTTTTAATGGAAGGACCAATGACCAGGTTTATTCAATCGATGAAGAATTGCCTCATCACCCACACTTTTGTGTTGCCCTCCACATAACCTAAATTTTTTTTTTTTTTAAAATTTTGTGAATCTTAAAAGCTTGGGGATTATCAGAATGGTAGACGAGAAGCAGTTTAATCTTTGCAGTCACTGCTCACATTTGTGCACAATGTGATGGTTAACATATCTATAATGGGTTTGTGGCCTAGCATACTCTTCTCCTTTATTGTTATATATATTATCTGTGGTATTTTTTTCCAAAATAACCCTGTCGCATCACAGTTAAAGACTTGTTGGTGGATGTATCCTTCTGCCACAATCAATTCAGCGCAAGTTGTTACATATTCTTCCACTGTCTTCTTATCATAATTCGCAGCCTCACCATGCCTCACGACAGAGTGAATGCCAGACCTCTTTCTGAATTACCAATCAGCCATGACTGGCTTTAAATAAATCTTGTGAGTCTAAGTCTGTTCTAGTGCTTGGTGTCTGCTTCAGCAAGTCACTGTAAATCACTTGTGCCTTCTCATAAATAATTGCCACTGTCACAGTTTTTTCTGCAAGTTATTTTTTGTACAACCACACCAATAGCAGCTTTCCATGTCTTTGTGAAGCAAAATCTGAAGCTTTGACAGAATTGTAATGTCCTTGGCTGGCATTATAATTTTCAGTGTATCCTTCAGTTTAAGAATTGTGTATATTCTCAAAGTACTACGCTCAAACATTTTTACCAAATCAACAACATGTACTTCACGTTCATGTTTTGCAATGATTTTACATTTCATTTTAATTTTACTCGTCAAATTTCTCTCAGATATAAAAATAGGTGTTATTAAAAATTTTCTTATGAGAATTCATCCTCTCGTCTGCTTTTCTTTAAAGGACTTTATAACATGAAGCAAACGCTTGTTAATGACGGTTTTCCAAATCATCTTACAGATTACCATATTAGACTTTTTCTTTCTAAGGTAACCAATAGCAACATTGAACACACAGAAAAATACAACATTAATATTTTCTACAAAAATCAAATGCATGGTAACCATAAACAAGACAAATCTTCACTTAGAAATATCATAAAGAAATACACTACCCCAATTGATAAAAACAAGAAAATTAAATTATTATTAAAAAATTTAAATCTGCTAACCTCATCATCAAAAATAATAATTCACCTGCAAGATCTAAAATTACAGAGAACCAATATTATTTATGAATATACCTGTCCCTTAAGGAGCTGTGTTCTTAACCAATCCAAATTTGTAAATAGTTATATTGCATATACTACAATATGTTTAACGAGAAGACTTGCATTACATCTCTCTGACCATAGTACAATTAGGCCTCACTTAAATACACATGGAGACCTACCAAACATAACATACTCATTCATATATATATATATATATATATATATATAACAAAGTAAATAAACACTAAAATAGTTTTTTTAACATCATATGAGTTAAAAAGTTAGAAAAATCAAGCCTGTAGAGTGATTTAATATCCTAATAAAACATTACTGCAGTTTTGGCCACCAATGTCTCATCAAGTGGTTAACTTAGTGAAATCATCACATACAACACAGCAAGAAGTCAAATTTCTTAATGCCCAAAAATTTAAGTTCTTGCTGTGTTGTCTGATTATTTCACTGAGTTAACTGCCTGATGAGAACTTGGCAGTCGAAACAGCAGTAATGTTGCATTCAGTGTTTCATTATTTTAGTGTATATATATATATATATATATATATATATATATATATATATATACACACACACACACACACACAAAGAATATCATGAATGTATCAGATTTGAATGTAATTTTGAAATTCAGATTATGCATGTGTTAAGAAAATATTTGATTGGATAAAAAAAAATCATTCAAAAATACTGAAGCCCAAATTTCTGGTAATTTAATGGAAACCATTTTTAAAAATAAACTTTTGTAATTATCCATAATGACAGACAAAATATGATTTTACAAGTGCAAATTTTGTTATTGTTATTTGCCTGCTTTTCTATTTTCTCTCCTAATAATCATTTTGAACATTCCAAAACATGTGTGCAACAATCATAGTCAATCATTCTTCAAATAATAAGGTTTATTTTCTTCATAAAAATATCTTCCTTTTTCTTTCGTTTTCTGCTTTTCACTGGTTTTCACTTTAAAGAAAATCCTACCCAAATGATTGTAGTAATAATAATAATAATAACAACATTAAATTAAATGTTTTGTTGATTTATTCTGGTATGACAAAATCAAGCCAGTACAACAATTTAACTACCCGGGTATTGTTTTAGTAAATGACAGAAAATGTGTTAAGAATATTTGAGCTTAGTATCAGGAGATAATTGAAATTTCCAGGACAAATAATAAGGAAAGTAGGTTTGGAAAATTTGACTCTCACAGGACATATTAAAGGCAAGAGAAAGAAGAAGACAGTGAGTAATCTACCTAACAAGCTGTTTGTAAATGAATGTCAAAACATGGACTGGATAGAATATAGGATAAAAGTTGCTTAGAGCTACAAAGGATAGGAAGTTGTGGAGAGCCACGATCGTTCTCATGTTGATCGAACACAGCACCTTAAAGAAGAATGTTCTTCTGAGTATCACTTAAAATGAAATACAGTAAATATAACCGGTACTTTATCACCAAAGTGCAATTCTCTTGGTTTTATTTTAATACTGACCACTATTACAATAATCATTTTAGGTTTTATAGAAGAAACAAGATAATGTTGAGATTAACTGTTTCCATGTAGAAAATATTTTACTTTTATTGACAGAACAGTTTGTATTACTGTTGGTAAAAATTTGTGAAACAGTTTTTCAGGAAATTAGACAAGTCTACTAACTGTCGTAGCTCTTTCTAGTACTGATGGGAATTTTCTTCCTAACCTTTTGATTTGGTAGTGTGGAAAGTTAACAGCTTGATTTTATCATTAATTTCTCCTTCAGTTACACATGCTACTCATATTTTTATTATAAATGTTTGAGCAATTATCTACTTTCAACAATCAGATAATACCAACACTTCCCAACATATATTTAGCAATCCAAAAGTGTAAATGTTTATATATATATATATATATATATATATATATATATATATATAAATAATAGCAATGGTTAGCCATTCCCATACAAGAAACATTCAAAGTTCATTAATTAAACAGTTAAGCATTACTGTTGGTTGAAATTTATAAAATCTTTTTCTTAAGAGTTTTTCAGGAAATTAGAAATTTAACTTCTCAAAATCAACTGTTGTCACTTTCTAGTATTGATGGGAGTTTCTTTAAAAACGTTTATTTTTAATTTAAAGTTAATACCTTGATTATAACATTATTTTATTTTCTAATTACATTGTTGTTGTTGCTGTTAGAAGTGTTCAATTGATTGTGTTTTTTTTATGTGGTAAAGCTTTGTTTATGATTTTGTAGCATCTATCAATATGATCTGATGAGGGGTTGTCTTCTATAAGACCTAAAAAATTAATTTGCATGAAGCCAGTGCTATACAAAACTATGCTTAAAAATGAAAATACAATCAGCAGTAATTCTAGCAGATATTAATGTTTTTCAACAGATGAAATAAATATGAGGATGCAAAAAAGTTGATTGTGAATATGGTATAGTAACTGACCTTTTGAAAGATACAAAAGAATTCCACAAGGCTACACCTATTTAATTAGTGCATCCAGAAAAGAAAAATATCTAAAAATCTTCATCTTAGGTATAATAATACTATTTTTGAGAAAAAGGAGATAATAAAGACATTGGCAACTTTAATTATAATCATTTTTTATCAAAACACTAAAATGTGTTGTGTATGCCTATCTGATAGGGTGGAAAGCTAATTCCTGTTGCAGAGGGCCACTCAGAGACATATGTATACTTTCAACATCCACAGAGTCAACCTGTGCAACTATGATGAGCAGACCTCAGTTACATGACTTGTGACTTTTCTGCTACTGCAACCATTGACAGCTTCCAAATAGTTTTGTCTACCCAAATTTACACACAAAGATTACATTGTTTTTAGGCAGCTCCCAAAAGTGTATAATGTTTAATCACTTAATGAAGGAAATTATATTGAATAATGAATATTTGTTATGTAAATAAAGGCTTTTTGCTATCCTATTCCAATAGATCTAAACTATAATTTTCAATTGTAATTTTAGAAAGAAAAACTTTGGCTAATATATGTTTGAAAATTTATACATTTTCATCTGAAATAAATAAAAAAGAGAATTTTAATAAAAAATACTTACAATATATGCAAAAGGAAAACATCAGTTTAAGCTGCTTACACACACACACCCATATATATATATATATATATATATATATATATATATATATATATATATATAAATGACAATAGGAAAACTTTAGTTATTGCTGACGCATTTCGTCCATTGTGGACTTTCTTAAAGCAAAAAACGAAATGAATTTAATTAAAGAAAGTAACTAATAATAACAAAAAACAGAATGTTATTAGCAACTGGAGGAATGTAGAGAATGCTACTTTCATATTGTTAACTGAAAATAACGTCAGTTATTGTCACATGTGGAAAATATTGTCATTATAGCTGTGTTGGCGGATTCCTATTGTCATTTATATTTATAAATATTGTCTTTTCTACAAGTTAACTCTGAGAAATTTTCATATATATATATATATATATATATATATATACACACTGCGTGCCAAATTATTATCGAGATAGTTTTTTTTCTAATATTTCAAAAACTGTACAATCAATTCACACAAAATTTTCACACAATGTTGGCAACACTGACCTGCACAACCACTGACATTTTTGTACTGATCTGCATGATGTAAACAAACTGGTGCCATATTTGTTATCAGCACGGTAAGTTGAGCATCCCAAATTATTAGAAAGATTTAGTAAAATTCCCAGAATTGAGCAAGCAAAACATTTATTAATGTTGCACATGAATGTTTATGATCAAAAGAACCTAATAAATAAGATAATCAAACAAATAATAACAGATACAAACAAAGGCACAGTTTTAAACAAAATTAATGGGAATGTGCTTTCTCTGTTTTGAAATTACATGAAGAAGTCAACGATCCATAGAATTTGTTAATTGTAGGATGTCATCTGCTGTAATGCCATGAGATATGTCAAGAATTGCTTTCCACAACTCAACGTTGCTCCTGAATTGTCATCCATTGGCGTACAGTCTTCACTTCATGATGCTCCAAAGGTTTTCGATTGGGTTCAAATCCGGAGAATTTGCTGGCCACTTCATATTTCGAGGTCCATCGAAGCCTAACTGTTTCAAATATTCAGTAGTCTGGTGAGCAGCATGTGAGGGAGCATTATCTTGCATAAAAACAATGGCCCTTCTGAAGGCAACTCTTTGCCTTTTCATCCACGGTTCAAGATGCTCCTTCATAAACACTATGTATGCATCAGCAGTCATTTTGTTGCCATCTGGTACTCTCCACTAATGTTTTTCCAACAATACCACCCCAGATCATTATGCCCCCACTGCCTTGTTGGTGTCTCAAACACTGATAGCGATTCTGTCCGTTCATTACCCAGCCTTTTCACTATCTATCTGGCCCATCAAGTGTTGCTTGAGTTTCGTCTGTGAATAAAACTTTAGAGAAGTCAATCTTCATATTGCCCCGGCCCATTTCAATCGATTTTGAATGTGATTTCTCGTCAACGGAGGCTTCAATACAAGTTTGACTGTTGTTGCTATTTCCCTCAGATACCGACACCGAGTAATTTAGACACAGTAGGATCCCCATGTGACTGAAAAGCTCTTGACTAGCAAGTCCAGGGTTCTTCGTGGCCTCTTGTTTAATTTATGACATGAGACGACGTGAAATAACACTCGGCTTACCTTTATCTGCCCTTTTGTACACTTGTGTAGGGTCGGTGGTGAACTTTTTCACTGTTTGATGACATGTCCCTATCATTTTAGAAATTCCTATAGTAGATTTACCTTTTGAGAGTTCTGAGGTGATAGTTTTCTTTTCAGCATCACTTAAACTGCTTTTACGGCCTATCTTTTCACTAAATTCTTACACTTTTCTAATAATTTGGCACACTCAAATCACAGTGCTGATAACAAATATGGTGCCACTTTGTTTACATTGTGCAGATCAGTACGAAAATTTCAGTGATTGCGCAAGTCAGTGTTGCCAACATTGTGTGAAAATTTTGTATGAATTGATTGGACAGTTTTTGAAATATTAGAAAAAAGTTATCTCGATAATAATTTGGCACGCAGTGTATATAATGCTGTAGTTATTGCCCTTGTCTTTTGGTTGTTGTCTAGTCACACCAGGTGGTGGCTTCTATAAAATGCTGGTAGTCATATTGAAAATGTTTAATTTGTTCAGTTGACAATATTCAGACTAACAGGAGGATTAGCTTATTGCCAATACAATTAATTCATTAAGGATTAACAACTTGGTAGCATAGCTGATCTGCAACAAAAATTAAGTTAATTCCCTTTTCTATTTTTCTTTTAAAGTTTTGTGACTCTAAAACTTATAATTTATGTAAGAATGGATTCTACATGTTCTTCAAAATAGCCTCCAAGGCTAGACAATGGAATAAAAGTCTACACATTTGGAGTAGGTTGACAGACCTTCTAAAATCAAAACAGGCTTTGTCCAGTTATCTATCTTTAAGTGGAAAGGCTAGAGCTGCCTCTTCAGAGATAGACAGTGAAGATTTAGAAACACAGACATGTGTAGAAACTATCATCCAAAAACTGGATGAATTATTTCTGCCAGATAAAGGGTGATGGCAATTTGTTGCCTTTAATAATTTGTACAATTTGAGTAGAGCAGCAGAAACAGAAATAAAGACTTTTCTTATTGATTTTGACCACACCTACTTTAAGTTTACACAGGAAAACCTGGCTCTTCCAGACCCAGTAATGGCATTTATGCTCCTTTCATCTGTAAACCTTCCTGAGAATGATGCTGATATGTCCCGGATATATTTGATTGAAGTAGCTAAGTGGTTTAGGCTACTGTAACCAAGTAGAACAATCTAGCAGGTAGCAGTAATGGAACTGGTACTTGTTGTAGTCACAGTCAATAGGTGTAGGCAATAGGATTGCCAATGGCGTAGTCCAATGGGTGTCGTCTGTACCTCTACATCAGTCTGTATTTATGGCTGACACCAGCCAATCATATTCCTGTGATGGGGAACACAGGTGTATGCATATTCATATCAGATGTGCACTTATGAATGTATCATGTGAAGAAGGTGAACCTTTCTAGTTGGATTTTGAAAATGGGGTTTCAGAATGGAGGAAAAGGTAAAATGGTTATTGAGATGGACAAGCTGCACTGTTGTCCCTCTTCTTATAACCAAACTGTAGAGAAAGCCAATGAGGAAGAGATACAGAGCTGGAGAAAGAATGGAGTTTTTGTACAGGTTCCTGATTTGGGACAGGATTGAATATCTACAAGATGAGTATATAGCGAAAAAGAAACATCAAAAAGCCCTATTATCAAAGTAAGACTAGTTGCTCAAGGATTTCAGAATAAAGGAGCCCAAACTGTACAGATTCCCAAGGAAGGTTTGTACATTGTCTTAGTCATCATCGTCAGGATGGACTTGCAACTCTATGGACATAAAAACTGCCTTTTTACAAACTAATGATTTTGAAAGGAATGTTTACTTTGACCCCCAACTCCTCCTGAAGCTAATGTACCTAGTAATTGTCTCTGGAAGCTCTGCAAGTATATCAGTGATCTTAATGATACTTCCAGATCATGGTATTTGACTGTCAGAGGCACTCTATTGGAATTGGGAACTACTGTATCTAAATCTGACAAAGCAGTGTTTATTTGGTATCATGGCAAACAGTTGCACAGCATTATTTCCAAAATTGTTTATGATTTTTGCTGGGCTGGGACTACATTTTTTCAAGGTGAACTAATTGATTGGATCTGAAGGAAATTTGTAGTGAAGTATGAAGCAAAGTCTACCTTTGAATATTCGGGAATAGAAATATCTCAAAAGAGTAAATTAGTGAGAATTAGTCAGGATGACTATACTGCATCTCTAAAATCCATAACCATCCAAAATAAGGATAATGAAGAACTTTCAGAATCTGAGTATACCAATGTCAAGAGGCTTATTGGTCAATTCAATTGGTTGGCCACCCAGACCAGACCAGATTTGTGCTTTGATGTATGTGACTCCAGTTCCTTTCTCAAAGAAAGGAAAATTGAAAGTATAAAACAAGTAAATAAATACATAAAAATAGCAAGAGGGCAGAAATCTCAGTTGACCATGCAAGATCTGGGAGATTTAAGACAGCTAAATATGGTTGCCTACAGTGATGTTTCCTTTGCTAATCTAAGTGACAGAGGTTCCAGGGAGGGTATATATTTCTTGTCAGTAGTAACAGCAACTACATGCCTATTTCCAGGCAGTCAAGATGATAAAGAGAGTTGTGAAGAGCACATAAGCTGCTGAGACACTGGAAATAGTTGACATGGCTGATACATGTAGGATATTACAGGAAATTCCTTCTTCTTCTGTTGGGTTTTGAGGATGTTGTGAATAACATCCCTGTTGTATGCAAAACAGATAATTGAGGTGTTTGCAAATCAATCCATTCTAGCATTTAACATTAAATGGGTGCCCACAAGTCAAAATAACTGACTCACTTACAGGTGAGGTGTTTCCCCATCCAAGATTCTTCCATATATTATGGAGCCCAAAGAATATTTCACTTAGGTCTTATAAAATTTCTTTGTTGCCTGTGTTATTATGGACTCAGCATGCCTGTGAAGAAATAGGGGAAGTGTTAATATTGTAGTTATTGCCCTTGCCTTTTGGTTGTTGTTTAGTGCGACCAAGTGGTGGCTTCTATAAAATGCTGGCAGCCATATTGAAAATATTTCATTTGTTCGGTTGTCAATATTCAGACTAACAGGAGGATTATCTTATTACAGATGCAGTTAATTCATTGAGGATTAACAATATGTATTCATGAAATAATACATCAAGGATTTTTATCCATCTGTATCTGAGAAAGGATTGCTTGCAAAACAGATAATTCTGGTGTTTGTGAATCAGTCCATTCTAGCACTCAGATTCTGGATAAAAAAAACTTAGAATTGAGATGGCTATCTTGTATGAAATGTTGATCAATAAAGAATTGTCTATTAAATGAGTGCCCACAAGTCACCAAATAGCTGACTCACTTACTAGGCAAAGTGTTCCCTCATCCAAGATTCTTGGATATATTATGGAACCCAATGAATATTTCACTTAGGTCATATAAAATTTCTTTGTTGCCTGTGTTATTATGGACTCAGCATGATGCCTCTGAAGAAGTGGGAGAAGTGTTAATGTTGTAGTTATTGCCCTTGCCTTTTGGTTGTTGTTTAGTGCCACCAGGTGGTGGCTTCTATAAAGTACTGGCAGCCATATTGAAAATGTTTAATTTGTTCAGTTGTCAATATTCAGACTAACAGCAGGATTACCTTATTACAGATGTAATTGATTCATTGAGGATTAACATTAAAATATAAAAGTGGACATTGGAGTCAGCACCCAAAGGCAGCAGTCATGATTTCAATGTTCACTTTTATATTTATATATGCTCTATCCCTGATACTGAGCACTTTAACTCATAAATATAGCATACCTTAAAACTATATTTTAACAATCCTTCTTTTATACATGTTTCATTAAAGACAACTGACAAGGTACTGCAATTAAGTTTTTTTATTTAACTTTTTTTCTTTTTTTTGTGTGTGCGTTCGAGTATTTTCTTTTCTGGACACAAAGTGTGTAAAACTGTCCAAAAGTTCTGCATATCCAAGCACTTTCGGCTATTCTTCTTCTTTTTTCATTTTTAACTAAATATATGGGCTTTTCGTGTATTCAATCATGGATTAATATAATAATTTCCTTTGTAATGTTTATTTTGGGCAAAGGAGTTGATGAATGAAAATTGCTTTGGAGCTGAAAGAGAAATAAATTAAGAGCAATTTATTCAGTAATAAGGATGATTTTCTTTCATAAGAAGGAGGAATCTTTCTATATAAAAGAGAGAAAGGAAGTTGTTTCTTGAATTATTTGACAGAACTGTCACTTCAAATTCTCTGCATTTAACATTTGGCCTGATGCACACCTTTCTTAAGTACTTTCATTAGTCCATCCCAATTGTCAGGTAAAAGATGCTCGCTCTCTCTCCCAAGACCACCACTTATTCTCCCAACTCTGTTTTCGATAGAGAATTGTTTGTTGTTCTAAAGTAGAATTCAGAAAGTCAAAAACATTTAAATACCATATTTCCCAGCATCAAGGACACACCTCTTTTCTGATTTGTAAAAGTGGGAAAAAAAAGTGAACTAACAAATTTAAAACAACATTCATCTTGTAGGACACAGAATAAACTTCAGAAACATATTTGGGAACAAAACAA
This sequence comes from Acanthosepion lycidas, assembly GCA_963932145.1. Taxonomy (NCBI): domain Eukaryota; kingdom Metazoa; phylum Mollusca; class Cephalopoda; order Sepiida; family Sepiidae; genus Acanthosepion; species Acanthosepion lycidas. Next base: position 18,914,259 of record OZ010577.1, read on the forward strand.
CATCTTTATTGCTAAGAAATACAGGATTTCTTGAGTATAAAATGCAATTTGTATAACGCTTACAAGAAATAAAGTTAGAAAAACATCAGAAAAATGTAGCGATGAAAGACATTGAAATTAGGTATAGCTGATCATATATAAATGGAAAAAGGTGGTCATCAGCCCTTATAGAATATTAATAATAGACAGAGGATAAGACAACTGAAAGAATCAGTGCACATGTTAGTCATTGAAAACTTCTTCAGTAGACCTAGCATAGAGTTGAATACCACCTGAGGGTTCCTGATTAAGAAAGAAAGAATATTCACATTATTTATTTTTTCTGTTTAATTTCTTTCATTCTAAATTGTTATTTCACATAAAATGTATTATAGATTGAGGTTGTCAGTTGTTGTTTAGATTTTAACTAAATCTGTTAATCTATTTTTCAAATACCTTCATTTAAGAATACAAACAAAAGGAATAAATAAAATAAATAAACATACTCAAGTTCTGGACTATAAATAATCTAAAACATCAGCCCTAAACAAAAACAAAAAAAAACCCAAAGTGTGAAGTACTGTTTTCTCCCATCCCCCAGTTTACCATAAGACTCCAGTGACACATACAGCATGTGATGGATAAATTGTCATCTAAATTACACAAAAATGAAAATAACATTGACATCTCATTTTAACAGATATATTTAACAAAATTACACAAAAATATCTTGAAATACTAAATAGTAAATTTATTCAATAAAATTGCCAGTGGCTTTAACAAGAGCCTCCAGATGACTTCAGAATCTCCTGCAATTCTTCTGGACAGTTTCCTTGTTTAAGTTGGTGAATGCTGCCATAATCCTTGCCTTCAGTTCATCTTTGGTGTTACAAGGAGTTTTGTTTGTCTCTCACTCAACTGTACCCCCACACATAATAATCAAAGGGGGTTGCAGTCTGGGAAGTTAGGTGGCCAGATGTAAGGGGTGATGTGGTCGCAGAAATTGTCTTACAGCCATGATTGTGTTCTTCTACTTGTGTGATGCGATGCAGAGTCCTGTTGCAAGACATAGGGTCTTCCAGTAGCCAACCTCTTGATCCAGAGTGGCACTATCTCCTCAAGGCACTTGATGTAGGCCTCCGTATGGAGGCATAATGTTGCCATGACTAATGATCACTCTAAACACCTTCGTAATCAACATTAGACTATTTCAAATTCTCTGCACTGTCAAACACTATAAAATGTTTGTATTGGAGTTTCCGGTGCAAATGCAAAGCAATACAGCATGTTGTTTCCAAATTTCTGGTGGAGTGAATTGCATCATGGTACCCCCCACCAAACGATGCCCAACTGACCCTACTATAGTGTGCAGTTGACAAAATAAAAAACAAACAGGGTGCATGCATGAAATTAAAAATATAAAATGGTTACAATTTTACCCATCGTGCACACACACACACACACATATATATATATATATATATATATATATATATATATATATATATATATATATTGATACCCATTTCATTAAATAATATAGACAAGTGTTGTCTATTTATTTTATGTAAAATTTTTTCGTAACATCGGATAAGTTTAATAACATTATCGTAGAACAAAGAAAGAAACTGACAATATTGATCCATATTTTTTTTAATACAATCTAAGCTTTCGGCTTACATAAGCCATTATCAAAGATGTCAATTACAACATATTAAACAATATACGGACAAGACAGTGATGATAGTCTGTCATTGTTTACATAGATGATTTCTAAGCAACGATAAACATATGCATAAAGACACTAGAAGCGAAAATCTCACCGCATCTCATATACATATATATATATACATATATATATATATATATATATATATATATATGTATGCATCACAAAAAAAAACATGGTGTTGTTACAACCAAAAAAAAAACTCATGAAAAAAAGAAAAAAAAATATTAATAAAAATAAAAAAAACCTATACAAGAATGAGAAAATAAACAAAGAAAAATGACCAAAATGCAGAAACCTAACCAAACAATAACCAACATTGCTTAATCCCTAGATTGTTAAGACAGAGCAAGAGGTGCTGTATATAACATCAGTCAGCTAAGTGAGAAATTTTATTAATATTACTCATATATATATATATATTTCTGAAATGCGGTATCGCAATTATTTATACTATTTACATTGTTCAGACTGTTGTCCTCATCTTGAATTTTCATATTCATGATGTTTCAGCCATTGTACTCTTCAGTCTTCTTCAGGTTATACATATTGGAAATTCGAAGGGTTTGGTTTGAAATACCAATGTATATCACCTGAAGAAGGCCGGAATGTCCAATGGCCAAAATATCATGAATATGACAATGAATACAAGGACAACCGTCCAAACAATGTAAATAGTGACTATATATATATATATATATATATATATATATATATATATATATATATATGTGTGTGTGTGTGTGTGTGTGAATGAGAACATGGTGAATAGTTCTCAATCTAACCTGAAAGCTCCTCCAAAAAGATTTTGGAAAGCCAAGTTTGAAGAATTCACTGCCTCCTTGTATAGTACAACTGTTCTAATTGGTGCTTTTCTCTTTAATACTCATTTCTTTTAGGATTTTGTCTTCTTTAGAATTAAGATCAGTGATTAATTTAATGAATTTAACTCATTAATTTTACAAAAGTTTATTTTTGTTATTAGCAAGTTGCAACTTCCAATTTTTTTGAGTTGATGTGAAGCAAAAAGAAAACCGAAATATAAATTACAATTTATAAAATGGAACAATCATTTATTCATTTAGTCATTCATGGTTAAACGGCAAATCGTTAATGGCTGAAATTCTGAGACAACGCCTTGTTGCTCCTCGATGATTCTCTCAGACAAGCAGCAACCAAAAAGAATTATTGAATAAAAATAATTTCCTTTTCTCTTTAACTGTGTGTCATTCATCGGGTTAAATTTTGCTAAAAAAAGAAAAAAGTATGGCAATAATTTGAGCTTGACTTCCATTTAATTTTGATTCACATCAGACAAAATTCAAAGAAAAATTTATTAACATTATCTGCAGACAAAATCAGATAAAATTTTTCAAATGCAAATCACAAAAAAAGTATTTAGTCAATCAAAAGGAAGGCTATAATAAATGATACTGGTCAAAATTGTAATTCACTGTGAATTGGAAAATAATAATTCTTATTCAAAAAAGAAAAAAACCCTGCACTTTCCAGTGTTGTTTCAGGACTTATTCAGTATATATAAATGTAGAAACAGGACTGCACTACACTTGACAAGAGACAAGGAAGAGATCTAATAAATGTCATAAAAGTGAGATAAAGTTGCCCAACAGTACTAAATTTTGAATTTTTTGTTTGTTTTTTTTTTTTTTTAATCATTTCACCCCAATCAAGGCAATAAAGCTACAAAGATGCAAACAGTCACTGAATGCTAGAGAATTAAAAAAAAACAAAAAACACTACACTATTAAGGAGTGAAGACAATAAAAGAAGATGAATTAAGACAGTAACAATTGACCTTGCCATCAATCTAGTACTGTGCTTAAATTCATAAAGTCTAGATGACCTAGAGGAAAGAGAACAATTACCATAAAAGTATTTATAGAAAAGGCACAGGGAAGCCACCTTATAGTAGTGGGAAAATGACTGAAGCTGAGATGCTTGGTCAGGATCAATAACACTTAACATCAGTAAAAGAGAGAAACAAAATTTATGGAGCTCAATTTCTATTTGCTTTAAGAATTTATTCATATCAGACAAAATCAGATTAATTTTTTCAAATATTTAGTCAATCAGAAAGCAGATGATATAATCAATGGTACTAACCTGATTGCTTTAAAATGAGTTTCCTTGATTGGGAAAGGGTATACAGGTTCAATACCTATCAAAAGGTACATTTTCTTCAATGGGACTTTGCAAAATGAAAATGCACTGCCAAATTAAGCTGAACCCTAATAAATTTTTAATTTCATTACTTGTAACGTTTTGACTTACTTTAAAAAAAAAAAGCTGAGCTAATTTGAGCTACTAATAAGACAATTTGAAATTTACTCACACAAAGCTTTCAAATGTAGTACAATTTGTTACCTGCTTGTCAATCATCAATATTAGAGTAACAAACAAGTGGATACTAAGTGAGGGATCGGTTTGTCTTAACAATCATCTCATAGAAAAATCCCCCACTTTATGCCATAGTAGATTCTGTACGTTTCTGTAGTTCAGAGAATATTATATTCAATATTGTCACATTGGTTTAATTTTGAAAGCTTAGTGCTACTAAATTTTAATTTTTGCTACTTGCAACTTTTGGGCTGACTTAAAAATAAGTTGAACCGACTTTGATTGCTTCTGAATAGAAATTCAGTTTGAAAATTAGTAGATCCCCCTTTTTTATATTTTATTTACTTTCAAGATGTAGTTGGTGATGGCACTTCATGATTTCCTGACTTTTGTCAATCTAAGTATCTTTTGACCTTTTGCCATCTCTTCTTCTCCCAGTTCAGTCATCCATTCACACAAACTCATTAAGTTACATGCTATTTTGCCCATTTTTCTTGCCTTCAGTATGTCCTGTGAGTGTTATATTCTCTAGGCCCTGTTTCCTCATTATATATTCCAGAAATTTTAACTGTCTGTAAGTATAAGTTCCTTTATTATTTTTATTTTTCTTAAGACTTCTTTATTGCGTATATGCTCTGTCCATGAAATTCTCAGCACTGGTTGGGAGAAACACATTTCCATCACTTTAAGTCTTTTCTTCATCTGTGAAAAGATTATCTATTCTTCACTGCCTTATAAGAGATGAGGTATTACAGAGCAGTGCAAAACTTGTTTGTGAGTTTCCATAATTGCTGATTAGAAAACAAAGAAATGTACACATTTCTATAAAAATAAACACAAAACTTGACTTTGTGTAATATATTCCTCATTTAAATGAAATCTTTAGTTACCACTACTTTAGTATTCTGTTAAAACCTTTTGTTTGGAGTATATCAAAGTAGTAGTAACTAAAGATTTCATAATGTTTTCCTAATGTAACCTGGTGACAGGCCCCTTTATGCCAATGTACCAGCTTAAATAGAAATTTCTTGTCAAGTGAATGTGCAGGTGCTGTTATTGTTATAACCTAGGGAAGGTTACTGAAATAGAATAGACAAAGATTGGTAATGAATGATAATACTTAGGACAAGAACAACATATATAAAATTCATCAGCAGCATGTTGAAGTAGTAGTCAACTTCTAGAAGTAAGTCAAATGAATTCCACAGTGAATCTCCAACTGCAGACCAATATACAGTATTTACTACTGTATTTATGAGAATAGGGACATACCTATTATCGTCCATTGCTATACTACAACAATATCTTAAAAAGAAGAATGTTGATTTGTTTATTACAGCTTATGAACCCTTTGTGGGTTATTTAAAGCTGCAACATTTTGGATTGTAAGTATAATTCTTTTTCTTTTGTTGTCAGTGAATATTACATTAACTATTTTTTTAGAATAACAATGATTTTTCAAGATACAAGTCCTACTATTTAACCCATAGCTGAGAGGAAGAAATGGATTCATAGCTTTTCCAAGAGTATTCGAGTAAACAACTCAGATCTCCATTTTCTCATTACATGACTGGTGTAGCATACCTACTGACGATAATGGGTATGTCTCCATTCATATAAATATAGTAGTAAATACTGTATGTTGATCTGCAGTTAGAGAATCATCGTGGAATTCACTTGACTCACTTCTAGCAGTTGACTACTTCTTCTACACACCACTGGCAAATCTTATATGTTGTTCTTTTCCTAAGTATTATCATTCATTACCAACCTTTGATTATTCTATTCAGTAACCTTCCCTAGGTTACAACAAATATTAAACCCAATTTCTTATCTGTCTAAGTCAAACACTAAACACTTTTTTCCATATTAAAATTCACCGACTATAGGACTTGAGAGCCACTCAAGATAGAAGGTTAATGTTAAAATGGTTATCATGACTGAAGTATGTAATATCAATTAAAGAAGAGATGGTGGTAAGTAAATATGATTAGGATCAGGAGGATAATGATTAACACTTGGTTTGAAGAGTTTAAGATTTAAGAATTCCATGAATGTCATTTGGATCAATACACACCTGAAGATAGCCAGCTTAAATGTTGGGAAATAACAACAAAGATAAGGACATTAGTCTGAAAGCAATTCATGTAAATTTCTCATCCCCGATATTCAAACAAATATTTGTCAAATGATAGGTGCATTTTATATACTAAGATGATATGTAATGGTAAATATATTGTTGTATTTACCACTACAGGATTCATGATTGTGAAGGTATATTTTCCCAAAACATCTCCCAGAATCATTCCGTGCCTTACACTTTCATGGATGGTTGGTTTACCTGCATTCGACTAATAATTAAATACCTTTATTTGACATATTAGTCCCCTGATAATTTCAGAATTAAATATGCATGATTATAAATTATTAAATTATGATTACAAATTAAAATGTTAATATTTATAATTGAGAAATCTTGTCAGAAAAATATACGTCCCCTGTCAGGATTTGAACCTGCATCTCCTATGGATCTGATGTGCCTAAATGCTCAGCCATGTATGACTTATAGTCAAACAAAGCCCGAATAATGTCTTTTGAACACACACTCGCTGCCAATTTTCCAAACATCCATGTCTGTTCTGTTCCATATGCTAATGTAAACAAAGACAATTTTTTTTTGTGGGGGGGATTAAATCCAACATATTTTTATTTTTAATTTATTCTGTTTAAATGTTATTTTTTATGGATAATCATATTTGAGAAGCTCTGTTTTTTTAATTAAACAGTATTTTTTATCCAACTACATCTACCAGATTGAATATTCAAATCTTGTCAGAAAAATATGCGTCCTCCCACAGGATTTGAACCTGCATCTGCTATGGGGAACCATCATTGGATCTGACATGCCTAACCACTTGGCCACATAGGACTTAGTCAAACAAGTTTTATTTTGATCTTAGCCAGAGAGGTGCTTTCCCCCAACTCCATGTGAGTTTGGGAGGCATATGCATGGTGTGCATTCACTCTCTATAGTTTGTTTTTTTTCTTCTTAGTCTTGCCTCAGAGAATAAATGTTCCCATTTTTGCACTACAGCTGCCAACTGCCCAAAGATTGGATAAAAACATGAAACTTATAGTTGTGGTCAGACACTGTATGTCTGAAAGGTGATTCTTAAATTAGAAAAGCTCTGCCATTTTATATGGTGTTGAGCACTTTTTCTTTCCAGTGTGCATTTACAGCAGACTCTTTTTAAGAGCTGCTTGTTTCTATTAATATATATAAACTTGAATAGGATAAATGGCAACATTTTAATATGAAAAATATCTAAAAAGTAACCTTTAGGCCAACCCTTCATCAGAGAAAAATTGTCGACAAAAACAATTATTATTTTTTTATAATTGGAACAATGAAAACAAGGGGAGAACAAAATCAATGTAGAGTTAAAATCTAAAATCGTAACAATCAAAGTTGGTAAATCAGTTCAAATTGTAATGATAAAAACTAATAAAATTGATAAACGAACCTGAAAAGGCACCAGTATTTGATTATGGGAGAGGAAGCAAAAAATGAATGTTCTCTTAAAAAAAAGAAGTAAATAGACAAAGCTCTCCTTTTGTCAACAAAAAGTTGACTTTCTTAGCTTAATATTTACAAACTCAGCAATCTTGAGTAAGTGTCAAGATCATACTCTATGCACAATCTGAAACCAGTTCTCTCTAGATTGGCCAGGACAAACAGGGTTTTCAATCAACTGCTGGTCAATGTCAGAATCCAACATTGAACCATGCATCTCATGCCATCTTATACAGGTTAGAATATAATTGGTATCACACAAACATTTAAAATAATATACTACAGAACTATTAGAAAATAGTGAAAAGAAGTAAAATCACTTCTGGAAGAGAAAACAACCTCCAATTTAGTCGTCCAGTAATGCCCAGAAAGGGGGGGGGTTAGGAAACAGTATGGTCCATCAAATGTTAACCATTTTTTCTAATCCTAGGTAACTTCAAGTAAATAAGACATTTGTCAGATCCATGCATAGAAGGAAATGAATTTTGAGATTTTACACACAAAAAAAATGTATAAATGTGCTGTGGCTTCCCTCTGTCTCTTCTACAAGTATTAAAATATAAAATCGCATCTGTTGTGACAAGCTACTTTTGCTGGTTCCCAGACTTCATGAATTCAAACAAGCTACTAGTTTGTCATCTTAGTCCTACCTTTTCGCAATCAAAACAGTTAAATGTAAGTGCTCTTCTACTCACACCTCCCATCTATGGAACTCCCTTCCTTTTATTTGCTTCCCTGATAACTATAATCTTCAGATATTTAAGTGTAATGTCAATCAACATCTTCTGATGCTTTGATCTTGATCCCCGTCCTTCTCTTTATCCTTTCCTCAAACACCCCCCTCTTTACTCTTGTTCTCAATCCTCTGTAACCCCCTTGCGTGCTAGTGGCACTCCTGCCTTACTTGGAAAAAAATGAATAAAAAATAAGGACATCCTCAAGATAATCATTATCCAGGAGGATATTCTTTATCTTACTGTTGTAGCATACCTACAGACAATAATGGTTATGTCCCCATTCACATAAATACAGTAGTAAATACTGTATGTTGGTCTGCAGTTGGAGATTCATTGGTGAATTCACTTGACTATTACTTCTACGCACCGCTGGCGAATCTTGAATGTGTTGTTCTTGTCCTAAGTATTATCATTCATTACCAGCCTTCATGTGATTATTCTGTTCAGTAACCTTCTCTAGGTTACAACATTTTTGACAATGAGGATTAGCCAAAATTATAACATTTTGGCGATGAGGATTAGCCAAAATTACAACACTTACATAACTCTGCCTTTAACCTTACAGTGGGTACCAGTGTATTAATCAAATTAATCTTTCTACTTCTTAGTACAAAAGAGTTCCAATCTGTATATAAACTGGTCACGGTTGGTTTACGATATACACTTGTAGGAAAGATAAAGAATAATTGTTCCCCTTCTTCATAGTAAAACTCAATGAAAGATGCAACTGCTCAAGTTGATCAAGGAAATCAACTGCCTCTTGTTCCTCAGTAATTGTATCATCAACATACCAATCATAATAGTGGGTCTGTAAACATTTTCAAAAAGTCAACCTTCATAAAAGCCCACAAAAATATTTGCCAAAACTGGGCTTAAAGGGCTGCCCATCACAACATCAAGAATCAGACTGGATATAACATTGTTGAAATTAAATTTAACACACGCAGTAGCCATTAGTATCAATTCCTTAAAAATATCTTTAGGAAATCTACAGAGATGACCGCAACATAGGACATCAGCACAAATAACAATAGTTTCCAAAATAGGTATGTTAGTAAAAAAGTAACAATAAAATACAAGCCCAGAGGTAGAATCAGGATCTAATACCTGAATTGCTTAACAAAGCAAAATGAGTCAAGAATGCAGTTACTTGAATAAAGTGATGGAAATTAATTTCAAAATCTCATCCAACCAGCCAAACACAAACAAGATTGGTCTCAAAGTCACTCCATCCTTATGGATTTTGAGTAATCCATACATATAAGGTTGTTGCAAACTTGTCTAACACTCTCATACTTTGATTTGAACAAGAAATTACATTTAACCAAATCAAAAAGGTGACTCTGTATCTATGAGTCAGTTTTATCTATGCGGTCATGAGTCCAATGGACCAATCTTATAGAATTTAGTATTGTCCCATAAAACAGGCTCCATTTTGTTGATGCAATCTTGTTTATCAAGAATAATTACACTAGAAACTTTATCAGGATTAGTGACATAAACACACATATATATATATATATATATATATATATATATATATATGAATAAAAATGACAATAGGAAAACTAGTAATTGCTGATGCATTTCGTCCAATGTGGACTTTATCAAAGCAAAATACGAAATGAATTTAATTGAACAAGGTAAGTAATAAAAACAAAAAAACAGAATGTTCCTAGCAACTGGAATGTAGAGAACGCTATTTTCATATTGTTAACTGAAAATAACGTCAGTATTTGTCACGTGTGGAGAATATTGTCATTATATCTGTGTTGATGTATTCAGCCATTTTCTTTTGATTTTATGAATCTGTTGCATACATTTGTTTGTGAGAGCAGTAATTTTGTTAAGAAAGGTGAAATGGGGAAAAAAACTGGGGGTAGATTAATATTTGGGTAATATTCTATGACAGCAATCTCTAGAATTTTCCTTCTGAGTGAGTTATTTTCTTTTTTTATGAGTGTAGCATTTTTAAAATCAAGATTATCATTGAATTATATATATATATATATATATATATTAATTGTTTTTAACAGCCTAAAAATGGGCAAAATACCACAGGAAATCTATGCTATTAATTGGGGAGTTAACAGGTATGTACGAAAAATCAATCAACCTAGTCTATACCTGCCAAACATCAACACCAGTTTCAGGGGTATGGTGTTTGGCTTGTGAAGCAAGTAGTTCACACTCTGAAAGCATGTTCTCCCTATCAACTCTCGATGGAGGAATATATAACTCCAATGCCCTAGATCATACCAGTTTCTCAGTGTCAGGGAAAGACACACTAGACAAATTTTTAATATGCCTAGTTAGGTCCAAAGAAATGGACCAATATCTTTTTGTCATATGGGTGTTTAAATATCTTTGCCACTTTGTGAGGTCATGACTACTCGATGATAGATAACAAGAGAAATGTAGTCATAATAAGATAATAGTGTAATAACAGATCTCCATACCAAATGACACTGGATTGATAAGCACAGCACTCTACTGGACAATTTTGAAATCTTGTGCTTTATAAAAGTCTCCTCCAAAGTGAAATTGAATTTAATTTTAGATTTAGACAAATTATGTCCAATAAATGAACGAACAACTTGATGAAAGATAACACCCAAGAAAATATTTTGATAGGCGTAAAGATCTCAATTTGCTTCTCAAATGAATAACACACTATTACAGTTATTAATAATATTGGGGGGGGGGGTATTTTCTTCAAATATTTAAACAATGATTTTATACTGCAAAATTTAATTATTGCCTTGAATAAGGTAGACGTCAAGTTTTTAATAGTAAAAAAGAGGCGGAGTTCCTTTTAGATATTTCTCCCCTGCATTTCTTTTTTAGTATTAAGATGTTGATATTTATCCTATTCCATACAATAATAAAATTTTGTAGTATGAAATTATTTTTTTAAATAGATATATATAGGGGATGATGGGTAAATTGTCAGCCATTTTATATTTTTAATTTTGCTCATGCATGTTGTTTGTTTTTGATTTTGTTGACAGCACAGTATCGTAGGGTCAGTTGGGCACCATCTATGAGAAAAAGTGCACCATGATGCAATTCACTCCACCAGAAATTTTGAAATGGCATGCTGTACTACTTGGCATTTGTGTCAGAAACTCTAATATGAACATTTCAGGAGACATTGCAGGGTATTCGTGAAGGGTTGAATGAGTCTAATCGTGATTACGAAGCTAAGGCAGCTCTGAAAATTTGCTCTGATCATTCTAAGAAAAGAAATCCTGAATTTGTTGGTAAGGCCGACAAGTGCCTTGAGGAAGTAGTACTGCCTTGGGTCAAGAGTGTGACTTCTGGAAGACCCAATGTCTGAACAATGCCACACAACCCAATCATAGCTGTCAGACAATTTCTATGACAACATCACCCCTTACATTTGACCATCTACCTCCTCAGACTGCAATCCCCTTGATTATTATATGCTGAGTGCAGTTGAACAAGAGACCAAAAAAAAAACTGCAAAGATGAACTGAAGACAAGGATTATGGCAGCATTCACTAACTTAACCAAGAAGACTGTCCTGAAGTGTTGTAGGAGATTCCAAAGTCGGCTGAAGGCCATGGCAATTTTATTAAATAAATTTACTCTTTAGTATTTCAAAATATTTTTGTGTAATTTTGGTAAATATATCTATTAAAATTAGATGTCAGTGATATTTTCATTTTAGCATAATTTAGATGACAATTAGCCCTCCATATATATATAGGAAGACTATGACAAAGTGATAAAGTTTTTGTGATGCATTTCATCCTTTAGGTCTTCATCAGACTAAAGTGATGTTTATGCTGATGCAGTTACACATGCACATGAAGGAGAGGAGATGCTGAAATTTTTAATTAAAATTTTTTTTTAAATATATATTTTGTGTACATAGTCAAGATGATTTCACTTATTTTCCATTTCTTTGTTTTTATCCTTTTCCACATTATGACACTAGAAGATCTGCCAAAAAAGTTGCTGAACTAAAATTTTCTGTGGATAATATAGCAATTAATATGTTTTTTTATACATTTTCATCTTAATAAATTACTTTCTCTTGTAATTAGAGTAGAATTTTTTAAATCAAAAATATGGTTAGACTCACTACAGTGAGCAACTAATGCAGTGAGTTTGTTGTTTTGTAAAATATCCCATTTGTGTTCATATAATCTTTTATTTAAATTCCTTGTTGTTTCTACTATGTATTCTCCATGGCAATTATTACAGGTGATAATGTAAATTTTTATTTCAGGTTTCAGCTTATTTCGTTTTGTATTCTTTCATTATTTTATAAGTAATTGCAACAAATTTTATGTTAATCTTAAATAAATTCTTTTCAATTGTATTTGTGATTGAGGTGGTCAGTAGAACAATATATCTTGATAGATTCATTTTTCAGTTTTGAAAAATTTTACAAGACTTTTATTTCATGTTGACTATGAAATAATTATGGTATTATTTAAAATAAAAATTTATATTTAAATTTAATTGTTTTAATATATATTTTGTGTACATAGTTTAGCCAATGTCATTTATTTTGTTTTTCCTTTTCTATATATTTTTACCACCTTTTGTGATAATAGAAAATTTGCCAAGGAAGGTAAAATATAAGAACCTGGGCAGAAATTTACCATTGGATGATCTTGCGATGAAGGATAAAATGCATCGCACAAAAAACATTTAACACTTTGTCATAGTCTTCCCAAAAATTCTTCTTGATATATAAAACATTATATCATTTTCCTATTTATGTCCTCATTCGTTGATTAAGCACTTTAGAGAAAGGGTAATTTAAAAAAAAAAAAAAAACAGTGGCTGGTCTGGCTATTAACACATGGCTCTTCAGTTATGAATTGAGCACTCTTGGCTACTGGCGTTTGTATACACTACATATATAATACATTAAAAATTTCCCTTTCTCTGCCATGCATCAATAGCTTAGGGGTTGAAGCAATCAGATGTCTAGCTACACTGATGTGCAGTGATACAGTGAAACAGGCTTGTGTATGGATGACTATATATATATATATATATATATATATATATATATATATATATCCTCCTCTTCTCTTCTCCCTCCACCTATAGGTAAATAGCAGGACAGACTGAGTTCTATAGTCTTGGATGGCAGCTGGTCTAGGAGAAGGACAACTCTGAATTCAAAACCTGTGGAGGGCTGTTTGGGGACTTTGTGGCATGGGGTGGATGGTTCGGCACAAAACCTTCACCACTATAATCAAATCACATGTGCTGATGTCAGGCTGTCAGCTCTTAGGAACTGAGCTGCTTGACCCTCATACGTTGAATATGATGGGAGAGTTTTTATATATATATATATATATATATATATATATATATATATGAACACTTTCAAGAGCAACGAGAACAAAAAATGAACAGCACATATAATTAAAGAGTGAATAATGATATAATGTTGTCTTTCCATACACTGATATGCTGTGATATAGTGAAATAGGCTTGTATATGGATGACTAATAATGATATAATGTTGTCTTTCCACACAACCACAAACAAGAAAACTTCCATCAATGCTAAAAAGAAATATATTATTTAGTCAACTTGGGAAGTTTAATTTCTTGAGAAATTGTTTTAAAAAGATTTTATAATTTTCAACTGACAGTAATGCTCACTGCTCGATCAGTGAATGTCAAATGTTTCCTGTATGGAAGCCACTAATTTCACCATTGCTTTTTTTCCTTACCAAATTATCAGTGTGTGTTATATTCCAGGGAAAATGGTTTTAACAGCAGCAACCATTCCCCCAGAAATCTTAGAGCTAGCACCACTTTGTGAACAGGCAATCAGTTCTGGACCTCCTGTCACTCATTTGATGGATAAATAGGCACATATTACATCGAAAGACAGGTTCTCATCAGTCAAGAAATTTAATAAGTAATGACAGTCTTCAAAGTATGAGTTATGTTCTTTTACCTCTGGTGACAGTGATGGACATAAAAAACATTATGGGAATGGCTTATCGATGGAAAAGAAAGAAATAGTTGGTGGGCGACATGCAACAAAAACCCCACAGGTAGCGCATTATAACAGAAATTTTGTTCCTATTCCTCAACAACCACTGTACAGCACAGTAGCTTCTCAATTTTTTTTAAAAAAAGATCCTCTGTGTCTTTAACTTCAAAAATCTCACTCTTATTTTGCAGCTCTTTTGGAAGGTACTGAAATTTTCTCATTGAAACACATTTTAAACAAAAATAAACTTTAATATGTATCTTCCTATGTGAGGAACAGAAAGGAATTTATTGCACTTAACAAAGAAAAATGACATAATAGGAGTAGATAGGTTTGCCTATTACCCAGTTCACACTTCTTCATCTTGCCCAGTTCATACTTCTCCATCTTTTGAACAAAAGTAGAGGTTTATCTCTTGTTTCCTGTTTAAAATTGAGTTTCCAATCCGATTTCCTAACATTTTCTCTTTCACGACCAGTAACCCCTTGCATCTTAGTGACATTATCACCTTGTTTGGGGGTGAAATGATTAAAAAGAGAACAAAAAGACAGTCATGTCGACTGATGTTGTATTTGAAATTTGTGTATCTGATTATCAGCAGCAAAATAAATCTCAGCCCTATGAAGCATACATTTTTTTTAATGGTACCAAGAATACAATCATCAACAAAATATGAACAATCAGCAAGTAAATTGCTTAAAAAATTAGTTTCTGCTGGTAGAATGTGTATTATGTGTTGTCTGTATGCTATAACTTTAATATGTAATCAACTGTTTATTACTCATCATAATTAGGAACAGTGTCAGAAATAATTTCTATATTTTCCAGCTTAAAAGACACTGCAGCTCGGAAGGCACAACCTAATATTGGAAAAAAATTTTTAAGAAAAAAAAAGTCATTATCAATCACGTACTGGCACCACATATTGTTTACATTAATTACTTGTCTGATTTTTTTTGTATGACAATGACATACCAGTTAAGAGCAGAAAGGCTCCTGCCACTGCTAGTAATCAGAGCATGTTTAACCTTATGGCTTGGCTCCAGGAAGGTTTATAGTCTTGGAAATACTTGTAACAGCTCAGTACTGAGGTTACATTATATAAAAAGCTGAATTAGATTGTTAACAATATAATCCATATCAGTCAAGCCAATTAGGTGATCAACCAAGCTTACTTGAGCCTGGGTGTTGCCTTACATTCATGTTGGAAGACACATATTTTTCAGAGTATTTTTTAGAAAAAAAAGTGTATCTTGTAAGCTGGAAAATATGCTAATTATAGAACCGTGACATATACCAGTAATTCCAAGCGTTCATAGGAATAGACATAATGAATGTGAATACATACTTATTGTATGAGAAAAAGTTTTTATTTTTGAGGTTTTCAACAGTGCAAGTGTAAGTTACATGAAAATAACAAGTATACATAGGAATATGCACAGGTGAGATACCTGCCTTCGTAATACATTTGTTTATGCTTTCTTTTTTTAATTTGTCACTTGAGTAACAGTGATTTTTCCTTTTCATTGTAGTCTTAAATCGGTTTTGTCATATCTGTCACAAAGCCAAGCTTCCATTAGTTTTATCTGATAAAATTAGACTTTTCCTTGCATATACCATGATCAGCTAATCAAATTTCAAACATAATAAAATTGTTTCTTTTTTGACTCACTTCTGAAACTTCTGATCTTTTTGGTTCTGGATGTAAAGCGTCTCTCTCTCTCTCTCTCTCAAAAGTAAACAATGCTTTAGTGGGTGGATGTGCCATTTTCTTGATTTCATGTTAAAACAGTTGCTGGGGCGTATAGCAACAAATAATCTAATGTAAACATGGAGAGTTGATCTGTATTTGATTGTTACACAAAGTATTGAGTTTGAGCTTACACAAGGCATAAAACCTTTTTATCTTCTTCCTACACTTCCACGTGTTGTCTTTCATTGTAAAAACCTGCTTACTGATGTACCAAGTACTTTTGAGAAAGTACTAAAAAGAAGAGACTGCTGTCTCTTGGTTGAAGCAAAACAAATATGAAAATTGTCATAAACTAAGAAAAATGTCATAACTGTGGGTTGTGGCAAGTAAAAAGTAGTTGATAAAATAATATTTTCATTTTAAAAGTGTAATATTTTAAACAAGATATTTTAATTTTATATATTTTAAATATAAATAAAAGCTATATTTAATAAGTAATATTTTAATATATTTGTTTATTAAACCATTACTTAATTGCTATAAATTAAGTAAGACTGTTGTCAGCCTTTTCATTTATTATATTGCAAAAGAAGTTAGAAGAAAATATATATTCAAGAAGAAAATATATTCAAAGTTATATGAATAAGTAGAGCATTACAAAATTAAAAAAGGGAGTTGGGGAACAAATCATGTTAAGTTTTAAAGATCCTTGATTCTGATTTTAACAAAAAAAAAAAGATATATACAGTAATGTTGACTTTGTACAAAGCTCAAGTGCAACTCAATGTAGAGGACTATAGTGTAAGAAGTAAGGGGTAAAGTTTATCAGGATATGTGGGGAAGATAACAGTTAACCCTAGATTTGACCAGATTAAAATTGTAGTGATCAGTGAAGCATCCTCTTGAGAGTCAGTTGTGCAAAGTAGCAGTTCATGGATAGAAACTGTTCAAGTGGAAACTACATCTAACAAATGGAATAGGAAGGAAATGAGGGTGGTTTGCTATTAGGTTGGTGCAAAAATAATGATGTAATAATGTCGTTTTTTGACGTTAAAAAATAAGTCAAAAAACGACATTATTACGTCATTATTTTTGCACCAACCTAATACAATGGGCGTGGCATGGCATGGCTGGTTTTAGCCATGATGGTTAGAACTGGTGGACTGTAAACATTTTTAATTTGATTTTAAATAGACTTTCTTTTTTTTTTTTATTGACTTGCAATTATTTTCTGGATTGATACCTCTTCACTGATTTATTTTAAAAATTGATGGCAGTAATAATTTTAGACAAATGATACAGTTCACCTCAATAGCATTGTCATAGAGTGAGGCCCAGAAAACAAATTTAGTTTTCCAATCACCATGGATGAAATAACTTCTTTTTTTTTTTTTTTTTATAAAAATATATTTTAAACAGAGTCAATTGTTGCTGGTTGAAGAATTATTTATAGCATCGCCCCCTTATTTATGACAGCGGAAACATATGTCAATTTTTTTTTTTTTTAAGCATTTGACCTCAAGTAAGGTGGGAGTGCCACTAGTATGCAAGGGGCTACAGAGAGTGAAAGTAAGGGAAAAGACTGGGTATGGGGGGTGATTGATGAGAAAAAGATAAAAGATGAACAGAGGAGGATAAAAAGAAAAACGGGGATCAAGGCAACAGATGATGTTGATTGACATTACATTCAAATTTTTAAAGATTATAGTTATCAAGGAAGGAAGTAAGAGGAAGGGAGTTCCACTGTCAGGAAGTGTGAGAGAAGAAGCTGTTGGAAAGGAAGAGGCAGTTACATTTAACTGTTTCGACAGGAAAAGGGTGGGACCAAGATGCCAAACTACTAGATTAAATTCATGCAGTCAGGACACCAGTGAAAATAGCTTGTCAGAGCAGATTTATAGAAAAGACAGAGGGAAGCCACATTACCCTGAAATGAAGGTTGTCCTGAATAGGCTCTCTTCCAGTTCCATTCATACGAACGCTGGTGTTTCTCAAGACTCTATCTTTAGTTCTACACTGTTTCTGATCATCATCAATGATCTTCTTGACATCATCAGTTTGCAAGTAGGCATCTACACAAATAACATTACCATTTACTCCTGTCTCAATAGTAAATCCAGCATTGCTCTCAAAAACGACCTCCAATCTGTGGTTGACTGGGGCAAGAAATGGCTTGTGAATTTTAATGCATCCAAAATAAAACTGTTGTCATTTACTTCCTATAGAAAAACGTCCCAGCCTCCTATCAACATGGTTGATACTCAACTACACGAGAGTGCCTCACTGCACTTTCTTGGTCACACGTTTTCCACTGACCTGAGGTAGAACAACTACATTGAATCAATAGCTTCATCTACTGCAAGGAAAGTTGGTTCTCTGTTTTGTGCCAGTAGGTTTTTCTCATCTGAGTCCATCCTTCACATCTACAAATCTACCATTCATCACGTAAATGAATTATAATATTGCTGACTTTATTAAGAATATCACTTATTTTAAATGAAAATATTCTTAATTTTTTCCAATTCCTCCCCACACACACTCATAAGCTGAATCCATAACTTTTTCCTTACTTTTGTCTACTAAATCCAAATGCTGACACAATTAAATTATTTCCTTTAATTCCCCCTACCCACTCTGTAAGGTGCTTATTTGGTACAGCCTGCTTATTATTTTTCAAATATAATTTTCTCTGTGACATGTTCCAGGAATCATGCCATCTCAAAAAACTTGCAACAGAACGTTTATTGCGCATCAATTTGAATTATCTGAAAAAATCAAAAAAGAGATAATCGTTTCAGACAATTCGTATATTTGATACAGAAGAGAATATTTTTTTAATTATTTCATGCCAAGCAAGGCAATAAAGCCACTAATATACAAGGGGTTACTGAGTGTTAGAGAATATGAGAAAAGAAGACACTCCTTCTATATAATAAATGCCAGTGTGTCACACTTTTTCAGCTATACTCCTTGGTTGTCAGCAAAAGGGTGAGCCCAAAAGGCAAATTATAAATTGGGAATGCTAAAATCAAAGAAGTACAAAAATTTAAATATCTGTGAAGTGTTCTAGCAGAGGACAGAAAGCATGACACCAATGGCCAAAGATGCATTCCAAAAGCTAAGCAGAGTATTAAGAGACAGAAAAATTTTGTTAAAATCAAAGAAAAGACTACTTAATTGTTACATGATATCTGTCTTCCTACATTCCAGTGAATGCTAGACAAAGATGAAGAAAGTTGAAACAACAGAAATGTGGTTCTATAGAAATATGCAGCGGATACCATGAACTGAACATGTGAGCAACAACAAGGTTTTAGACAAAATGGAAACAAAAAAGAAACTTATACTTAACATCAGGAAGAGATAGCTGAAATTTCTAGGGCACATAATGAGGAAAGACCGCTTGGAAAATATGATACTCACAGGACAAATGGAGGGAAAGAGAGACTGAGGAAAACAGCACATAACATAAATGATGGGCTTCAGTAAATGGATGGTAGAATAGGGTTTGGAAGAAATAGCAAAAAGACAAAATTTATTAAGAACTACGGAGGATAGAAAGATGTAGAAGGTCATGATCGCGTTAATCCTGAAGGTACATAGCACAAAGAAAAACTTGCTGAAGACCCCTATCCACTGAACCCTATCCTGAGGACCAAAGACAGTCACAAAGCTGCTAGGAGTCTGATATTAACAGCAGCCTCTATGCAGTGGAAAACTACTATGCAACAAAACTCATACATGAATATATTTTCCTAACATGATCTTTTTTCTTCAATGACAATGAAATACCAAACCCTATATATGTGGTAGAATCCTAAGGCAAACTCTATAATCATTTTTATATATTGTCCAAGGTAACTGCATGCATCTTTGCACTTAACAACAATTCATCTCTATTGTCCTGTGTCACCTTTTCATTCCTTTTCTGTTAACATGAGTTTTGCTATCCTTAATGATACTTTGAACAAGACCCTTTCATAATCACCAGTATTGTAGATAAGAATTGAAGAATGGCTCAGCCAAACCCATAATAATGGATGACAAGAATTCCCATCATTGTAATTCTCTTTCTCAACTTTGAGTATCTGGAATTTCTGCTACAGTTAATGGACTAATAATATCCAGAAGATATTGGAAGATTTCTATTTCAATTGTATGCATAAAATTTGGAATGTTAAAATGCGCATGGTGATTATTTTAAAACTGTCTTTACACACAAAGAAGCAGAAATGTATGTGCAAATACTGAAATATAATGAGTTGCTGCTTGTTTCTTAATATTAGGTTGGTGCAAAAATAATGTTGTTTATTACATTGGAATCATAATCACAATCCAATTCATCAGACCTACAAATTCAAAAAGAAATCAGAAAATATAACTAAAAAGTTATACTATAAAGTTATATTTTCCGATTTCATATGTGAGAAAACGACATTATTTTTGCACCAACCTAATACATTGATCTGTTAGGGTAACTAATCCCTGTGCAGATGCATGCTCAGGCATAATTGTGTTCCTTCAACATCCACTGTGCCAACCTTTGGTTTATACTGAAACCAATGGTGAATAAATCTTGGTCACAATTTCTGGAAGAGAGCACGCAATCTAATGAGATTAATAGTATAATCAGTACCTTCAAACTCTGTCACAAAGGCTCTCAGACAGCATGCTAGTACAATCACTGATAGCTTTACCAAATTTCATGAACAAGGCTTGTTTCAATTTGTGGTATGGTTTGCAGGAACTTTCCAATGGTCTCCACAGGCTGATGATTTCAGCTATGGTGTTATTTGAACCAGAGTTACTTTTATATGAATAAAAAAGAAAATAAATGATAATTATATTTTCTAAGAATTTTCCATGTCATAAAAAAAAATAAAATATGCTTTATTCATAAAATATATTCATATCTTTAGAAAATGTCAGTTGTTAATTTCTGTCTCTTTAATTCCTGTTCTTCTGCTGTTCTCTCTCTCTCCTACTTATTGTGATGAAGGACAAATCAAAAGCCCTCCACAGGAGCGAGCTTAATTGCCACCCAACAGTTCTATCATTCATTATTTCTGACACTCAATCAAATCATTGCTACTGATAAATCTTGATTTTTATCTGATATCAAATACTGACCTTTTGCAAGCTTAGTTTTGTACTGAACAAAGATAATATTGAAGAAATATTTACAAGAAAATTATGTCTTACCAGTCTTTCTTTGAAAATCAGCATTCAGAATCCATTTATTTTTTTACCTAGGTTTGGTCACTGATGTTGGTGGAACACAACTATCTACATGAAAAAATGCTGACCAGTCTGACCATCTGAGTTAACCAGTTTTCCATGACATGCCATATATTTTATACTTGTAATCACTATACCATGAAAGAAACGATCATATTTACTCTCGGTCTTTTCTTTCTTTAAAGGAGCCATTTATGTCTCAAGTTACTTAAAGTTTTGTTTAGCTTCCTATGTATCAGATAGACAAATTTATACATCAAATAGTGTATAGTGGGTAATTTAATGTCAAATGGGGTTAAAAAAAAAACGATACTATGTATTTTGACATTTGAAAGGACTTCTTCAGGCTAATAATGGTTTTATTGTTGCAGTCTGAGATATATAAATGGTAGCTACTAATACCAGAAATATAAAACTGGAGCAGTATTTATTGTTAAAATATAAGAGCTCAAAAGCGCTTATACAGCCTTTGGGGTGATTAATTCTTCTCTATCCTGCAACTCTTATCCCACAGAGAAAACATTGCCAACCTTTTACTACTATATCACTATTGCTATGACATATGTTTGGGTAAGTTACATTCTTTAGTTCCACCAGAGAACTTCACAGTTGGCAAACTATCCTCGTTTCCTTCATGTTCACATTTTCTATAATAAATTTTCTTGAGTATGCAGGCTGATATACCAAGTAAATACTCTTTAAAATAAAACACAGAGTGTCTACTCAAATATGGGTATCAACTAAAAATAATATTTGAAGTAATAAAAGTATGTTGGATTAAAAAATCAAATCCATTAATTCTTTAGAAATTGCTTTCTTTACGTTTTAGATACAAAACTGAGCATATAAGCATTTAGCGAAAAAATTAAACAAGTGAGTGCAATTTAAAGGCCAAATAGAAACTTGCTTTATTGTGAAGATGTTTATAGCCAAACAATAAAGGCACGCTAAATCAGATGATGTTCCTCCTGCAAAGGGGATGCAGATTCAAGTCCTGCCAGAGGACACATTTTCATTTTCTTTATTAGGTTTCTCAAATATAAATAAAATAAATAAATATTGATAAAATAAATAGTGTTTAAATAAACAGGGTGTCTACTCAAACATGGGTATCCATAAAAAGTCACGTTTGAAGTAATAAAAATATGTCAGATTAAAAAAATAAAATCCATTAAGTCTTTATATATCTTATACATAAAGTACAGTGTGTATTTGTGCATGTCCA